>OX376372.1:4073647-4558610 GCA_947369275.1 Nemotelus nigrinus
TTTTTTTTGTATGTAAATTTGCTATAGTCTTTGCAATCTAAGTACAGAAAAAAAATAATTCATTATTTGATAATATCGAGTTTAAAATTGCAATTACTCTTTTACTCACACTAAAGTCTCCAGTGTTTGTTTTCAGAAGATTATTGATAATTCACATAAACTGATTATAAGGGAACCAGCAGAGGAGTTTAATCAAATTACTTAAAGCGAGCTTTGAGCAAGAAAAACTTTTCAATAACACCTAAATCGTTTTGTTACATCGTTATAATTTAAGAGTGGCTAGAGCCAACAAATTCTTTTTTTTCTAACTACTAAAAGCCCAAAGTATCTTGACGGTTTGTAGCAAAACTTTCTGTTTTATGAACTTTATAAACTTAAGGTAAAGTCTCTCCTTAAAATCTTACCACCAATATAAAAACACTGTACACGAATGTCCTTGTATGAAATTCAATTATTGTTTAATCAAGCATGAATCTCTTTAGTTTTTAAATACACATATATATTTTATTGATACAAAAAATACATTTAAATTTATTTTTTCGTTTGCACTTCATTCGAGCTAACCTTATACTAATAATGATTTACTTCTTAATCGCAGCGCTCCTATATCCACCATAACCTGGATAATAACCTCCATATCCTCCGCCTGGGTAATATCCACCACCGGGATAATATCCTTGATTGGGATAGTAGCCACCGTTAGGATAGTATCCACTTGGACCATAACCCCCTGGTCCATAGCCTCCTGGACCGTAACCTCCTGGTCCATAGCCTCCTGCGCCATAGCCGCCCGGACCATATCCTCCTGGACCATATCCTCCTGGACCATATCCTCCGGGTCCATAGCCTACTGGTCCGTAGCCACCAGGTCCATAGCCACCTGGTCCGTAGCCCGGCCTGTAGCCTCCACCGGGGAAATATCCTGGTCTTAGCAGACCATATCCACCGAGACCAGATCTATATCCTTGTGCGCATGCCGTGGCTACAAACAACGCCAGCACTAGAATCCCAAACTAAAAATACACAGTACCAATGCTTATCACAATTCAATAATTTTCACAAATCAATCAACCACTTACATGCACTCTCATTTTCCTAAACAAGTTTACCAGCCAGACGATTGAAATGCACTAACCTGACCAATGCCTAGAATGAACCTCTTTTATAGAAACGCCTAATTTAAATGGCTGAGTTGAATCGTTCGAAGCCACGAGGCTGAGAAACAGATTAAAGCAAAAGTTGTTGCTTTTGGTTTTTGCCAAAATCCGGAAAAACTGCGTAGGTGGAAATGCGATAAATTTCGCATATATGTACGTCCAGCACAAATTAACCTTGCAGTGTGTCAAGGTATTTAACTCGACTGCAAATGAAACGACGAGACACATTGTATTGAAAATGAAAATGTGTCAGAGGCTGGCAACCTTCGTGAGAGTTGGGGTATCTGCATATGCAATAGCTATGATAAGAGCTTCATGTACTCAACTTCTAATCACAGAGCGGTAGATTTGGATGGAGAAGTGCAGTAAAACGCGAGCTGAAAACAAGATAATGCTGCGATTTGAAATCAGGAAGATTTTTTCGAAAATCTATACTCTCAATTTTTTCAGTAGTGTGAAGCCTCTGATTCAAGGGACAGGTGTTATAGAACCGAAGGTGACTGACCGAAAATGGACAGAATCATAATAACCATATTTTGATTAACGAGTTGAGACACTACGGAAGGTATCTCAAGAGATGGCATGGTCTGATGCACGCGTCAAACTCCCAAGGCAATGTGAATCTAGCGACTCTATATTTTGGTCATTCAATAAAGCTCCACATGTCCCTGACAATAGCCAAAGCTAGTTTCGTAGGAACAAATTAATAATTACTTCATATTGCCAGTTATGTTACTCAGCTCGTCTGCATATTAGTTTTTGTGCTGATTGCATATTCAATGTGCGATTAAAAATGCTGAGACATATGTAGCTAGTCAGGCTAAGTGACTCAGTTTCGATTTCAGTGAATTTCTTGAATGGAATTGGGTTGAGTGGCTACAAATTGACCCTATCACAGGTTCGTGTAGATGCAGGTACGGACGGGCATGTGCATACAACTGTGAGCAGGTATTACTTAATGCGGTTAATAAAAGCTTAGCGTAGTGGATAAATGCATTGTAGGATGGTGATTGACATGCATATTATTACTGGATCAACAAAGGGCTTTAAAAGTTCAATTACGAGTGTTGAGAAATTATCATGATTAAGTTTGAGTTTTCCACCGAGTGTGACGGAGTGGAAAATCACTTGTTAGACGATTGTTTAGTTTTTTTTCACACATTTTGAGAGAAGGTCGAATGCATTCGATTTTTGCTCTCTGTTTGAACTGAAGGTGTTAGATTTTCAGCTGTGACTTAGAATATCAGTGGAATGAACTTTCGCCTTGAAAGTTCAGAGGTGCTGTTCAACGTATATTTCCTTCCTTTGTCTTCTCAAGAAACGGCTAGCCACCCAAAGTATTGCCGGGTATAGAATTAAAAATTTTCCGCATACTCAAGCTCGTAGGATTTCCTGGTAGTGTGGTTAGGAAACGAAACCATCAATTTGCGAATTTGCTTTTTTCTTCTCAATGTCTTTACATTATGCCGCAGTACTTGCTTCATTTTTATATTTTATTTTCGTCTATTTTATATTTTCTTCACTTTATTTTTTAGATTTTAATTTTTCCAGTGAATAAATAATTGAAACTCTTTCTTTGAAAGTATGACACGAAACCATGCGGTGAATTCTTCAATTCTAAGGGGGAGAAATCAAATAAATCAGATTTTTGCCGATGATTTACTTAATTTTAAAGTGGTCATCATACAGAGCTTACTTTGTATGCATTGTGTAACATGACTCAGATACTGCGGCAGGATTTTTCAAATCATAAATTCTACCAACGCAGTCGTGGTATTTGAGTCGCATTAAAAGCATTCAGTTTTTATGAGCCCAACTGTACTCATGAGGCCATCGAACCACTGCTTATTTCAGTTTTGTTTCGTTCAACAAAATGAATAATTTTAGATCTTTATTTTTTCTGAGGAAAACCTATGCAAAACCTTTGGCTCTGTTGAGGTTTTTACCGCATTCAAGCATCAAGCGCAGAAACATACATATGTAGTTAATATTGGAATCATACCAAATTATAACGCCGGGTAGTATAATGCATCTCGAAAATTTGATATGGGTGCTATATATTATAACTTGTAAAGCCATACGTTATAGATCCTACCAAAAAAATAAATATTCAAACTGCTCGATCTCTAATTCGAGCCAGGGACCCAATGGCCAAAAAGCCAGTGCTCTACCCATTAGAATACGAACCTCATTTTCTTCGTGAGGTAATGTAACCCAATATAATGAATATTACAGTTGTATATTTATAGGCATTGTACATTGCATATGTGACTATAATTGGCACGCAATGATACAAAGAGTATGTTTTGTTTACATTTCATTAAGCTATATATAAATATGTATTTTATGGTTCAGAGTATTATGTACAGAGTAAATGCGAATGTACATTTTTATTTTTAGAATTTTATTTGAGTGTAGTCGAAATCTATAAGGATCTTTGGTTTTCGGCCTTCACTAATGCTCCAACTCCTGTACACTCCATTATTAATGTCCTACTACTTGTTCTTAATGTTCTTAAATATTGCTGTCAATTCTCGTGCGCTCTTGCTAAATTCCTTGTAAATGCCATCGAGTGCGCCCAATGTGGGTTGACTTATCATCTATTCTTCAAACCATCCACAATATTTACAAGTGTTCTTACAATTTCATCGCGGTATGAGTAATAACAGGTTCTTAATCGTCCATCGGGAAAAATGGGTGAGTCGGGTGCCATTCGCTTCAGTAAAATATCACTATCAAAATATCACTATTTAAAATATCACTAAAATGGCCGCCGGTGCCAAAGGGTTATATATTATTAGCATTTGGTGAGGCCTGGCACTATTCGGCATACATACCAATTATCCTGAAGCCAATTTGTTTACAATTTAGTTGGTCGTTATGCATGCGAATCATGAATAAGTGGATGATATGGAATTCTGAAATTTAAAAATCTGCTGGGAGCAGCTGTTTAATTTTATTGATTTCATTCAACTAACTCCATCAAATTTTCACAAAAAAAATCTTTAGATTTGACTTATAACGCGATAAAATCTGGCTTAAGTTGGACTATGAAGCCTTACGTTACGATGTTTCTTAGATGTGATAGGGACGATCCGGCTGAAAAACAATCTAAGTTAATCTTACATCCCCCTTCTTTAATTAGAAAATCTTAGAACTGTTGACTTTTTAAAAAATTGGCAATTCCCTAGATTTCTCGTAATAATTCTTCTTGATAGGATAAGTTTACATCTTGCGCTCAGACATCTGGCTGAAAGTGATACAAGGTTTTTGTATTTCGATCCAGTTTTGATAGGTATTTTTTCAAATAAAATTATTTGCAAGTATAATATAACTAAGTCAACCTCAGGTCATGTACAACCCGGAGAACATTTATAAGTGTAAGATAAAAAAAAATGAAGGTCTTAATATTAAAAAATACACAGTGAAAAAGAAGCCAGGAAGCCAAAAGAGAATAGCCGCTAAATTTGACTTTTTATATTAATACTCCTTATGTTAGGTATTGTGTGTACAGTTTGAAAATAAATAAAATATTATTAATATTAAATCATTAATAAAATTACTTATGAAATTGTTTTCTTTTTTAAATATTACTGTGATGTTCAATTAATTAACATTTTAATAATTTGAACAGTGTTGGCTAATCAGATGTATGATAAAATCTAAACGATATGAAAATAAACTTGCCCGAAAGGAAGTTAGGTTTCGGGTATATTTATATCATCGAGAGACATGTAATATTTGTGGAAAGGTAAGACCAGCTGGAAAAGCGATAGCAACTTCCGTTGGGTGGTACTTATTTGAATGCTGACCTTTAAATCACACTAGATTGAAACTTATAACGCTTATGCAGGAGAATAAGGATTATACAATCAATTCTTATACACATAAATAAGATAACGCAAAAAAATTTGCAACATCGAAATGGAAAATTAAATTTTATTAAATGGCTACCATAAAAATTTCAAATTATTTGAAAGAGCACCGCATACAATAATCTAAAAGTGTTTATTATTGCCTAGCAGCGCCGCCCGCTCCATAAAAGTATTTATTTTATCACGCCGCAAAAAATACGAATATTTAAAACAAATTATCTATATCTTTGTCTCCGAAACCGCAAGATAATCTTAATTTGAAAGGGAGATGAATAATTTGACCTTTTACATTAAACATATAATTTTTTTATATGGACATATTACAATAATTAGCAATCGATTTGGTGCAAACTTTTAGAAATGTGTGTGCCTTAGTCTGATGATTCCAAATGATCGAAACAAATTCACCTGACTGAAATCAAGATTATCATTACATACAGTTCAATCAATCGTTTTGTTGTACCAGAGCTTAAAGCTATACAACACTGATATACTTCCACCACAGATTTTGGTCTCACCATATTTCAATGCATGATAAATTAAATATGCATTCAGTTGAATGACAGGAATTACCAAACTTCGAATGTCCACTGTCATTAAAGCGTGGTCCATATTTCGATTTGGCAATAAACCAATCTTCATTGATTTAATTGTATCTATGTCCTTCATAGTCACATGGAATGTAAATTTTGCATTGAATCTAATGTGATTTAGTGATTCAACTTTGCAGCGGGAAAACCCGAAGCGTACAACCAATTCGACCGATATTTCTATAAAATCAAGTTCAAGTACATACATGGTAGGCTTCGAGCGATGCACAGTTAATTGTACGTTGTACGATGAATCATGAAGCGAACTATTGAATACCAACCAGCCCTTTCCCGCCAGAGCAGTTGGTTTTGTCAAGAATCGCCGGAACTTCTATTTCGAAAGCATATCTTGTGCCTAAGTTCAAAAACCACTGCATGGCATCGACAAGCCTATCCATCGCTGACCTTAAGCTAGCCGAAGACGCCAACTGTAATTCATTCATTTATTCATCCATCAGCTGGTTTTTTGTTGCTTTGATACCCGACCAGCAATGGATCGACAGATTTCGGTACGCAGCTCTCAATAGATAATGTGACCACATGGAAGCGTTGCAACGGTTTTCATGGCCAATGGTTCAGCTGAAGTCGTCATGGAACATTGTTTACCAGTGATATCGTGGTGGAGCATAGCAAGCAGCCAGCTTCTGCAGGTCTCTTGGCGTGCATGTCAACAAAATATTGTTCAAGATACTATAAAAGATACAGAGACGCGAAAAATAATGTTCATTTGATCGATAGACACCCTCTTTTGCATACAAACTTGGACAAGAAACATGAAGTCTTTTTCGGTAATAAGTGTTTTGTAATATAGACCCGGTTTAGAGATTAATAAAATAAATGTTTATTTCACAGATAATAGTTGTGACTGTTGCAGTTTGTGCTGTTGTTTGTGCTGCGCCGCAAAGACAAAGCAATAATGGTCAAGGCCGTACGTTTGGACTTCTCGGCGGTGGAGGCTATGGTGGTGGGCTAGGAGGTGGTGGTTTAGGAGGTGGTGGCTTAGGAGGTGGCGGATTGGGTGGTTTGTTGGCCCTTGGATTGTTAGGAAGTTTGCTGACAGGTGGACGACCGGGCTTTGGCGGTGGTTTTAGACCTGGTGGATATTATCCTGGTGGTGGGTACTATCCTGGTGGTGGTGGCGGATACTATCCTGGCGGAGGATTCGGCGGACTGGGCGGAGGTCTAGGGGGCTTAGGCAGCGGACTAGGTGGCCTGGGAGGAGGACTGGGCGGCTTAGGTGGATTAGGCGGACTGGGTGGATTCGGTGATCAAGGCTACAGAGGATACAGGCGTCAGCACAGAAGTGGAAAGTAGAGAAAGTGCGTGATGTGAAAGTGATTAAGTGGTTTGAAGTTATTTATTGAATTAGATTAAAATGTATTTTCCTAGTATTGCTCTTATAAATATTTGTATGCAGCGAAATTTTAAGCGCAATAAAAAAAGTTAGTTACACATTAATATTAGAATAGAAATTTGATTCGAATACACCAAAAAGCAAAGTTGTCCCGCTGCAACCCATTTGAGGTCTTGTGGAATCAAGATGATACGGAATGGAGTCCTGTTAGTAGAGTCCTGATGATGTTGGGTAATAATCGAAACTTTAACGAGTGTGAAATGATAAGTTCCACGACTCAGTTTGCCCCTGATTTGTACCTGAACATAGCTAGATTGAAAAAAAGCTTGGTGCACATCCCCTGTATGTACCTGGATTTGAACCAGAGATACTTGTACCCAAAATAGAGATTCAAAAATTAAGGGATTTCTGTATCTATTTCTGGCTATCTAGCTTAGGATCTGATTTCAAGACCTGCAGGCATTATCTAAAACATCAATATTTAATTTTAGATTTGGCCGAAATCGACCCAAGATAGGCACACATATGACCTGGAATACAAACAAACCCATTTTTTTTCTTTTTAAAAAACCAATCATATTTTCAACAAACTAAAACTTAAATATCTTTCAAACATTGTCTAATACATCCTTCTACGGCTAAAGATTTCGCTGATCGCTGCGGCTTACCAACGACTTCACTACTGGGCTCCTTTTCAGTATCTCCAGGGCACGTCAATGGTTTTCTTTGAGCGCCGAGCATAGGGGAAGGTGATACTGTATGATGTAATGGTGCTACTGGATGATGTAAAGGTACTGCTGGATGGTGTAGTGGTGGCACTCTAGGCGGGTGTGGTGAAGCTAACACATTTCTGACTGGAAAAGAAACCCTTGTTGGATTGAGTGCAGGTCGTGGATGAGATACTCGCCGTCTAGGCGAACCAACGTAAGCTTCTTGAGAGCTGTAAGGATGAGGGTGTCTGTTGCTGGCATATCCTGGACGAACTCTTTGGACGGGAACGTAAGCAACGCCGGGTGTTGGCTCTTGATGGAACAAGTGTTGAAAGGCTACTGCTGGAACAGTGGGTTTCAAAATGTTTGCCAGGAGCCCTTTTGGGTCCCATAGGCCCATGAACGGTTTGGCGAGATTTGGAGTGAAATAAGGTGAGCCAACCATATCTGAACTGAGGCGATGACTGTTGAATTGGTAGTGTCATGATCAGAAGTGATGATGCATTTAATGAATGTGATTTATGAATGTTCCGTGTCGTTGATGATTTTGATATTCCATGAAAATTATGTAGTGTGAATTGGTCCACGATGACAATGGCGTGTGCAATGACATGAAAGTAAAAAATATACATTATAAAATTTATCGGTTAATAAATATATAATGGCACAATCAAACATTTATTGAAAAGAATTTCTTAGTAATAGGACAATTATTCCTAGCTGTAGCACATAAATACTATTAATTGAGAAAAAAATTAAAATATTATGTAAGATTTTAGTTCAATCAATTCGGCTAAATTCTTTTCACGCATCGGTCAATTTACTTTTTCGGATCGATTGCTCCTCTCTGCTTTTCTTTGGTCGTCTTTCAATGGTTTCAAAGTCACGAGCTTCGGTGGACTCGTCCAACTCAATGAGTCTCTGAATCAGTTTTTCCAACTTACTTGATTTCATCGCAGAAGTTGATTTTCTACGATCCTGGCTGCGTTCTGGGGATTCTTCTTTTGGTGTATCAGTTTTTCGTCTGTTTGACGCTCGACTATTATCTGTTTTCAATTTTCGTCGATTTTCATTCCGTGAACTCTTGGACTTGTGTTCCGCTCGAAAATCGTCTTCAACTTCTTCGTTGCTTTCATAGTCTGACACCTTTTTTCTAGATGTTTTTGGGTGTTTGGATGAGTATCGAACTCTCGGTCTGCTTTCTTGAACTCCTGAACCTCGACCGGAAAGTTTCTTTTGCGTTCTATGACTATCTATCTCCTCGGAATCTGCCTGTTCTTCACTATTTACATCATATTCATCATGTTCAGTAGGTTTAACAACTGTTCTACTACATTTATGTCCTAACCGTGTTTGTCCGTCAGTGTTAAGCCGCAATTTGTCCGATATCTCATTCAGGACCTCCGCTTTGCAAGCCTCGCAGCACGAAGAGAGTCTCGACTCAATCGACTGAATGATTATTTGAAGCGGATGTTTCATCATATTCGGAGGCTTGTACCACGTTTCGAACGGATTTCTTTGAAGTGAAACAGGTGCTTGGTCAGAAATACCTGCTAGAGAAGGCCGGTGGTAAGAGGAGAGCCCTGAAGCTGGTGGATTTAAATTCACTCTCATTGGAACCTTGCGCATGGCGGGTGGATTCTGTCTGAGGTATTCATCTAATGGAATTATCTGCGGCTGCTCTTGAATATCTGATGAATACTGCGATGTAGGAGCCACATCCGGTTCGTTGACTACCTGAACCGGACCAGAAGATCTAGTTGCTTTGGCAATAGCCTCTCGGATCGATTGTTCGGTTTGTTGAACTAGATTTTTGTAAATGTTCGAACCGTCGCCAGGTGTTTGATCTTTTGAGTTCAGGTCGATTTCCCTGACAGGTAGATACTGATTGGGATTGAAATCAACGTATGCGTTGTTTTGTGGCGTGTATCTACCTTGCCTTGGCTTAACGCCCAAGGCATCGGACGTGTCTAGTGGATCCAATGAAGAAGACGAGAACTCACCTTTGATAGCTTCGTTGATTTCCTGCCTATACCCTTGGTTCCCGTGAACTCGGCGCTTACGTCTAACCCCACTTGATCTCACGTCACTTAAATAACTAACAAACCTTCCGTCTGGATAGAGGTCGATGGGAACGGCTGCAACGTGGTGGTCTTCGTCGTCATCTTGTTCGATGTGGTTGTGCTTGCAGTTACAGACTCGTCCATCAGATAAACTACTTATTTCAACAGCATCAGCTTCGCTTGCCGCCGTGATCATGTCATCCTCTTCAGCCGTAATCGGGGATGTATTCAATGTTCTACTTGTTAAATTTTCGCTGGCAATTATTTCCTGGAATTCGTCACCTGTTAATGAGGACTTTAATGAACGACAAAGTAAGTTTTAAAATGCAATGGAATCGAGCCAGCATTTGCATGAATATGAATTTGTCCTAAATACTGATTTCAATGGTATGAAAATGCTGCCTCGAACTCTTCTCATTCGAATACTTCTGGCAATTTATCTAGCCTTACCTTGTCTGTAGGTGATCCAGGAGCAGATGAAGAATCGGTTTTAGTATTAGCACTTTCACCTGAGGACTTCGCTTCTTGACCGTTTTCGGGAGTTGACGGATTACTACTACCAATCAACTGTGAATTTCCATAGCCATAACTGCTTGGTCGATAATATGTTGATTGCCTAGCGTATGAAGAGGGGCTCGAATAGCCTCCAGCATATCCTCCGTAAACTGCCGGGATGGTTATGTAATAATTTGGTTGGTGGTTCTGTTGCTTTTTGAGTTTTTTGATTAGGTGTATGGTTCGGACGTCGGGCATATCTTCCATAATCGCTTTCATTTCGTCGAGTTTGACTTGGTCGATTTGCTGGTTCGAGGCCTGATATGCCAAGTTTTGGGGTTGCATTTGGACGTTCAGCGAAGTAGGCATCTGTTGCTGATTGTATTGTGCTTGGTCCCAAGTAGGTGTCTGCTCAATATTCGCGCTGGGCATATTTTGCGCAAATGAGGGCATATGTTGCTGTTGCACTGTTGGATGTTGTTCCGGTAGGTACATTGGTTGCTGTTGTGCGATTTGTCTAAATGTCATCTGTTGTGGGGATTTTTGGCCTGGAATAAGCATTTGTTGCTCGGGGGTAGATTGTTGCAATGTGGACTGTGGCATGTTTTGGTCAATTATGAACATATCTTGTTGGTTTGGATTCACGTTGAGGACGAGATTTTGTGATGCTTGTTGTTGAGTGCCTGATTGCAATTTGTCGTCTTGCATCCTGGCATTCGCTACTGTGAATGTTTGCAACTGTGGCATTTGCCTTTGATTTGAAGTTTGACCTTGATCTAGCTGGAGCATGGGTTGCTGGTTTAACATCTGGCGTTGGTCGAAAGCTAGTTGTGCTGGTGTTTGTTGCTGCGCCATCTGACGTTGCCCGAATTCCGAGAGAGCTGGCATTTGCTGGCGTAAATTTTGGTCTTGATTTAGGCCAGATGATTGCTGGAATTGAAATTGTTGTTGTTGTGCCAGCTGCCGTTCATCTATTTGTTGAGGATTTGTCTTCTGTTCAGCTGGTATCATCATCTGTTGCCTTAAATTTGCTGTGGGAATTTGTTCTGCGGTCGAAGGATTGCGTTGGGCGTTCTGGGTCTGTTCATACATTGGCATTTGCTGGCGAAGGTTGATTTCGGGTGTCTGTGGAATGCGGCTGGTTTGCTGTTGCTGCTGCCTATTTTGAGATTGATCCAACATAGGCATTTCTTGACGAAGATTAGTTGGTGTCGCCATAGGCTGTTGTTGAAGATTGAGTGGTTGCCCGTTCATTGGCATTCGCTGCTGCAAGGTTGGTGCGAGCATTTGTTGCGTCGGCTGCTGCTGAGGGTTTCGCTCGAACATTGGCATTTGTTGCTGCAAACGTGGTTCGAACTGATTTGGCTGTTGTGACAGCAGCTGTGGCTGCTCTGGGCTGAGAAGAACTTCACCACTGCACGGCTCCAAAGGACTAGCTCCAATAACTTCAGACTCGGGAACATCCTTTGGGAAAATCAAAGGAGGCAGTTCTGGACGTTTCGCTGCATCATCATCCACTTGTTGCGGTAGTGGAGCAACTTTCTGAACATTAGGACTACTTTTCTCCCACGCTTGCTTAATGATTTCCATATGCGACATGTCCCTTTCAGGAGCATCAGGCTTTCCATTGACTGTCTGTTTCATCGGATAGCCTTCATAAAATTTCGGAGCACCTGGATTTGGAGAGCCTACAGTTCGGTAGGCTGCATAAGGATCAACTTCATTAAACGCAACGCTGTTCTGGTCTAGGTTCCTGTACGAAGGTGCAAAAGATTGCACTTGTGCGTCTAGTTGTTTGTGCCAGTGCTCTTGAGGTACACCATGATAAGTCTGGCTGTCTCCGGCTGCTGGATGCTGATTTCCGAACTGATAAATCCAACCATCACGCATTTCACGAGGATCGCCAACCATATGAATTTCATAAGGAGCTTGCCAGATATGCGCGGAAACGTCTTCAGATGTAGCCAGTGAAGGTATTCCTTGTGCGTTTGCCTTTTGGGTGGCGCCTGCAAGTTTTTGCTGTTGCGGCATGGAAACAGTATCTTTCTGAAATTAAATTTCGTTTTCAATACCGAAACTATTGAAGCTCTCGAGAAAAACGCATCTTACCGACTCCTTTTTAGCATCTTCGGACAAGATTCCGGGACACGCGCACAATATCACAAATGTCAGGGTAGACCACCTGCCAAACTGAAACAACAGATACGAAATCAACATTCAGGGTCCTTTGAAGGACACCATACAACTCACCGAACCCATGATGAAATTCCAAAGTATCACGATAACTATTCGATAGTACAATTTAAAATACGATTATCGATAACGCGATCGCACTTCTGTTCTTAACCGTTTCGGTCTTCTCTCGATGATAGACCAACGTAAAATAGCACTCAGATCGAATTCGCTGGAAACTAAGTATCTTTTACTTATTGACAAATTTTTCACATACGTTGCAAATCATTTGAGCACAAGTGGCTTGTTACCAAATTATTGAAATCAGGGCAAGACACATTGTTGTATTAAAGATCGCGGAGTAATGAAAACAGCGTTTATTTTGAATTTTGTTGACTCTGTGAGTTCCAATTAGTAATTTCACTGCATGTTGTGTATGCACGTTCCTTACCTAGTAGCATTTGTTAAGTATGTTGGTGCATGTGCATATGCATATGTGCAATTGTTTACACCTTAAGCATGCTATGAACGAGAAATGCTAATTCATATAAGCAATCCGAATTTTTTCAACCCATCAACTATAAGTCTATGGTGAACTGGCCTAGCGTTTGTTTGGATTTAACCTCATTTCAGTTGGACTATTGCATTTCGAAACAATCACGTAGTGCAGGTACATTTAATTAATTGAATGGTGATTTTGTAGAAATATCAGCAAAGGTCAGCGGAATAATCGTGTAAGAATGCTGGACTAAAGTTCTTCACCTCTCGTTTCTTCGAAATGGTGGAGACTCATGTGACGAAAGAGGTGTTGAAAGTATAGGATTAGAAATGTTCCAGGAAGTTGGTTGTGCTGCAATCGTTCGTTAGAAGTAGATTTCATATTATATATCTTATTAAGTAGGTGGTTGGGTGAAAGAATAATAGAATCAATAAGTTCATTCAACTAGATATGGGTTTGTTGATGTTGGTGATTGGAGAACATACTGTAATATTATCATTTGAGAAAGGGCTGTAAGCTGTGTACAACTATTGAAGCATTTCAAACGTGGTTGTACAACTTTGGTTTCGACAGTAGTTTGGCATTCCCGCTGACCGAATCTGAATAAGTATGTAGCCAAAAGCTCGTTACAAATTGGCGTTCTAATGTACGGACTAGAATTTTAGAACTAGAATTAGCTAACGAACAGATTAATTGAAATAGTAAGTTTAAGCTTATGGATGTAAAAATGTATTTGCTTTTTTTTAGCTTTTCAAGCAAATTTTTTCAAAATTTCAAAGTATTTGCTTAAATTTTTTATCATAAGGATGCAAAGAAAATGTATATATTTTTTGTTGCTTTCGACTCCAGATGTAGTATTTTTTGTTTATCTAAGGGAAATGGGGGGAATTAAGCGGAATTCTAATGCAGAATCGGTGTGGCTTTAAGATTTAAAATAGCAACATATTATTATTAAGGAATAACAGAAGTTTAAAGTGAAAGAGGTCAGAGAAAGATCATATCGAGAATTCAATAATCGAAAAATTACGCATAATATAAGCAGTATTTTTTCAAACAGGCACACAAAAATAGTTTAAAATGAAACAATATATATTTTGTGCAATATCTAACTAACGAAGACAAAATTGAATCACAAACGCTAAATGATCCGTTGGCTCTGGATTTTTTGAAAAAATGCTACATAGCTGGTGAATTTCAAATGTACCTCGTGGGGTCAAAGACACTGAATTGAAAAGAGATCGAAGATGAATAGCATAAGTGCCATGATGACTCAATTTATCATACAACCATTGTAATTTACATTCATTCATATATTAAAATGTTGAATAGTGAACATAGGAAATGAAAAATGAGGAGTTTTAAATTTAGACCTTAATGTAGTGGCTCTCGCTTAGCCTATCGTGTGCACAAAAAATAATCAAATGAGTAAACTTAATTGGAAAACAAAACTTTGATGCTTGGTATAACTTTTCCCGTAATGCCGACCGGGGTGGAAACTAAGCAATTTATCTTAAAAAACTGAATGCAGAATGTAACTTATATGTTTTTGCCGGTATTTTATTTTATCTACAACAAAAAGTATATATCGGCAATACCAACGTATTTTGTTTTAACACTCGAGCTTAAGGCTTATATTCGTAGACTATGACCTCCTTAGGTACGCTTATCATAGTTTCTGACAAGTGAAGAATTTAGTTCATTATGCTAACAAGGAAGTTTAGTCTAACCAAGCATTGAAAATTTGCCAAAATATCGGCGTTTTAATTTGCCAGAAAAAAGAGGGAAATATAACTTATGACTGGTTGGGAATGCTGGAGCTTCCAGGCGCTGCAGATCATTGTACATGATGTTGCAGAGGTCACGTCCTAAGATCATTTCCTGTATCGCATCTGAAGTGACAGACCTCCTTTTGACTCCGTCGTCAGTATCTCAAGGGCCCGGGGGATCTCCGTTCACATATCCGAGTTGAAAGCGTTTTGTACGTCAAGCGTTACCAGCAGGATGACCGATCTGACTTGATGAGATACTTAAAAAATACCTAAAAAATCTCTGATGTGGCATCGATTGTTGAATGTCCTCTCCGAATCGAGATCGCCAGCAGATCTCACCGCTGACAGCAGCACGGCTTGCGCAACCCTCAGAGAAGCTTCCTCGCAGCAGCCAGCATACACAGCGGACTATATGTCGATGGATTGCCCAGGTTACCCTTCCCGTTGCCTGCAAGTACCAATCCGGTGAGAAGACCCCCGCGGCTAAAAATGAATTATACAAATCCAATAATAGATGCCGGTTGACTGTACGCCACGACTTAAAGGGCCTCGACTGGCACTCCATCCGGCCCCGGAGCCTTCCGGTTTTTCATCCTGGACATAGCACTATTGTGCTCCTCGTCCGTAAAGGGAGGAACATCTAACTGGTTGACTTTGATGGGACCATCAGTCCTTGGCGGTTGCACCGGGAACAACTAACCAACGATACGCTCCATAGATATTGCATCCGTGAGAGTGCTAGGCAGCATGACCAATTCGTAGCCATCTCCCCACTGGTCTGAGTTGACCTCCTCACAAAGAACCTGCTAGTTGGCACGTTTGCTCTTCGTAATGGCCTTGGTCAGCTCCTTCTTTGCCGCAATATGTGCATTAGATAGCTCAGCCACTTTCGGGCTATTCCGACTCGCTGCGCCCTACACCTGTACGTCAAAGCGATGCGTCCCAGTTTGGCGATTTCTTTGTTCCACCAGTACGTTATGTACTGTATGCATGTTTCCTCCTACGAAAGGGTTTCCGTTTGGGCATTGAACTCTCACACGCGACACGAATCCACTTCATGGTTATGTTAGAGGCTCGCTTTCCAAGCTCGAAACGAGGGGTGCGCGTTTAGCGGCATTTCAGGCTTGCCACTCCAATGCCCTTGCATTGTCGGCGATGCCATGGAGAGAGTCCCCCAGTGCACTAAGCTTGTCTCTGAATTTCTGTGTTGAGTCATTCGGGGACAGGTAGCAGCTCATAAAGGTATTCTCTCCGTATGTCACCCACACGTGACCGATCCAAAGGGACGAGTTCCTCCCCCTATAAGGCTCGCTGATCAGGGCGATCTGAGCCTTATGTTCGCAGACTAGCTGCGGGAGGAGGTCGCCCGCAGATCTGCAGCACTGCAGTTTAACTTGGAGTACTCTCACGTCCTTTTCTGCTTTTTCTTGGCATCGAGTGCGTCTCTGAAAACCGGTCACACACGCGATACCATTAGATACTTTCTCACAAGATGCATTAGATGATTTCTCAGTGCATAATATTCACTGCGCCTGCGCAGAGAACCTGTCCGAACCCTTGCAGCTACGCCTTGTGTCGTAATAGACTACGTACCGGTAGCAACGTGTCACATCAGTCCACTTTCGCACTCGGGCGCTTATCATTCCCACCCGCACCCGACCAGACATGATGATTTTGGATGCTGGTGCCTCATCCAGCATCACCATAGCTCTCCTTTGTTCCCTTGTATTAGGGGGGAAGTGTGTGGTTTTAACCTCGTGTCCTTCTTCTCTAGCCGCATTTTGATGGCGGATGTCCTTCCCTCGCTGGCTGTGAGGCAAATGCATGCAGGGTTTACGAGCTTAATGGCTGCATTTGATTTCGAAGTCTAAACAGATTTCAGTGAAAATACTGGACGGCTCGTTTAGTGTTACTTCTAGATCAATTCAAGAGCATTTGGCAATTTGAGACAAAATTGATGTACCAAAGGGATGCGAGTTTTGTACCCAATAGTTCAAATAGACAAGTTGAGATCTGGTGATCAATAAGCTTAAAGTAAATGCATTGATATGGTGATTTTTGTGGATCTGTGGGAACGCATAATACACAACATAAATACACATCCACAATCCACAAGCACTCTACACTTTCAACAAACACCCTAATTAACATACACGAAGTAGGCTAAAGATGCAACTACTGACGTAAATTAAGTCTTACACATACCTAGAGGTCAAGGATTAGATGAAAAATGGAACATAACATTTCCTTTCGTTTTTTTACTTGGTATATTAACCATCCAATAAGAACGGACATAATGGTTTGAATCAATTGAAAACAACGCGCACAAAAGTAATACAAATACAATCATACAAAACACATATACATTTGTCCTGAATGGGAATGAGAACACCACAGCTTCACATTTTTATCCTGAAACTACAATTTCAATTTCTAATGAAGAATATTTGCCAATTTTCGGCGAATAGACCTTGACAAAAAATCGCTTTAATAATAAGAAAATAGTTAAAATTTCATGGTTTATAGGTATAGATTGGAACTAAATTTACAGTGTCTCAGAAATAGAATAATTACTTATTTTTCTAGAAATTGTTATATTTGATCCACCCAAAGATTCTATCTAAAGCTTTCATTTAGTTTTTTAGCCAATGGTTATTTCAACAATCAATTAAATGCCCTATTCGGCACGTTGTGCACTCAATGAAAATCTATTAAATGTACTTATTTTTTGCAAATTTTAAGTTATTTATTTCAATTCCAAAAACTGAGGATTTACCGTATTGTGATTTACCACACATGAAGTATAAATAATGATAAATTATTTTCGGTATTTTAAAAATAGAACTAAATTAGAATATTTATTAGAATGTACATATTCAACGTCACTGAACTTATAACGTTTGTTTGAATATAAAATAGTCAGCATTTTCATCATCTCATCAAATCGTATCTTCTCACCGAATTCTTTAAAGATTCAAAGACCGCGCTCTGCTGCGTGGTCTTAATAAATTAATAATGAATAAAAAAATTTATAAATTTCCATAAACTTTTATCTGCTCCGCTACTGGATTTTTCATCAAATTAATTTCACCACGGTTCTTATTGCCTGCCTTTAGGCGCTTCGTGTGAACCTACGTGCATTGACTTTTACCAAGCGCTCTCATGACATTAAACCGTAAGAATTAATTTTTCATATAACTTTTAACCGTAAAAAGTATTTGTCTTTCACTCTTTAGCCAAAATGTCCTCCATTCTCGTCATTTTCGCACATTATTGGCATCCCGAGTCCCGTGGAGCTCTAAAATGATTCTAATCTCCGATTTGATTTCTAAAGTTTCTAAAAGTGTGTCGTTTTTGTACAAAAATGGCTGTGTAAACGACGTGGAAATCCGGGATAAAGACGAAAATGGCGAAAATGATTAAAGATAAAAAATGATAAAAAATTTAAACCGTCGGTGATGGGGAGCGGAATTGGAGGTAATTTTTTTTTTCGAACGAAAGAAAGAAAAATTAATATAATGTAGTCAGTTATATTGGAACATGAAATCAATACAATAAGGATAATCTCATTTCAAAACATCAAGCTCAGACTACACCGAATGAAGCTGGCATGCCTGGCCTCTTTCCAAGACTAACTACAACAATAATGGTGTTAAGCACAACACCATAAACGAAAACTTCATGATATTTCCTACCCCAACATCCTGGTTAATTTTTCTCTTTTGATTGCCTTCGAGATGATTTACAAAAAAGGGTTCCTTTTTTGGAGAGAATGATCCGAGATTAATGTTCTGCCGGCATGAAGTCGTTAGGCTGTTTTTTGGATGATGAAATTTTCGGTTCAAAGTTTCGGGTCCGGATGAAGCAAAGTGCCGGCCGGAGTGGTATGATGACCTCGAGTTTTTCACGAGCGGTTTCCTATACATTTGTATATGGACCTAGGTACATATGGCGGAAAGTAGGTCGTGTTTATATCGAATGAAATTGAGGAAAATTAAATTGCATTTGTTTACATTCATTACGAAAAAGTATCTTGAGTACCATTTGAAGCTATTATTAGAGTTGTTTTATGTCTTTTTTTGAATATGTACTCAAGATAGAAAATAGAACTTCGTAAATAGAACTTCGCATAGAGCAAGGTGTGAATGAATTGTTCATGTACTTTATTTACGAGTATGTACAACTTGTACGAAAATCTGGCCACAGTGCATTGAATGTGAATTATGGCCAAATGACGGGCTTAGCAACTATCCAAACGAATTTGCTTTGGAAAGGAAGAAAGCGACGGTTATTTTCGCTACTAACTAATAAAATCAATAAAATAAAGTAAAAGATTATGAAAATTTAAATTTCTACACGTGCCTGACATGGCACATGTCGTAGAAGCAATAACGAACCTGTCATATTCCAGTTGGAATCATTTCGGGTTATTCGTTTTAGTTAGAATGTACATATTTATTAGAAAAACCAGTTTTGCGGAGTAGATAATAAAAAAAATATGGAGAAAAGTCCACATTGTTGTTATGATGAATTTAAACCGGAAAAATTAATTTATGCACAAAGTTTGATAAACAGACCATTAATCAGTCAATAGAAATTATTATGCGTCGGTGACCTAAGAAGATGCTTTCTTTGGGGTTGAATGTTGATGGAATTTCAGAACATGCAAATAATCTAGCGAACAATAGCTTTTGGTAGCTGGAAAGATAGTTTGTCATATTGATTCGATTGCAAATTTTTGCTACTTTAATTAAAATTTTAAATGAAAAGTTTCATTGAAATTTTAATATCTGACTATATTTAATATATACCAATTACTAAATATAAATATTTACTAATTTTGGGATTTTTTTCGGTATGACTATTTTTATATTTATTTATTTATTTGATAATTTTCAACAGATAAAAATCCAATTATTGAATATAAAAAAGACTATAAAGAAGAGGAGAGTAAAATTTAAGATTAAAAAGAAAAAAGCTACATAGTTATGTTAAGATACAAACGCTATTCTTTAGGTACACTTTAAATGCGCGCAACGTTGGCGGAAGAAGAACAAATTGTGAATTATTGTGCTACCTTAGTAAACGCAGCAATGCACGGTAGAATACAAATAAGTGCCAGTGGGCACAGACGGCACAATAATTACAAAAGGAAAACGAGTACCATGAGCCGCTCCACAGACAGAAACACGGCTTCTTAAGTAAGATTCAACCATTTTATAAAATAACTTAAAGAGGAGGCACTTATCCATCAAAATTCTCAGTGATTCCAGGGATGGATTGCAAGGACGATAGGGAAGCTGAAATTTAAAGAGCAAGGTGCGAGTAAATATGCGCTGAGCAAACCCCAATGCATTATTTAAATAGACTAACACTAAACTTTACAGCAATATTCAAGGACAGTAAGAACAAAGGACCAAGAGAGGTGTCACAATGGTGGACATACTAACGAAGACTTTGGAAAATCTAGCTATGAAACCTGATAATTTAGAGACCTTGATAGTGATGCATAAAATATGTTTATCGAGTTTAAGCTCTGGAACAAATATTAGGCCAGGATCTATAAAATTATAAAATTATAAACATTAAGAGGAGAACTGGAAACAAGATAGGAAAAAATCAAAGGTAACGTTTTACATGTATATGATATTTTGTGCAGGGCCGGATTTACGTATGGGCATTTATGGGCAACTGCCCAGGGCGGCAAATATTTGGGAGGAGTAGAAGGGCGGAAATTTTCGAAAAGTTTCATATTATCTAAGTTTTCAAGTTTTGCCGCAAAAATATGATTCTAATCTTAGAAAATCAGTTAAAGCTGAATCAATTGTGTATTTCTTAAAAAATTAAAAACTATTTACGCTCCACGATGACGGAAGATCGCCTTAACGGGTTTCGGTATTTGCCTACCGGATTTTTTTATATGGAAGCCCAGAACATGGAAAAGGCTCAATCGATTTTTTTAAAATGTAGACTACTGATTTTTGAAGCTGTTGTCTATGTCCTGACGAGAGCTTTTAGCTAAATAGTGATTTGGGAATTGTTAATAAGAACTTACATTTTGTAGCCATTATTCGCAGCTTTAGCACAATATAAAATTTTTACCTTTAGTTTCTTTTTAAATCGGCTTCGTCAGGGCATAGATAATTCATCGTAGAATATCTATATCAAGTTCATACCAACCGGCTGATTTTTACCTGAGATTTGCATTCCTAAAGGTGAAACAACGTGATTTTTCAGGAGAAGCGTTTGAAAGAACCATAATTCCTCTAATCGCTACAAACGCTTTAGATTATAAATTAAAAATTAAACACATTTAATTGAAATTTTGAAACGGGACAAGTTGCAAAATGTGCAGAAAGAGTTGTAGAATTTTTTAAGCCCATAAACTGTTGTTTTGATATTATTCATGATTTTAAACTCTGCTCAGCTATTTTGTAAATTGAATTGAGTTACTTCGCTCGACTTCGAAAGCCTAATCACGCGATTCATAAACAAAAAAGTTAGGCGAGTATTTGTTTAACAAATATAAGTATTTATCTAATAAAAATATGTTTAGCTCTCTGAAAAAACTAAAAATTTTTTTTGCAAATTTCCGATAATCGTGTTTGTATTGTTATTTTATATTGTATGGCTCGTTTCTTAAAACCAAATTTGGATTTTATTTAAATGGTTAGTTTCTAGCTATCGTATTAGTATAGTTTATTCTAAAAAATAAATACAATTATGAAGTAAATGGTTAATTCGTTGTTGTTGGATTTTAGTCGAAAAATTTAGGGCTGGAATCAGATATTTTCACAATTGCCCAGGGGTGACAAGAAGATCAAATCCGGCCCTGATTTTGTGACATTTTGCGACATTCGAAATGAGAGCATTGGCAGCGCGCCAAGTATGGAAACTATTCTGCCCTACTAAGGATAAACGTTCTATCTGCATTTGTCTCATTTTCGAGTTGACACCGGATTCAAAAACTACATACTCTATCACATCATTTTACAAAATTGGATAAACTATCTTTTGTATGTTAAAATTAATATTGAAATCTATCTCCAGTACAAATCAAAGCACAAATCATTGAGTATCTCGAAAGTACTAAAATGTAGATAGAACGTTTATGCTTAGGAGGGTAGTATTATCATCGTTTTTTAAAAACGTAAAGTCATCTTGTGCCTCGATCACTCGAAATATCGTGAAATCGTCAGCATGCAAAAGACAAGAAAAACCGACTGAAGAAGGGAGATTGTTTATGAATAATAGAAAGAGAAGAGGACCAAGGATAGACCCTTGCGAAACATCTGATGCAGGAGAAAGAGGAATTGAAGAACTGGAATTGACAGTTACAATAACGATCAAAGATGTAAGAGGTAACCCAGGATAAGAGAATACTGGCTATGCCATCATTCTTTAGCTTTAGAACAAAGAGGTTATGCTTGACAAGTCAAAGGCTTTAGGAAAACTCAGTCTATAATAATACTCAGTCTATAATACGTCAAAAAGTGGATTTACCTTTGACAAAACCGTAATACAAATAAAACAGTAGAATCTCCTGTTGATCACTTTCTCAAGGATCGTTCTAAAACAAGAAGGGAAATGGGACGATATTCTGAGACGCAGGCAGAATTACCAGATTTTTGTGTTGGAAAAATGCAGGGAATTTCCCAAAGAGAAAAACCTGAAGATATACTTATGTTAAACAAGATGGAAAGAGGGACGCACAGAGATGATGAAACATAATTAGCCACGCTATTTAGAATGCGGCCGGAACCCCTACCGGCATTGTTCAACAGAAGTTCAATTTCTAAAGAGTTTGTCCGCAACGAATGTAAATCAGAAGAAGACGTAGAGATAAGACATTGGGTCGGAGGAGAGCATTTTTGTAAGAAAAGAGAGGTAAAGTATGGAAGTAGTTGTATCGTCTAAATGCATACCACTGGGTATACCAAAAGAATTTTTTGAGGAATGGATGAAGGATAAAAGAATTTCGGTTGGTTGGTTCTGATTGATGCTTCAATACCAGCAATGCAGGGCCGCATTGCCTATCTGGTGGTCCGTTTTTATACAAAAGTAGGTCAGCAAGTAAACCAGATCTTTTATATAAATTACGTGCTGCATTTTCCGCTTCGAGTACGGCTTCATTCAGGTTTTTAATACTTAAGAAGAATGAGGCTCGAGAAGAAAATAAACTACAACGCATCATCAATATCAAGGCAAGACAATCATGATGGGGATCAGGAGGTACATGAAGAAAAAAAGCAGCACTTAAAGAAAGGGATTATTTTGGAAGATTGGACATGAGTAGGTCCAGAATTCTGTTCCAAGCATTCGGAATGCTGTTAAATTGCAAAAGAGAGCAAAATGAGAGTGATGTTGGTGCTATTAATGAGATATTCATAGTCGAGATGATAGCCGAATAGATAGCATCCCAATCTAAATTAGGAAGGTGAACAGCACCACATAGCAGAACGTAAGTGGTGGAAAAATGACTTTTGAGGTAAGACGAGAAGGAAGTGTTCATAAGCTAGCAGAGGAAGATTACAGGGAAGATATAATGAAGCGAAGATTAAAATTTTAGTAGAAAAAAAGAAGGTTTGGACAAAAATATATTTAGCAAGAGGATAAAAAGGAAAATCACGATGGAGTGTAGTACCGATGAGGAAACCTTAACCATCGGTTTTACCGTTAACGCAACGGTCCCGATCGTTACGAAAAACTGCGTAATTCGGTAAAATTTCAAAATCGAAGCTACTATCAGTGAGCCTGGTTTCCGTTAAATATATTATGTCGAAGCTAGAGCCGCAAAATGCCAGAACTCCCTAGTTTTGATCCTCAAATTGCGGATATTTTGATAATACAATCTAAAGCTCTGGAGTTCAGAATAACGAAATTTTCTTTGAGGAATTCGAATAAATTCCTTAACTAGAACGCCAGGAGACCAGAAGTCCTTTCATACAAGCTCAAGCTCGTTGGTACTAGCAGATATGGTGATACGGAAAGATGACAGCCTCTGATTCTGCAAGCTGTGAAGCGTCAGTGTTTTATTTATTTATTAATTTATTTATTTATGGTCCCAATCCACAGAATAAATCCAATTTTAGATTAGACAAGAAGAAAAAATAAAAATAAAATATATACATAAATATATATAAGAAAAAGAAAAAAATTACATAAAAACTAAGATAATTAATAAATTCAGAATGGAATAATGATACCAAAAAAAAAGAATAACAAGCTAATCGACCGAAAAATAAACAAACAAATTGAGTAAAGTAGGACATATTCCAAGTATTTGAAAGAACGTTATTTTTTTAAAGTATTTTTCAACACTGATAACGTGCGAGGCAGAGGACCAAGGTTAAGGCTATTGTGCTCACGAGGCAAACGCAAAAGGGGGGAAAAGAAATAGGTGTCGGTACGGGCGAATGTAACATTAAAGTTAAATAATATTCTATTAGAACGGCCCGATTCTCTAACAGAAAGTTGAATGATGGGGTCAACCAATATACTGCCGTTAAAAAGTTTAATAAGGACACACTCGTCAAGGAACACTCTACGTGACTGAAGGGAAGGAATTTGAAGGATGCAGAGACGCATACTGTAATCGCAATACGGAATACTGTACTTATGCCAAGTGGTGGCATGTAATCAAGCTTAGTAGCCGCAAATTGTTTAATCATCTCGTCTGAAGTGTATGGCTGATGTGACAAATAAAAACCTGCGGTGCATTACTTTGACGAGGGTAGTATTAGTCGTAGCATCCTAAAATATACAAAATATAGACATTACACATTCTGTACAATATGAGGTGACTCGTAATTCATTGAAATTGAATCTTTTTACTTTGTAAATGAATCGAATTCAACATGATGCACATACTTGCACGTCAGTGCGCCCTTAATGACTTGATCAATTTAATCAAAAATCAACTTCCTACCATTCGACACATTCGTCATCCTTTCGAGTATTCTCCGTAAATAAGATCAACACTCGACCCGTGAGTAAACAAAATCATAAATCTCTTGCAAAATCACGCCCCGCATCATCATATTCTAGCTTTTCATCGGTCTCCGACATTGCAGCATAAAGATTCTTGCTAATCATCTGATTGATCGCGAGCGCCAATCATCTATCGCGATGCGTCGATCCTTACAGGTTGTCTAACGGCCTGTGCAAAACGTATTGGCACTTATCACAACAAGGAAATGATTTATAAACATCGAAAACAAACTCCTGCAAATTCTTTGATTTGTGAACAGATCAAAGGCCTAAATGAGCTCACTTGCGGTGAGTTATGGAACAACCAACAAACCGTTGCGAACGGAAAGCTGAAAGCCATCACCGAGAAGCGTCATTATTAAGCAATTGTTATTGCAGTGCGATGGAACTGTTGGCTAGTCGTCGGTGTTTCGTTCTTGTTTCATTCGGACGGATGGTGATATAATTGCGTTGACGCATAGATGCGAATTTAAAGAAAATATAGGGAATCAAGACTGATGTGAATTTTTGTCATGCTGTCAGAAACATTTGAATCTCCAGATAGTGAACATTTCTTGAAAGAGTATCAGCTGGTTCCCTTCGAAACAATATTTATATCTACCTTGTGAACTCGCTCATTCAGACATAAAAGTAAGACCCAGGTCCAGCCGATTTCTTTCGATTTCTTTAAACCTTGAAATCATCTGCTTTGTATATAAACAAAAAGTGAATTTCTCAACAGATTTTCGATAGGTGGTAGGTACATGTGTTTTCTATTTAGTGTGAGATTTTACACACTCTTCTTCTTTTAGTTACTATGTCTGTGTACATGCATAGCATACGTGAGTACAAGCTATCATGAAAAAGAAAAATAATTATTTACCGCAAAGCTACCTTATTTATTCGAAATGCTATTGACTTAACAAGTTCTTAGTTTGCTTGTTTCAGTAACAATACAATGACCTTCCTCGACATACTTCGTAAAGTATATTGTTAGATTTGGATGTCATGCTCACTGACAGCTTCTGAATATCTACATAGCTCATCTAAACACATACGAGTACTTGTAGCAAGTGCCTATTCGAAGAAGTAAAATTAGTTTCACCAAGATATCTATTGGGAAAATGTTTCATTTCAGGAAAGAAATGTGGAAACATTCTTGGTGAAAATAATTATTTGAGAAGTTTCACCTTGTCGGTTTTCATCTAATTTTGAATGGGAGAAATGTTCGACGGAATTTCCGAATAAATTTTGTTTTGATTTACTTGTTCTTTCGCATGAGGTCGTTGGTTGAGAAAAATTGAGTGTGACATAGTAGCAATTTGCTGCTATAGCTTTACAACAACAAAATTTTTTTAAACTATTCAAAATGATTTTATACTTTAACAGTACTTTATCGACACAAAAGTCATTAAAGATTTTGCAGTAGGTATTACTGTTGCATAAAAGCTACGTTGTCACTCAATTAAGTTTCATTGTACCAAAATTTACCAAGCAAATACAAAAAAATATGTAGAGCCAACATTTGTGATAGTGTAATCATACTATACTGTCAAAATGAATATTTAATATCTGCGCACAGTGTGGGCTTAGATGAATGGACAGTTTTGGGTGCTTATATTAATTTGAGTTTGTACGTTCCATTTTCAAACTTTCATTTATGTTATGATTTACTTATAGAGTTCAACATTTCCAAACCAGATAAAAATATTTGCTGATACTTGACAGCAAATATTTTTATCTGGTTTGAAAATGCTAGGCTCGATTTAAAATAAAAGGACACTTTTATAAGCAAAAGCGACATCGTACACGCGGAGTTATTTTAATCAAGTGAATCAAGTGAAATCAACAAAAACCCGAGTTACAATCGTACACGTTTTTTGCTATAATTTGTGATGGGGAAAACCATATTGGCCTTGATGTATCTTCATAATACGTAAAAATTTTAAACAATTCCTCCAATCGATTGTTATTCATTTAGCAAATGTGTGATGTGTAGATAATTAGTCCAATAATACGTTGCTACAGATTTTATTTTTAGTCAATTTGTGAAAATATTCATAGATTGAAGAATTTTATATGTCCTTAGTCATTCTTGATAGTATTATGAAGGTATTACTAAGGGACCACAAGAAGAGAAATAGTTCGAAAATATCTTGTAGATGACGCAACACTTATTTTCGGTTCAGGATGTTTTTGAGCTCTTCTCAAAATATCATAGAAATTTAATGATAATAGCAGTAACGAAATTGCTAGGAAATGGGATTTGCAGTGAATCATTACAGTGCTGCAAAGTATAGGAAGAAACAGCTGATGAGCGCAAATCGATGAGAATTGGTAGATTCCCTGCAGTTGAATTGCGATTTGAGCCAAAAGTATACAAGCAGTTGAGATGTGATATTGAAATTGCACGATTGCCTGCAATCTGGCCTAAATATCTTTCAATCACTGTTATGTATTCCGTTGCCGATACTCTTGTGATGCTGAAATCATTAAAATTAACTAATTAATTAATAATAAAAAAATCAAAATATTTTTTTTCGTTAGATTGTTCTTATTTTGCAAGGAATTAAATATAATTAACTGGTTCTCTTTCTTTCGTGGTCTTGACATTGATGATGCTTTGTGCAAATTGTATATTTTCCTCTCAAACCCTATTCCGCAATTCACACCGACTCATCGTCTTAAAAAACGGAAGGATGCTCCTTGGTTCAGCAATAATGTTGCAGTCGCACTCGAAGCCAAAAATGCAGCTCGTGATTTATACAAAAAATCTGGTTCACCTGCTGACCTCCTTCTTTTTATATAAAGAACTACCACTCTAAAGCGACAGACAGGCGATGTGCACTTACATTGCTGGCATTAAAGCGTCAATCAGAGTCAACCAACCGAAATCCTTTTGGTCATTCATCCGTTGCTTGAAAAACTCTCCCAGCAACCCCAATGGTGTGCATTTGGGTGATACTGCTGCTTCCACTCCGCTTGAAGTGTGTGAACTTTCTGCTTTTTACTTTTCCTCTTTCTTTTCACAACAAAACCTTCCTCCTTTCCAATATCTTATCTTTTGATCCTCTCCTGAATTGCATTCGTTTCGGACAAACGCTTTAGGAATTGAACTTCTGTTGCAGGATATCGACGCCAATACCCGACGGTATTCCAAATATCTTCGCTAAATTTTCTTCTTTGTTTTAGCAAGATCCTTGAGAAAGTAGTCGACAAGCGAGTCTACTCCTTTATTTAAACCTACCCTAGTTCATGAGCAGCATGGCTTTGTCAAAGGTAAATCCACATTAACCAACCTACTTTCCTTCGCACATACGCTATATATACTGACTTCTCCAAAGCCTTTGATTCTGTCAACCATAACCTCCTTCTTCAAAAGCTAAGGAACAGTGGCATAGCTGGCCTTCTTCTTTCCTGGTTTAACTTTTACATATATGGTCGTACATGTATTGTAACTGTTAATTCCTGTTCTTCAACTCCCTTTTTTCCTGTATCAGGTGTTCCACAAGGATCTATTCTTGGTCTTCTTCTCTTTCTTTTGTTCATAAACGATCTACCTCCTTTAATCCAATCTTCTTGTCTGTTATATGCTGACGATTTCAAGATGTTTCGAGTGATCGAGTCATAAAATGACTGTACGCTTTTACAAAATAATCTTAATAGCCTATATCACTTCGAACATCGCGAAATGTCACAAAATGTCTTTTACCTGTAAAACGTCACGCTTAATGTTCTCCTATTCTGTTTCTGGCTCTCCTCTTAATTTTGTTGATAATTTTAGAGATCTTGGTGAAATATTTGATCCCTAGCATAGATTTTATAATCATATTTCATATATTACTGCCAGGGTCTCGTAATTATCAGGAGTCATTATTAGATCCTCTAAATCCTTCGTTAATATTTCCACCTGTGTACACTTTTTTCTCTCCTTTGTGCGTGGCGTCCTTTTATATAGTGGTGTCAAGTGTGGTGTCCTGTTCAACGCAGATTTACTCGTACCTTATTCTTCAAGTTTCAGCTTCCTCGCCGTCCTTACAGTGATCGTATTTCGTTCCTAAATCTTCCTTCCCTCGAATTACGCAAACTTTTCCTAGATGAGTGCCTACTCTTTAAATTATTTTATAGTATAGTTGTTTCAGACATAAGTAACCACATTTCTGTCCGTGAAGCAGTTCATGGCACTCATTTTTCGTTGTGTTTAGTGTGCCATTTGCACGCACTGATATTAACTTTTTTGTCCACTATTGCGGTTACCAAGGCAACACAACAGCTTACAATTTGATCGTACTCGCATCTCAAACTACCGTCCCATTTCCCTTCTTATAAGTCTACATGCGAGTCTACTCCTTTATCCAACCTACCCTAGTTCATGGGCAGCATGGCTTTGGCAAAGGTAAATCCACATTAACCTTGAAAATGTAGACAACTTCGTGTATCTAGGGACGAACCACCAATAGTTGAATGCAAATATTTACCTAGTTTTTCTTTTTTTTCTTCTTTCCTTCTATTTTTAGTTTGTACTTTTGTAACTTGATTTTATTTCTTGTTTTTTTTTTCTTTATATTCATCTTGATTTTGTTTTTTTTTTTTGTTAAGATTATTTTATAATTTTTTTATTATTTGATTATAAGTTTTATTATAAAATTCAGTAATAGGATTTGTCTGTTGAATATATGTTAAAAAATAAATAAATAAATACTAATTAAACCGCAAATCATGCATTGTTAAACAGGAACATATCAGATCCATAGAATTTAACGAAACTTATTTCTTTACTTAAGAACTATGTAGAATACTGTAATATTGCTTGAATAAAATAAATTGTGGTTTTGACTTTAAAGATATAATTTCAACGATTTCCCTCCAATATTATCCAATTACTAATACGAGAGAGAGCATACGTAAATTAAAAAGCAACGCTTCCAAGACTTCTTATTTATACAACTGATTATGTCAGGGCGATTCATGAAAATAGTTGAATGCAGTTTCACAGAACTTACTAAGAAACAATTCGCACTAACCCGGAAATATCTACAAATAATATTTACCACAACCTACGCACTCGTCCAGAGACAGATTCATTCGAGCGAAGTCCATAGTTGCTCAGAATGCAAGCAACACTTCGATCATCGGAAATCTACCCCTACGTTCTCTCTCTCATATCCCAGAACATTGCAGAACAAACTATCAACAGAAGTTACAGGTACATATCTGAATATACCGTCCTAAACTCACCTGTGACCTTGCGAATGCAGGCTGTCGAGATTAAGGTCACGTACTCCACATTCTATCGAAACCGTGTTTCACAATTTTCACTAACCACTACGTCAGTATGTCGACGAAACGCGAATGACGAATCTCTCGAGCGCCGCCAATTTCTTATCATACGCGTAGATTCAACAACAAAATCCTCGTGACTGTCCCACTCACAATAGTCACGACACGACGTATGCTGCTAAAGAAAGCAAGCAGCCAAATTTCTCCAAGATGGTTGCATATGGTTGCTGGCAGTATGTTGCACGCGTCGTAGCAAAGATGTGAACCATATTAATGGATGCATTCGGCAACTGCAGCTTGTTGCACATGCATATCGGGGTCAACAACCCGTCAAACGATGCATGTACACGAGCGCTTCGTCAAATCCGAGAAATAGGTTTTTTTCGGTTAAAGTTTTAAAGTTCTAAATGAGTCTAGTCTCCGATTTCACTTCTAAAGCTTCTAAAAATGTTTCGTTTGTGTAGAAAAATTAAAATTAATTTATTTTTATTGGAAAATTAAGAAAATTTATCGCCTCTTTTGGTTTTTTTTAGCTATTTTTATCTATCGAATTATTTATACACACATTTCCAATACACGGTTTAAAGATGAGTAAAACAGAAAGATTTAAAAAAAAAGTTAAATGTTAAAAAAGTATTGAGAAGGGATGGAATTCCCGAGCAAGTCGTGCAGTTGAGAGATGAAAGGCTAAAATTGAGAGGTAGACGACCGCTGTCTTTGAGTAGTGAGCACTACTCTTCAATTCATATTGGGCAATTTGACTCTACTATCTATCTAAAGTCAAGTTATGCGAAGAACGCATCGATGCGAGAGTAATACGGGTTAAAATTCAGGACTCAGAACATGTTACGTAATCAGCCGTATGTGTGCCTTGCACTTCTTATCAAAATCGATGGCACACAAGGTGGCGGTCCGGACGGAATGGTGGTGTACGTACGTTGGGTGAAGTGTTTGGATTACGTACGGGTTGCCGGCAAGTAGCTGAGCAGCAGAGAGCCAAGCCAATCGAGGTGCCGATAAGAAAATGTTGCGGAACGCCAGTCAGTTCGGTCTCGACCATCATAGAGGTTGTGCGTGCGGCGTTCAAGGTGGGGTCTACGTCGAAGGTATTTCGCGCCTGATTCGCGTGGAAATCGACTCTGAATTCGGAGACTGTAAAATCGGAAGAACGACCAACTTTTACGCTACGATTGACGTGAACGGTGACGTTTGATGCCGTGCAAAATTTGCCCTCTCAATCTTTAGCGGGCACTGGGGGACACGCAGATTGGAGTTTGGGTGCACTTGTAGGCGAATTTCGGTGATGGATTTTTTGCGTAGTCAGTCAGTCGTTCGTTGATTTGAGATTCGAGCCGATCGGGATTGCGGAACGTCAACTGATTAGAGCAGAGACGTCGGGATGTTAAATAATCTTCTTTTTAAGATATAAAATTTAAAATCCTGGATAGTTGAAAAAATGTGGAATATTTTGTCGGGAAATTCGTTGGTGGAGCCGGGAAAAAATCAAGTTCTGAAAATACAACGTGTGAAGATAAAAAAAAATTATATATTTGCGTGCCTTAAAAACCACTTATAATACCACCTTATTGAGGATCGAAAAATAAATTATTTCGGAATTTTCAATTGGATGTGGTTCTAGAAAATTTTGTTTCGGCCTTCGGAAAGCAGTTTTAATTATGAAACCAGTGATTGGCACTTCTGCCCATTCAGGCCGCTTGCCTCATTCGAATTTATCTCCATTTGTGTATTGCACGAGCCCTTCCTAACTTTCACTTTAATGTCTACCAATTTGGATGTGATGAATTGAAGTTAAACGGTTGGGAGCTGAGTTATAGAATATTCAAATAATTTGTGACTTTGACTGACCTTTTCCTTTTGATTGTGAATTGTGGCGATTTTTTTTAATTATCTCTTCAAAACTTCTAAAACCACAGAGTGCAAGATCTTATTTAAAACTTTTGAGAAAATGTATTTCTGTATAGATTTGAGCACTATTATGCTGAAGAAAATGCGACAAACATCCGTTTTGAGTACAAGTTTTTCTTCAAAGTCCTGTTTGTGTGACCTTGGCCTTGACTGCTAAACTTCCATGCGAATGAAACGAAGAGCAGTTTTGAGTCCTTATATTCGCTTTGCAGAGAAGTAGAGATCAATCACCTTAAGCGTATTAATTTGTGAGTCATTCCTGTTTCCGTGGTCTATTTCGATATTCAAGTGAAAGTTACTCATTTTCAAGTTTGAGCTGAGTAAGGTCATTTCTGCAGCGCTTCCTTGAGCACTTCTTATATTTCTTGTCAGAGGGCAGATCATAAGGTAGACTCCACAAAACTCTGCCTTTAACCTCCCATTGAACGCGAGCAAGGGAAGCTTTGAAATCGAAAGTTATTGGGGAAGCTAGAATGCGTTGATGACGGATGAGATTTCGGTTGCTGAGTAGTGCGACAAAGCTGGGACACTGAAACATTCATGGGCGCTTTCGTGCAAAGATGTACATCGAGACAGAATCGCGAATTTCCCGACAAATTTTCCACTTTATAGCTGAGCCTGCGTCCGGCCGTTCGTATTTTCCGCAGCAGGAGCATTGCAGTCGCCGGTCGGTGGCGTCCGACGCATCTCAGTCGGTCTGCGGGCAATGCTGCAGCAACCAATATTGGGCGGCCGTCGTGCGTCAGTTCAGTGCGTTTTGGGCCAAGTGATCAGTTGTATTCGTATGTTCGTTTTAGAGAGCGCGTCGAAAGATTTTTCAGTTCGTGCGTGAATGCGTGCGGAAGCGGACGGAATATCAATGAATTGACGAGATTCGAACAAATCGGTATTGTTCGCCAGCGAAACACGGAAACTACCCCACCACCACCACAAGTGCATGCACCCCAAGCCCCTCAAAAAAATCGGGTCGTGACGAGATAAGCGGAAGATAATTGAAGCAGAGTCAGTTGTTTTCTCACGCAAAGAGCGACTGTAAAAAGTGAGTGCATAAGGTGTTCGCGCGGAAATCTTAGACGTTCGACGTCTTCGTGAAATCCACAAATTTTTCTTTTCCACTCGACTTTCTGCCAGGTTCTCGTCTCCTTCCCCTTCTTGCAGTTGTTATTTTCGTTACTTAAGCGCATTGTTTTACATAACAGGTTGAAAAGTGAAAGAAAATTATGCAAACATAACGTGAAGAAATTATCGGAAACCGCTTAAAATTTATATTAAAGGAAAAGTGCAAAAATAATCTAATATCGAAATGAAGTGCCAAGAAAACTCCAGATTTGATCAGTCAATTCTGAATTGGAAAATTATGTGAAGTGTCGTCTGAAGACGATCAATCGTAAAAATATTTGAAGTGATATTTTCCACATTGAACTTCGTCTTTTGTTCCAAAAAATCAGTTTTAATAAACGAATCATCAACCAATCGAGCATTGAACTGTCGTCTCCTAAATCAGCTATTACTATTTTCATGGCAGGAACCAGTTCCGCTTCTTCATCTGGAACACAAGGAAGAATTTCTAGCGATACCATTAGCTTCCTGCAGACGAGAAAAAATCTGTAAGTTACATTTTCAACATATCTGTTTTTCCCAAGGTAGCGCCGGATTCTATAGTCACTTTAACTAAGCCTCGATTTTTTGCGATATCGAAGTTCGGCGCCTGAATGCGAAATTTGACCGACTCAACTATTAAACCACAGCCGGCCACCGATTGTTCAGGTCTTTTTTTTTGCCGGAATTCGCCAAAAGCTTAGATCACCTGAAATGTAGTCATGCGAGTTTTCGAATCATATTTTTTTACCGGTTCAGTGAATGTTTCAGTGAATTTCACGGATAGTTTAGAAGACACAGCGATTTACTTTGCTTGTTTTTTTATTAGACTGATAGATGTGCAAAAACGCTTGATAATTGATCGGATTGCGTGTCCATTGAAGTGGTGAACGAAGTGATCAACTGATAGGCAGGAGATTTGTGATTAGTTGTTGGTTTGAAGGCAGATCAAGTATGGGTGATTTTATTGGTTATTTAGTTATAAGGAAGAAGGCGTGAAAAGAGTTCGAGTTAGATACGGGCTGTGATCAGACAATCATTGATGGTTTTTACTGAACTTTGCTCTGAAAAGCAGATGAATTATTACTGAAACTGTGTCGTCGCTAAAATACTGCAAAACAATTGAGTAAACATAGACACGATGGAAGCAATTGCAATTAGCATTAAAGTTGGTGTTTGTTGAACACTGTTCACGTGATAGGTGACTATAATTATTCAATACGGCTCCATGTTTTTCAAGCATAACGATAATTTCAATTTGCAGCTACTTTTAACGTCATTGCCCGAGATCAGCATGATAAATGATATTGGCGCACAGTGTGGGCTTAATGCCAAACAAATAATATGACTACGGAGATTGTTTGAGAAATGCAAGACAAACATTCATTTCGTTCTATAGGCTGACAGCTTTTTGTTTTTATGTCCATTTCTGCTAAAAACAGATGTTTGGGCAAATTGAGACTCCGTTGGTTTTGCCTCTACGTTTCTTTAAATCGAACTCCTTCAAATACACCAGAAATCCACTCAAATGACCAAAGATTCGATTCAAAAACAACACATTGATCCAGGACTCTTGCCAAGAAAGTAAATGATTGATTCAGGTCAGTTCAGCGCCAAGTTCAAAATTTGTGAAACTCAGTTTTTATGGCATTTCAATAGTAAGCTATGAATATCTAAACTTAATTCAGATCTTTCGTTTTGCTTGTAGCTGTTTCTCTTTCGACTTTGACAGTTTTTTGATTATTTTGATGTGCATTTTTGGGTGTAACCTCGAATCAGTGAGATTATAACTTAAACTCGCAATTTCGTCAGATTATTTTTCATTTTTAGCGCATCACTTGTTTTTTTAAGCATTTTGGCGTAGGTTTTTTGATAGAATTGTATTCATTGGCTTGTAAAAATGAGTCTGATACTGTCCATATTTCTAGGCAAAGTCTGATATGATCCATACTGAAAAAATTTTTGCTCAAAACTAATGGTTTTTTTTAAATACTTGGGTTTTTCGTGAGTTACCTTAGGTAAGAACACTTAGAGCTGGGGAAATACTCAGGGTAGGGAAACATGAGTTTACATATACCATCTTGCGTCTTTTGTGGCGTTTGAGAACAATATGAAAGAAGAAATACGCAGACGACTACTTAAAAACAACGAGACTAAAGCTCTTCAAATTCCGAAATTCATCCACAATTCTAAGTTAGTGCTGTAGGAAACCAAAGAACATGCAACTTAATATACTTCAAACCACCAAACTGCATGTAGACTTCTAGTGCTTTATGCCGTCATTCATATTTTAGACACGAACACCATTTGAGTCAGTAAAAGTAGCCAAAAATTTAATACGCGATATGTTGAAATCTTTGAACATAACGATATAATAAGCCGTTCATAAAATAAATGGTGATATGCTTCAACTTAAATGAAAATGGGTTCTCATGGTTCGGAAAAAACAACCATTGTTGCTTGCCTAACTAGTTTTCAACTGATTTACGTGAAATTATATCGGAAAAAAAATTTGCGCATTTGAACTACAACATACCACAAAGTCTTCAAAATTAGAAATACTTTTCTTATTTAAGATCGCAAAGTACAATACTACTAAAAATAGGCTATTTTTTTAATCTGAATCTTAATTCCTCTTAACACTGAGTTTCAGATTTTTTATGTAATTTTTGATGTTTTGATTTTTGATCCCACAACTTTTCTCCGAGAATTGTGCAAACAGCTTTCATTTACCCCTCATAATCATTTTTAACAAATTGGCTGCTTCCCAAGCATTTTATGTCATTCCAATGCATAAATCAGGAGATAAATGTATATTAGCGCCCAATATGTATTCTTTCTACAACAACAAAAATTTTCTAAAGTCTAATCAATGATCACATGACGCCAAAGACTATTTATTATTCCGAATCAGCATTGATTTTCCAAGAGCAGATCTGCTGTCACTAATCTTCTGATATACTACAATTATATGACTACGAGTTTTGAGCCATATCTTCATGTCCATTCAATATATACCGATGTCTGTAAAGTATTTGACTAGATCAATTGAAAACGTTTAAATAAAACACTTTTAAACATTGGAGTAGGTGGTGCATTACTGTCCTGGCTGTGTGATTATATTCATAAAGACTCTTTAATTATTAACATTAACGGGCAACATTCAAATCCAATCTCTTCATTTTGTCGAGCAACACAAGGCTCGCATTTAGATCCCTTGTTGTTTTGGTTGTTATATTGCACTTATTTTCTGACGTCCAGTATTTACTATTTGCAGATCACCTTAACATTTTCATGCTAATGCCTAGTACTATACTCTTCGCGAAACGAATTCAACGGTCAAATCCCATACAAAAAGAGCTTTACTGACGAATTGAAAAGCTCTTTTTGTATGGGATTCGACCGTTGAATTCGTTTCGCGAAGAGTATAGTACTAGGAATAACTATTAACATGCTGACGAAAAGTTTCACAGACTAACTTAGATAAATTCTAAGAATATTGCATTCAGAATGGATTAGAAAAAATGTCACAAAATGCCAATTTATAAAATTCAACCACACAGGATATCTATAAGAGATTTTCCTATGAGCTTAAGTTTCTCGAGTCATATGAACAAAGCTTTCACACAAGCGAACGTACTACTAGGATTCCTAATTAAAAACACGTACAAATTTGCGAGCTTATTATAAATGCATTGAAAACTTTTACATTTCTCTTGCTGAAAGTAAGCTATATTGTGCTACAGGGATATGAATCCCATATTATAAAGTACACTGTGCATCAATTGAAGAAGCTCAGCATGTTTTCCGGTTATAAACTACACTTACCATCTGAAAATGTTAGCAATTCCCTTTTATTAATGCAAACATTGAACATAACCACAATCAAGGAAAGGAGACTTTCCATTGATGCCTTAATTTTATTTCGTGTCATAAATAATAATTTAGATGCATCCGATGTTTTTGAAGCTTCATCTTCTAGAGTTCCTATGCAAACAATTCGAAGTAATGAAATATTTTCCTAAAGTAAAAGTAAAATGATTTACATTCAGAATTCGCCAATCAAAAGGCTTGAAGGAGTTGGAAATATGTTGTGTGATCATATGGATAAACTGAATTACCATTTTTTTTAAAATTGCCTTCGACTATTTTCAAAGTGTTCAATTCAAATAGTACTGAATTACTTAAATTTAATTTTTTTCTATTAGTTTTTAGTTTTAGCTTTGGTTTTCCTCTAAGTGTTTTTTAGTCAAAAAATGATCAAAATAATGAAATAGCATTGCCTGCTTCATAATCTGTTGTCATTTATGTTTACTATAATCTCATGGATTGAAAAGGGACAGTGTCCGTAAAATGTCCATTTAGACGATCCACCCAGCAGCCGATTCTCATTTCTTTTTGTTTTCACTCGCAACTAATTAAGACATTTCTGCCGATAAAAAATCATTCGAAAATTTTAGACCAAAAACAACGTCAGCGTTCTCCTCGTCATTGCTGTCAGTCACTTCTTGCCTTGCATATTAACTTCATTGAATAGATTAATGTGAAATCGTAGGGTGATGCTTGCCACTGAATTCAGTTAAGTAAAATTCAGTTAAGTAAAATATCTCAATAATACATTTGGTGCAGCTCACTAGCTAACTAGTTCAATGAAAACTGACTTGGTGCACTCCGAGCCGAACCTTTCTTTTATTGTCTTATTTTTGAATGTTTTGAAAGCAAGAACCAGCTTACCTATTTCCCTACCGCATTTTTTATCGCTAGACGGAACCCTAATTGTAGCCTTAGATCTAAAAGCACAATTTTCTTTCAGAGTATTGTGTCACAAATTCACGTTATTTAGTCACCACAATCAACATTCATAATCGACACGAATCTAGTTCATTACCAGTTGCATTTCAATTTAGGGCCGAACACTGGAATAGTCATTTTCGCATACATCCTTTTCTTCAAGTGAATTATGTCGCTATTCGTATCTTTAGACACGGACACGACTGGAGAGAGCAAAAGTAGTCAAAAATTTAATATGCGTTTTGGTGATAGGCTCGGACATGAAGATATAATGAGTCATTTAGACAAGAAATGGTGATAGGTTTTTGTTGAATCCTGGTAATGAGTTACAACGCTTCTGATTATATTCTACCATTTTCGAAATATCTTGTATTTCCTGTTTCTTAGACGCAGACTCAAGACGAACTGAAGAAACCGTACAGAATACGAACAACTATAATGACGGTTGTTTGAGAAATTCTGTTTAAAATTGAAAGTGAACGATATCGAGAACCTTAAACAATTATGTGAAATATGCTGGGCTCACATAAATCCTAGTAGATGAGTATATCGTGTTCTTCTTTCGATCATAGCAAAACTGTATACGAATGAAATTTTATTTCTGAATCCTTCTTTCTATGATTTAAGCTGCATTTAATTTTGCTGCATTCGATAGAATTTTATTGTATATCGAAATTTTATGTCTGTAGGGTTAAGTAGAGTGCACTTTTGATGCTAAGTTGCCCCAGTACAAAGCAGAATATTATTGCAGATAAAAATTTCCAGTTCAAACACATTCAAATGGCTATAAGTTACAATAGTTTGAAAACTGAACTGCTATTTTATCTTAAAACTGATTGTCTAAATATATTTTTAGGCTGCCAGTTTTAGTGAGAAAGTGTCAAATAAGATTTCACTGGTGGAATTTTCCGTACTCCTGAGCTAAATATCTAAGATCTAATTTTTTGTTTTTGATTTGGGTTGTTAATCTATATATTTATCCAAATATCTTTCAATGTTTTCGTTTTTGATTCGGCTTATGTTTGATCTGAAAATCTATACCAACGAAATTCGAAATGAGTATCTTTTGCAAATCTTTTTTCCTGAGAGTTAAAAAAAAACAAAGGAGTAAAACCGAAAACGAATTGAAGTAATCTTTCATAGATCTATGGACTTTTAAGCAGGTATTCCAAAGCACACTTTAAATTGAATATAAATTCTTTGATTATGGCTTTAAATACCAATGACTATTATACTCAAGACAATCTGTCCAACAAATTTACTTCAAACTTAGCTGAAATGTCAATGGCACAGACTTACAGTTGCAGGTGTCGGATCAGTATATCTTGCAAAGTGTCACTCAATTCATATAGATCACATAGGTGTTATATTTGTAGAATAATATTTAACATAATCACTAGTTGGATAGCTATGTAGACAAGTTTAATCCAGTTATAATCACAAAGTATGCCAATAATTTACGGGGAATCGAACCAAAACTTTTCCATTCAAGCTTGAATAAATATAGTACTCCTTCAGTGCTATCTCTCACATGACCTATGTAAATTCGATTTTTCACAAGAAAGACGAATGAAATGGAGGAAAGCCAGAATCACATAAAAGACAATATGGCAGTGATATTTTCACCCGGAATCGTGTTTTTATAAATATAATATAGTTTTAATTTGAAACCAATGCGATATTTTTGTTTAAACCGTTAAAAATTGTATAACACCATCGAAATTGATTTAACTACCTGTTAATCTCAATAATAATTAGAAATAATGCGAATAAAAAATTCCAACACTGTCTTAGCAAGCAGCTTTCGAACCGCACTAGAATCGTAAGAGAACAGGTCCAACCAGACTGTTTGCAAAAAACTTAGATTAATGGACGCTGATGCAGCGCAGTTCTGCTGGTTTTGTCGTTGGAATTTGTATCTTAAGCTGTTCGCTATGGGCAATTATGTAAGCTCTTTGCTTTTGTGTTTCGACAGTTTATTATGAAAGGACAAATGAGATGTCAAGATATATCTATTATCTATCAATCAGCTGAACATATTTTGAAACAAACCGCATACAGATCTTGTGATTTCTACGCATTAGAAATGTCCTATATAAGACATAGGTAGCTAACTGACTATTTGAGAGAGTCGTATTTTTGTTAGAGTATGTTTTGCGAAATTTATCTTAAATAGTGATGAGATACGCTGAGATTGACTGAGTAAAGGCTGAGTTGTTTTTTGTCATCATCATTCAACAATACCGTGTGACGCAAAAGGAGCCCGAGTCGAGATCCTTTAATGAAATCAAATCATATTGTATCATTAAGCTGTTTTATCTAATGGAGAGTTGCTATATATACATTACTATTAAATAGGCAATAAGTCATTATCATTTAATGATCACCGGTACGTATGATCTTACACCAACACGCTCAACACTGTGAGTTTGTTAAACCTCTTTGTGTACTACCAGCCTTACAAAACCACAATCCACATCGATCTTCGTATCCACATTTCGCTCGATCTTCATAATCGACAGCAGACACTAGAAAGTTTTAGGTCAGAAGCAGGCACAAAAACAATATCGCTCTTCGAAACTTGCATAAATTACATACTAATAGATACATACCTGTATGTGCATCATACTCAGTGAAGAGCATCTGGGAAAATTTTCATTTTTGTCGCAGCACAGCCGACAATTAAATATTATTAAACTCCAGACCTACTGATGCGTTGCATATCTCAGTAAACCGGGCACAATCAATTATCTTTCGAGGGCATGCTAAATAGCGAATATATGAGAAAAATATGCAGAGAAAATATAGTCAATTTTTTCCCATCTCTAGTTTCTATGTGGTACTAGATTATATAATTCGAATCAAGAAGATACACGCAGCATGTTTCAAGCAGTCGACAGATACTTTCTTTACAAAAATATTGTGCGATTAGTCCGCTAACATACCTGGTGATGTGAGCTTTTCCGTTGCTGTTCAATGCGACAGTGTTTTTGTCGCTGGAAACTTTTTTCTTTCGGGAAACAAGGCTGTTGACTATTGTGGAGATGTTTATTAGAGGCGGACATGTTTTCTAATTCAATTAGCATAAATTGCATTTGATTAGAGTGATAAATGCACCAGGCCCTTGGAAGCAGCTATCATGTCGCGTATAATATTACTGGCAGGTGTCTATGAATGGATGTACCTTGCGTTCACTGCATAGCGAACGAATTCGGACGATATAAATGTTGCGGCGAAAGAATGAATATTGAAAGAGATTTTGACTAATTTCCGTCGAGATTTATTGACATAGTTTTTTAAATTGGGTGATTAACCGTTATTATTTGAAATGTAATAGATGCTGATTGTGTATCGAATTACTATGACTATTGTTGGAGGTGGATGTGGAGAATAGGGAAGGAAGCTGAATAGATGCGAAGAAAAGACATCGACATTAAATTCGGCCCACTCACTATTTTCAAGACAAAATTATTGATGTCGAAATGTTTAATAGCTCTAAATTTGTCAATGGCTTTTTAAATGGATCGTTAAAACTAAATTTTGATGTAAATAGAAAATGATGATCTCATTTGAAATTCTAATGGAAAAATACCATAGATGAAACTAGTTACCATTTAGGTTTGTTTTGTTGTTGTTGCCTTCTGTGGTTTTTCGTTTATTTGAAAAATAAAAAAAAAAATTAATATAGGATAATTTAGTAATAGTTAACATGATAGTTGACTTTTTTCTCCTTCAGCAAATTGAAGCTTTCATTCCATTGTAGCACTGACATCAATTGTTCAATATTCAAGAACGAACAAAGCAACGGGCTGAAATCCTTTCAAGTCGTGATTGATTAGACAATCATTAATCTATCTTCGAAAAACTTTTAAACCCTTGACTTAAAATAAACCTTACCCACTCTGCAAATAAACTGAATGTCAATCTGCTCAAGACAAACCTTCACCTTAACGATCCATAAATACTGCTGCTTAGACATAGTAAAGAGCATTTCTTCGTTTGAAAAACTCTCCAGCATATGGAGAGCCGTTCTCGACAGTAGCATTTCAGTGGTAGACATAGTGCGAGACTACCTCAAAATCGTCATTACAGCTGGAGAGTAAAAAGGTAAATTTTCAGAAGATGCCGAAAGATGTGTTCCTAGAAAGGTATCCTGCATGCCATACGCAGAAATCTACACGAACTAGTCGATTAAAACTTTGACTCGAAGCTGATTTATAGGAAACACATCCGGAAACCATATGACAGATCGTTATCAAATGTAATCTCGCTGAGCAGACTCGTAGAATACGTCGGTAAACGTAGATTGAGTATGCGTAAACTCTAGTATGACAGCACTTATTCAATGAATAAATAATAAATTTTTCTTTCCACTATTAAAATGTAAGTGACCTAAGAACCAAACTTGTTGAAGTTTTATACGCGACATATCATGACATTATCTATTTATCAGAGACATAGCTAAATTGAGCCTTTCAGAGCTCCTAATGACACAAAAAATCTCGACACAAAAAATCTTTCGCAGTGATCGAGACACTATTATATTCTGTAAACAATTCAGTTTCTGCAATGAAAATTCCCTGGACGTCTGAAGTCAAAAAGAGGCAACATTGGCTGGCCACCCAAACCTCCAGATTTGACCTCTCTGGACTTCTTTTTGTGGGGCAAAGTATACACCAGCAACCTTGAGACCATTGACGAGCTCAAGGCAAACATTTGGACCAAAATCATCGGTATACCACCCGAGATACTCGAAAAGCTAATGGAAAATGCAGAAAAAGGGCACATTTCGAATCGGCCAATAAAGGTCACTTCGGCCACTTAATTGATGTTGTATTCAAAAACTAGTCCAATAAATTGCAAAGTACCAAATAGAATAAAAACACTTCATATAGAAATCGTTTGTGTTTTTTTTCCAAAGTTAGTCAATTTTTACATACCGACATAAAATATGGCGCACCATTTATTATTATAATATGTGCTTTGAGTCACTCGATAGAATAATTAATTCATAATTTCCAAACTTGAAACTCATTTTCTGCGCTCATTAGAATCTCTATTTTCTCGGTGTTCCTCAACAATCTATCCTGAGTCCTCTACTTTTCCTGTTATTTGTCAATTACCTGCCTTCACGTCTTTCTTGCGAAGATCTGTTTTATGCCGATTATCTTAAACTCTTCGTGGACATAAGGTCCATTCAAGACTGTAGCCTCCTTCAATCTAATCTGACGATTCTCTAAAGCTGGTGTAAAGTAGAGATGGGCAAAATGCCTCATGGCACGTGAGGCATAGCTCTTTTTTACAGTGCAGCGCCTGAAAAAAGCACAGCATAGTCTATGAGCGAAAGCTTTCGTTTGAATAAACTTAATGAAATACGAAGCGAACAGTGTACTGAGAGTACGGCGTAATACTGTAAAATACTCTAAAAAAGAGTGATCAGTGGTGTGTCATGAGTAGTGAATCCAATCCCGGGATCCCGGGATCCCGAACAGTTTTTAGCCACTAAAATCCCGGATCTCAATTAGGATTGATGGTTTATAGTCCCGGGATTATAAATCATCAATCCCAGGATTATAAAACATCAATCCCGGGATTTTAGGGACTAAAAACTGTTCGGGATCCCGGGATTTTAATCCCGGGATTGGATTCCCTAGTCATGAGGCATTTTGCCCATCTCTAGTGTAAAGCTAACAAGCTTCATACGTAGATTTTTTTGGAGCAACCGAGTTGCGAAAATTCAAGTCGATCTTAGTAATTCTTATTGACCTTTGTTACTTGACATTGAATATGCCAAGTTACAAAGGTCAATAATTCTGAAAAACTGATTGCTCAGCATATTTTAAAGTAGCTCAAATAAGCCTATCAAAAATAAAGCTGCGTACCTAGCTTCGACCGCTGCAAAGTACTCACCTACTTTTATAGGATTAGCAAAATAGGTTACGCCGGAAAAACGAAACACAAAGATGTTCGTCTTAGTGATATCTTACAAGAGTTGCCTTCATTTGAATGCAGGTAAATGAGAGCCCATTGGCTCTCTTCTCTTGAGGCTGCGTTCTTTGAGGCTGCGTTCGACAACAAGCTCAAATTTAACCTTCATATCTCGCACTTGCTCAATAGAACATCCAAACCTTCAGGCTTTACCTTAAGATCTTAACAAAAATTCGAATCCATTCAACCATCCTTGCTTTTGTATTCTTTCCTTGTCTGATCAGTTCTTGAATATGCCTGTGCTGAGTGGTCTCCTCAATACGAAAGGAAAGGAAGGAAATTTATTTATTCAAAGGATATTTACCCGTTCGTTATTCTACAAGCAGCGTTTTTTTTTGTTTAGATTATAACGATCGTCTTGCTTTCCTCAAGCTTTATATATTGTTTTCAATGTTTTCCTCTTCGACATGTGTGAATAATGAAAGATAAGCATTTATTGTGCTAATTTAGTAAGCACTGTTGCAGCATATAAACAGACAAAATATAGATTTTGTTTCATACTGATGCCACGCGAAGTTATTTAACGTGTGGCTGCGATAAATATTAGAACAAGTACAACAAACACTTGTCAACAGTGTCAATATAAATCTCTTGGTCGTTTTATAAGTGAAAGGATAATTTTCATAATAAAGATATTCGTAGTTATATGTATTTAATTTTCATTGCATCAAATTGCATCAAGTATCTTAAATTCCTTCCAATCCTAAATTTTTCTTGATCAGTTTTTATTCGCCAAATACCAAAACAACAATCAGCCACTTATGCAATAATTCGTATGCGATTTGCGAATGCGACCCAGTTTTTGTGTGGCCTTTTTCTATTTTTGCAGAACCACCTACAAATCGTACTGTCATCTGTCTTATCAACGCATACACGCAAGCTTCATTACTCACTCAAATGCACCTCAATTCTGTCAATCTTCACATACATACGTTCGAACGCAACCTTTTCACTCCAATGTATCTGCCAACTTCCATCCACCCGAATTGCAACTCCATCCGTTCTACGAGCTGTTGCATAATATTCGAAGAGCGTCACCATGCAGAACAACAGACAGATTATCTCAACATTCGGACTAATTCACCTACATACGAGTAATTCGCACCACTAGCTGAGCTTATCGAAGCTATGCCGCATAGTAGCACAAGTCTAGCATACGGTCAGCACTTAGTGTTTTGTATTCGATTGTAAACGATCACACTTCGACAATTAGTTCGCGAAATCGACGAACAACAGATGCATCGTTGCAAGCAAACTCGACAGTCTATGCAGAGCGAATGCTATCGCAATGTATTTGTCGCGAAATTTTGCTGCGCCCAGTGTGGTTACAGAACATACAAAAACGACAGAATCTTCCTTGGACTCTATGACAAGTGATTTGCTGGTGTATCGTCGTCGTGGTTCTTGATTCCACCTGATATGCTGATATGTTCAATGCAACAAGCGAATCTCAGTCACTGGATGTACAGTGACGTGATTTTGCTGGGTGTTTATTCAATTCACTGAAATATTATTTTTGAGATCACCGTGAATACTACCGTTTGGTTAAACCATATAGGTACATACATATGTGGTTGTAAGTATGTATGTTAAGCAACCACATTACTCCACATTAAACATTGCACAAAGGGTCATTGGCATAAATTTTAAAATTAAACTTTTAATTCTTCTTCGCACGCAGCACGCCAATATCTCGTTCGGATTTGATACGGTGCATGTACGATCGCATCCGTATAGGTAGACGCAAAACATTTGGTCGCAAAAGTTTCCATCCATTGTTATAATGTAATTAAAAGAAAGATCGATTGTTAAAAACATGAAAATATGAAGAGAAATGCTCATTACTGTCACTACGATTACAATACTCAATTTGTAATATGAAACTATGACCACGTTGGGCGCGAAAGCTTTTGACCCTGTTTCTTGTTAGCAATAGAATGTTGAAGGTTAATTATCATACACACTCCTTTTGAAAGTGTCACACTATATTTGGAGCTGATACATTTACTTCAATCCTAATTCTTTCCATCTTCAGTGTTCATGTAAACCAACATGATCGATGTGCACCCTTGTACAAAACCACATCTAATGTGCAATTCGCAAACCGGCTACCGGCAATTGAAGCTAAATGCAATGCAACTTATAAGTTTATGCCCCCATGTGCTGCTGGTCTGTTCTTTGACTCAGATCAGATGTGTTTTTTAGGGAGGCCTTGCGTTCACGTAGTGCAACATAAAATTACCGGCATGCTTCGTGCATTGCGTTATAGTGAGGACGGGGCAGAAGGCCGGTGGCAATGCCGGAAAATGCTCGAATGTTTAGGAGACAGCTTGAGATTTGCACATAAAAGTACGCGAAGTGTATTGTCGTGGTGCATGCAAGGAGGATATACTCAGAGAGATTGTTTTGTGCCAAATTTAAATTCGGATGCAACTGCAATTGCTGATCGTCGATGCAACGAATGTATAAATGTATAGTGGAGCGCGTGCATGCCACGCAACAAACAGTAGTACAAACACAAACTGTATCGATGACCGAGCGGAAACCAGACGTGATACTCCTTAAGTGAATACGTGAAAAACGTCTATGTCTCAATCATTGAGATAATAATGTCAGCGTTTAGTGTGAAGTGGGTGTAATTTTCATTAAGGAAATGGTCGAGCTGTGTGTTCTGAGATTCAGAGTAAAGTCCTATGAATAGATTGGATTGTAGACGGATTTATTTTATTTTGGGAATTTACAATGGTAGCCAGACTAATTAAGGAATGATTTAAATTACTGAAAGTCAAGGTGCTATAATTGTTTTGTAGTATGAATGATTGAGTTTGAATGCAACTTTGCAGCAATATGGCATGGTTGTAAAGAGTTTTGCTAATTTTGAGCTTGTTTGATTTTCTCATTTCAATGAGAAAATATATACCTTGAGATATTTAGATGGTATGCACTTGATGAGTAGTTTTTAAGTTCAATGTATCTATGGTCGTCTATCGTTTATTTTAATTTGCTTCACTTATTTTTGCATTCCGCTAGTCAAAGTTATGTAATTCTAGGCAAACAAGAAGAGTAAAAATTTAGACAGTAGCATGTCTCAAGATCACTACTCCTGATATAGTTATTTTGAAAAACCCGAGCTGGCGTATTATTATTTGCATGAAATGAAAGGTGTCACGAAATCGGACATAAGTATATATGAATATTTATACATTTATATGTGTTTGATTGTCGACGACGAATTCAATGGAATATTCAGGGTACTCTTTAAGACAGTTTTTTTCTTCCCAGGCTTAGGCCTAATTTTCACTATTAATTCATTGATTTGTCTCTTTATTGGTTATAATTTATGTTATTTGGGCGTGCTATTGTGATTGGAACTGCATTAAAATAAATTTAAATGTTATGAAGTGGTTTGTGAAAATAGACAAATGGAACTATAGTCCGCGAGTAAATAAGAAGATGAAAAAAATTATTTTTTCTTGTAAGTTAAAAACAAATAATATTATTTAAAGATTTGGTTTGAAAACCATGTGGCAACAGGCCGTAAGATATCATGTTTGGATGAAATATTACTTTTTAGTTGTGATAATTTCGCCAAAAAATAACTATTTATCAAAAAAACATTCCATTCATCCGTCGTAAATAGCAAGCATTATTAAGTGAATAATTATTAAATGAGTGAATAATTTAAATAAAAAATAATAGGTTCAATAAAGTTAGTGAGGACACAAAATCCGCATGAAATTGATTGAGTACAATATTGTGAACCTAAAGTAAAGCCAGATTATTACAATTCAGATATATAGATATAATTTGGTGCTGAAAAAAGTATTCGCAAGAAAGAGCAACGTGTTGTACATCCATAGATCCAAAATATCAGCATTTTGTCTAATTAGTTCCAACCGCATCTATTAGGAACTACTGGTTATGGCAATTGATGTATATAAGTATTTATTTTATTTACGCAGTTCAGGCATTTGTTTTTTGTGTTTAGGGATTAACTTCAGAGTGGTATTTGGGGGTCACTTGGCTCCAAATAGATAACTGAGTTGAAAAATTAGGAGTAAAGTCAGCCATGGAACTAATCACTTCAAACTAGAATGTGTTTATTGGAAATTTGTGGATGAAACTCCCAACCAGCTCCAACCATAAGACTTCACAATGTTGACGTGGAATTAATTTACTTTAACGTATATGAAAAACTTGAGAATATTCGATACGTTCAAAAGTGAGCAAGATTGTTTGGGGTGGCAAATACTATTTGCTAATTTGGTTGCATTTTGATAATTCTCTTTTCGAAATTTTGCAAGGGTGTGATAAATTTAGGAGAAGTTCTACCCGACGATGTAATACCATATAGCAAAATACTTTAATGTATAAAGAATGCTTTACGTACCGTACTTCTTGGGATGAAATTTCGTAAACTTTTGAATACAAATATAATGTTTGGCGGCAAGCTGTAAAATCCCACTGTAAAATAATTCCTTGCCATGTAAATGATGAAAAATTTTGTACCGTGGCAATATTTGACTGTGAAATGAGAGATAGAAAGCTTTTTGCATAGCATGGATCCATGACCAAATATATTGGTGAGACGATTAAACTGACCATGCAAGAATGCATGAATAAACTGTCCTCAAATCGGACATCGCGCGAAAAGTTCAAATCTTTGCAGATATGCTACAGCTCAAGGAAATCCAAATTTTAGAAAAAGATTGCCATCAAAAGGATTAAATGTAGGAAAAGGTTTGACAAGGACTGATCATTTCTCGTGGGTAGAAGTTTCTGTACCAGAATAAATGAACATCTCCAAACAAACATATATTTTTTTATATATTTCAACAGACAATCGAGTACCACAAGGCTCAACAGTGTCTCCCATTCTATATACTTTAGACACTGGAGTCAGCCCAACGGTAGACAAACGGCAGTTGAAAATCTGCCACAACTTAGTGCTAAGCAAAATAATAAAATCTCCTTGGTACCTAAGGAACGTGGACATACATAAAGATCTGTAAATCGATACTATAGACAATAATTCCAAAACATAAACATGTAGGCCCTTAAAATATCTAACAAAATCAGCAAACAGTACTCTGAACATCTAAAAATATTTATATCCAAACGAGACTAAGGTCGAAGATCTACAGGAGCGCTAAAGCTAAAAAGAAGCATCGGAGAAACAGAAAAACAGCATCCATCCACTTCCAAGATCAATAGTATTGAGACGCCCTCTGCTTGATGTTTTCCAAAGAAACTCCAAACAAAGTTTGTTTCTACGAATCAACTGGAGAATAACTGACGGCAAATGCTTTGCTCGAGCAATAGCTTCACTAAAACTGGGCTTTCTAAACAAAAGCACTGTATTGTCGGTATACGACATAATATGCTCATGGAAGCTACCTTCCAGATGCAGAAGATAATTGACATATGCAATGAACATGGGTCCAAAACAGACCTTTTTGGCGCACCACATTTTAGATATCTTGGGTCACTTGAGGGGTTACACCACCTTGGCATTCGGAAACATAGGTATAAAAATAAACATTTTTTTACGCAGCTATTAATTATATAAAATAATTTTTATTTTACAAATATACATAGTAGTTATATCAAAAATTTGAAAAAAAATAGCCAATACAATTTTTTAGGAGAAGTAGTAGTTTAGTTTAGTAATTTTATAGAAGTAGCAAGCGCCATTAAGTATACATCTGTTTTTAAAATGCTTGCTGATGGTGTACTTATTTTCTGTCAAGCAAGAAAAATAAAAACAGAATTCTTATTTAAAAAATTAATTCTAAGACGTGACGTAGGGAACATTTTGTTTGTAGAAGTTTCAGCTGTTTGAAAACAAAATTTTGTTTATTGAAATTTTGAGTTTAAAAAATGTATAACTTATGAACATGACACCCAATAAAAAAATCAATGTCTTAGATAATATTATATAGAGTATGTGTAGGAAATTTAAACAAAATCGGTTGAACAGATCTTGAGATATCTTGTATACCGGTTTGATCAAATTAGTTTCGAGGAAAAAGGAAAAGAAAAAAATAAACAGTACGATGACACCATCTTAAAACCAAATATTTCCTTTCATCACCTTCAATCTGCGATTCCTTGACCGTGGTAACATATTCCGTTATTATCACGATGCCCTTCGGCTAATTTTCAGCAGCCTCGTTTCAATTTCCTGGCCTCTGAAGTCTTCGATCGGGCTCAGTTGCTCAAGTAGGCTATAAAGCAGGCTTTAAACCCATTATATCGAGCCTATAGCGCAACAACTGGTGGTTTATCGTGTTGACGGCTTTTGTTAGATTTACAAAATTGTCTGAACATTTCTTATTTGATTTACAGTTGTCTTCCAACTACAATTTTCACATTGGCTTACACTGAAAGAAAAATCTTGGTAAAATCAACAATTTTCCTTAGTTGTTTTTGTGTCAACTACAGGCTATAGTTAAAACAACCATAAAAAAGTAGTTGATTACTTTTATGCACCATGACGCGTGGTTGTTAAACAACTTCCGTGGTGCAAAAAAAATAAGCAACCACAAACAATGGTATTCCAACAATATATATAGTACGCAGTGTGCATAGTATGCAGTATGGAATTATGTTTGTTGAATTTAGCATTTGTATGATAACGCGCACAATGGCTGCGGCTGAATTTGCCGCTGCGGCAGAATTTACCATATTTTTAATTTTGCCGCACCGCTAGCTGTCATACCTACCATAGGTTGGCATCAATACTAGGTTGAATGGTCTAATAGACAAGCAATGGCTGATTTGTATTGTGACAAGCCAACCTAATCATCGTACAACAGATTTAGCAATACAAAAGACAAAAAGAAATGGATGTATTGCCGCAGCCCATTGCGTTTGCCACAGTGGAAGACATTGTCATGTGATTAACTTACAAAGCGTCATGCAACGTAATATAAAGACTTCACCGCATAACATGAATATGAATTATATCGAACAGCAAACCGAACACAATTCTGCCATGTAGTATATGAAACTTCTATGACAGAATAGGAGTATGAGTATGCGGAGTATGGAAAATCAACAGTTTTCCTTAGTTGTTTTTGCATCAACTAGGGCTATAGTTAAAACAACCATAAGAAAATCGTTGATTACTTTTATGCACCATGACGCGTGGTTCATAAACAATTTCATTCGGAGCATGAAAAACGTCCAAATGTTGAAACCATTCTACTTTGCGTAGAATAATTCCAAAGCCGTTGCTCACTGAATTACGTTTGCTGAAATCAACTATTGCGAAGTAGTTTAAGTACCATAAAAACAGTTGATAATTCGAAACGTTGAAGTTTTGAGTGAATTGATGAATATTTTTCTATTTATCAACTAATTTTCGGGGTTATGAAACAATTAAAACAGTTGATTTCATGAACGTTGTGATATTTTTTGTATAACCAGAACCAACTACTTTTATATCGTTAAATTAACTATATTAACATAATAAAAATAACTATTTTCCGTAGTTCGTTTAACGATTTTGAATGAATCGTTGCAATACTATTAAAAATAGTTGAACCAACCAAGAGTTTTTCTTTCAGTGTAGAATTTTCAATTCTCATTCATGACAGTTTGTTTAATTGCAATAACTTTCTTCTCTAGAAATTATCTCCATTTTTCCAGCGCACTGTTAGGTTCTTCATTTTTTCTCGTAGATTTCAATTCAATACTTTCCGGTACTAAAAGAGTTATCACACATTGTTGTTTAATAGTATATCATCATTGAATTGGGGATACACTCACAATTTGAAACAAATGTTTTCTCCATATTCGGTTGTTAAAAATCAGTATCTCTTATTATTTCTTAAATTTTCAATAAAAAAAAATATTTGTATTCTGTAATATGCAACGAAAATGTAATAGTAAGTGAAATTTGTTTGAGAGAATGATAAAACTAGCTCTCATTGAATTTTTGATCCACCAAATACTAACAATTACGTTGAAGTTGAGCTGCATAATCTTCCTTAGGCTAAAACAATCACCCGACAGGGTATATTATTTGTGATCTCTTGATTATGGCCCTAAATATTCTGTTTAGCGTACATTGTCATCTTCTCGTAGACTACGTATCGAGCAATTGTCTTATCAATCCACCATCCCAAAATCTATACAGATTCTTGCGGAATTTGTAAGAAAACAGCCTAGCATACATTTTAGCATATTTGATGACTTGAGCATTTAGACGGGAAGTAATCATTGAATTCCATTGTGCTAGGATAATTGAAAACCCTTGAGAATTTGCATAATCATAATAGAACGTTTGTTTTGAACAAGATAAGATTTTGGTTTCTGCGAAGAAAAGGAGAATGGCTTCTTTTTGAGGACTAGTACAAGGAGCTACAGAAATGTCTGGAAATATACTCAATGAGGAAAGCATTGTCGAAGGCAGCTTAATTTGGATTTTGGTGTTAATCAATAAATCGAATAATATTTGATGAGAATCTGCGATACGATTCATATTATTATGGAGGAAAACAAAAACTTTGAAGCTGAAGAATCAACATTTGAGATATATTTTATGACTTGATTGTGGTATTTCGAAATGGAGCTTATTAATTTCATGCTTTCATGCGAAGAGTTTACATTGATTGGATGTTTTGATTGAAAAATCACAATGCAAATAATTGCGTTAGTCATCCTAAACAAAAAAAAATCAGACACCATGTTCAAAAATCTCAGACAATTGCAATAATTCAGCTGGCGCCTCACGAAAAACTTAACACGATATAAATCTACTACTACTGTATCTAATATAAAATGTATCTAACAACGGCATGATGTATTCATATTTTTCTCACCTTAAAATCTGAGCCGAATTTCTACGACAAACATGACGAACCTTGAATAGTAAGAAACAAAAGATTCTGAGCTCATTTGTTACGCAGCTATCTACTGCGTAAACTGATAAAGTTTAGAGGCCAAATAAGCAGATATTTGATGAAAACCAATCCGCGTCAAATTAGATAACGAACTCGTTCATAGTTTGCGTGACTAGAGTGACGCGCTAACTTTATCAGATCAAAAGCTGATCGCTATTTGGAATTCGCAGAAATTGATTTCACAATAATCATGCAAATTTACGATATAAATCATTGTGAATTAGCTTAGACATTTCCGTCATCACAACAAAGGGCAGCTGGAGGTTTCATTCTGAAAATAAATCGTTTTACATCAACCTGAAGCAGGTCACTGCCATTCTCTATAAATGTTTGCGTTCAGTTTCTTCGTCTCGCTCTCAACGGGGTGGCTTGTTTTACCTTATTTCCTTCCTGTTGTCCAATTTCGCTTAATTTGTCAGCAGGTAGCAATCCCAAGACGATCCCTTGTCTAGCTACTCAAGTAGACGCACCAACTCATCAGCTGCTGTGCCAATCAAGCATCCACATTAGTGCCGTGATATTAAATGCAATTTATGATCGGATAACATTTCAATAATTCGTCTGTTTGAAGCTTGATTAGCAACCAATACTTAAGATCGCAATTTTGTTTACTCACCGTTATGAAATCACATTTGTAAACAAATCGCCACTTAATCGCAGTGTGATACTCATTATTGCATGAAACGATAATCTGTATACAAACAAATGGATTGGCTAGTAGTGGTCGGGAAAGATCATTTGCATATTTCGATAGCCACTGACTGACATTAAGCATGAATTTGGTGAATTATGTTTGGAAATTGAGAACTGACGATGCACATTGGGAAAGTTAATGTTTCTATTGGTTTTACCGGTAGGGAATATTTCGCTCGAAACGGATACTTGTATGAAGATTTATTCTCTGGAAACCTGTCGAAACCATTGAGACGAGCTGCAAAGTCAAAATATTTTTGAATATTTTTTTCAAATGAATATCAGCTTAATTAGAAATAAGCATATAAAAAAGCTTTCATAAATCAATTGATTGTATCGAAATGTGACAGCATCGTTTTTAAAACATCATCTATTGGAAATTTAGGTAGACTTTAGTTTTGATTACCATTCAGCTATACCAATTAAAATGCTAATTTATTATTCTGTGATGAATTCTTTCGTAGCTCTTCCCAGCCAAAGGAGCAGGTAAACTTTAGGTTAATGACAAAAGATACGAAATGTTAAGTACTAGTGTCCAGTAGGTCTTAAGATTGGTTCATACAACTCGAACAAGTTGAAATACTTGCTGGTAAAATGTCTTTAACTCAAGTTAGCATGAATGATATTCGTGTTATTTCATTTTTAAAAAAATATTTTAAGCTGGAATTATTTTGTGCAGCGATTGAAAGAAATCAGCTTTCGAAAACAAGTTTTGCAATGTTTCCAGTGCAAGCAGGTCAACGACTGCAGTTCCTTTTTCTATTTTTATGATATAACTCATCGAGCTTTGTTTCAATTCGGCAATAAATTTAGCAGTTGTCAGTTTTTCGGTGTAGTTTTGGTTTGGTGGTCCGTCAGTAAATTCAGCTTAACGTTGAGACTACTATAGCGTTTTTAAATAACTTGCTACCTAAGATTTTCTTAATTTTAAACAAAGAAAGTTTTGTTCTAGACGTTTTCCTTCATTTATTTATAATTTTTTGCGATAGCTGCAACTCCAGTGGGAATGGACTTGCCAATTAATCTCTACATGCATGAAGTAAATAAAAACAGCTGTATATAGTTTGCCCAGATTTTCGGGTTTTTTGTTAATTTTGTTTTGTTTGTGTGAAAAAAAAACTTTGAAAAAGTCATTGCTGCTGAACTTGGATACAAAAAACAACCTATTCAAATAACCAGTAAATTAAATCTTTGGAACTCTCCGCAACTGTACGCGCCCAAAAAGTCTGCACATACTCGGAAATTGCCTATTTTATCTGAACCCAAATTTATTTATTTTATAAAGTTCGAATCAAACAAAAGTCATAAACTTTTCTACTTTATGTTCTGGCACTAACCAAAAAACACACCTTTTTTCAAGGCTATACTCTATTTATTTATAGATTGAGATCCTCTACACCTCGCAATGTTTAGATAAGATCGATTTGGAATCCACCAGTGGTATTCCGGTGTAAAAAAATGTACAATCCTCATGGATTTTGTCATACTTCGTATTACTATTTCGGTTTGTCTGCGTTTTGTCAATCGTGCTTTTAGCGCCTCGACATCATCATCGTCGTCGTCAAAGAGTCAAACGAAAACACACTTCTCGTACTCTTTCTCAATTTCAAAAATATCCCGACTGAAGACGTTTTCGACGAGAGACATCAAAAGAGCCCAGCAGGACAGTGTCATGAATAACTACCGCAACCGCCATTGATGGTGTGATGTGGTCGTCTATTAATACTTGTGTGTGGTGTGATGAGTATGAATTTCGGGAAACCGAAAATTCATTTCCCTTTATACAAATCTAATGCCACGTTTACACATATGGCAAATGTTGGCGAGCCGAGTGTCACCTTTATTATATTCGTATACAAATTTCACCTTGTCTATTCTCGCCTGTTTTTTTTACATACGACTACATGGAGGGAGGTAATTTGCCAAGTTCCTCGATGAAATGTTCGCCATATGTGTAAACGAGGCAAAAGATATGTAGCACAGATTCAATATTTTAGTCTAATGTGACATTATGTAAGATAGGGTAAGGATTGAACTGTTAAATCAACATGAAATGAAATGGAATGCCATAAGGAATGATGGTGGAATATATGTTTGTATTTTTGAGGAATAAAATATATCCAGTGAAGATCCAAAAAAAACCGCAAATAGTACGTCAAGTATGTACATAATGACTATAGTTCAAAATATGTAGTATAGAGCGTTCTAAACCAAATAATAAAAAAACAGTACCTTTTAGAGAATGATTAAAATGCAGGGCCAAGATTGGAGACATGTAGAAATAAATAGAAGAACAGTCATATAGTAGAAAAATTAAAAAAAATATCCAATGACGTCACCGAAATTTGACACGCAGTACTCTACTGATTGAGTTTAGCATTTTCTTTATGGTACAGTTGAGAATTTTGTGATGAAATTTATATGGAGGAAAGGAACGTTAATATTGGGAACAAAAATAGAGAAGTGGAAACTTCAAAGCTGCTTTCATGAAGGAAAAAACATTACTTTTGTATTCATTTAATAAAGAGAGTTTGTAGCGCTGCTTGCAAAGGTTTCAGTCCGAAAAAATATAAGTCTGTCACCACAATAATAGTGTTAATTGTTTATTTTCAATTATTAAAGTTTTACAAGGTAAATATGGCAAATATAATCTTACTATTATACGGTAATTTTAGTGGCCGTAGAAACATGCCACGGGTACATATCGTCGCTGTGAAATCAAACCGGCATATCTGCAAAAATTGAGTTTTTGAGTTTTTGGTATCAAAAAATTCCTTATTTTCCCCTCTATTTTTAAATCGCACCGGCATATCGTAAAGTTGAATAAAAACCCGTCTAATGGTGTTTGGCCGCTTTGCATTCACGTGGAAATAGCCCACATGCGAAAACTTTAAAGCGCTCTAGTGAAGAATGTGTATTTTGCAGATATGCCGGTTTGATTTCACAGCGACGATATATGTTTTTTTTTAGAGATTTGAGTACTTCGAAAGCAAGGTTTCTGGAGCTCTTTCACTTCAACAAACAGGGAGCACGTGAACTTCTGCGGGACTTAAGTGCGTTCTTGGAAAGTGGAATAAGGAAGACTTATGTTTCCAAAATTGTAAGGATGTACTCCGCATTGTATTATGATGCCACTGGCTCTTTCCTTAGTTTAGTAGTAGTTTCTAATCTAAAGTCACACCAGCGAACATTGACTTTTTATTGAAATAATAATACATAGATAGATAATAATTTGGTTTAAGTTGTTATGTTGTTGTTGCATCAAAACCTGTCAAAAAGACAAAATGTAGGTCATACCGCAATTCCTGTTCAGAAAATGAGAGAAAAAATTAACCAAAAGATGAGAATGGACCCGACAATAAATAAACATAAATCAGTGATACAAGAGTATAGGTAGAGCATATCCAAGAAAAATACATCTTACGTCCAAGAACATTTACAAAACGAAGAAAAAAATAGTTCAGAAAGCCAAACTTTAAAGAACCACAAAAAATTATTAATCACACAAAGCCCAAATAATATCAGTTTAATTGAATAAACGAACTGATATTTTCATTATTATTGGTTTTATTTTTTGAACTATATATTCGAATTTAGTAAAGCATTATCGCGTCCGCTAGTTGTGCAATAAAAACGATTTCTCACTCCATGATCTTTATTTGGACAGTGAAATCAAAATAAATAACAATAAAAGCAATAATAATGCTCGTAATCAATTTATGATCTACAAAAATATAGGTATGTACTTACTGCTCCTTGATTATTATTCTCCATATTTACTTTTTTCTAATATTCTTAGATTGCAAACCTTCCACTATCTCACACCCATCCTACAGAACTCTATAATGAGAACCTTTAATTAACTACAAAAAAGTCCGTGAGAAGTATTTTCTCTATTTCTTTCTCGTTTTGTAGTGAATAGAGGGGATTGAGATATGCTAGTAGAGTTTCACACAGAAACACACTAATCGAGAAGGACGTCAAAATGACGTCAAAAAGAGAATTGTAGAAGAAAAGTTCTCTATTTGGGAGTTACAGAAACCTTATCAAGCAGCGAGCAATGGTTGACCTTTCGAGAAGTCAGTATACATTTTATCAGCTGAGTGCTCATTGTCAGGAACTGAAGTCACCAAATCGACAAATTTGGTAAATACGATAAAGGAAAAATGTTTTTAGCAATTTGAGAGAGCAGGGGCCCTACTCTGTAATGCGATTCGTATTTGAAACGATTCGCATTCGAACATTTGGCACTCCAGATTTCGATTTTCGCATTTTATGTTTTGCACTGTTCGAATTTCGCATTTTTGGCACTTGGCAATGCGAATGCGAATATCAAAATGGTTCGATTAGTACAAATTTCATTCGACAGCATATTTGCGTTCGCACAGAAAGGTGAATGTAAAGAAAAAATGAAAATGTAAGGTTTTAGTGCAAGATATTTGTTATTGTATATGATTTCATAAATTTTGATATTTTAAGGGAACAACCACATGTAAAAAAATGCAAACAACGAACAGGTAATTAAAAATAATTGTAGCATTTATGAAGAAACACCCGGTCTTGGCAAAGGGATCATTAAAAACATTCAATGCCAAGAAAACTGCTACAAATTTGTGGTTCAGGCTCACGGTAGAATTAAACGCAGCAATAACTATTTCCCGCGATATGAATGGGTAGAAAAAAGTAAGTCGTACATCACAAAGCCAAATTGAGAAAAAATGAAATGAGTATCAGAGAAACTGGCGGTGGGCTCTCAACACATTGTCCATTGTCAGTAATGGAGAAGGAGGTGGTTAATTTGATGCCTCTTAGCCAAACTGTCCAATGCATTAGTGGAGCAGCACGTTTTGGAGTTGCTCGAGTTCGCACTGTAAGTGGGAAGAGTACAAATACTGTGGGGAACAGCCCGGCTATCGAGTTATCTTCTGAAAGCATTCCACCAAGTCTATCTGCCCCAAAGAATACTCCAAGTGGACTTCATCGAACAGGAAGAGACGATATTCTGGAAAAACAAGTGGAGAATCAGATCAAATACCAAGAAAATTCCATAAATATTTTAAATAATATTAATGAATATTTGAATAATATTTCAAAATATTATTTTAATCGTTTTCAACACGATGTGTCTAGGACATAGCACTTTCTCAATGGCCAAGCAAACCTCGGAAAAAGAACTTGAAAATGTTTGTTGTGCAAGTCCAACATGACAATCATGTCGAATTTGGTGCTGGTAGCCAAGTTGGGTCAGGAATTTCAAAGCTGCAGATAGTTTGACTATTGCAGGAATAGCAGAAGATCTTCGCCGCACTTTCAATTCGCGCTCAATGTTACTGAGCACGTACATAAACGCGTCCTTATTTAATCGAAAAATTTTAATAAAGCTGGAAGAACAAAAAACGTTTAGCGCGTACATTACCTTCCTCTCACATACTATAACTTTTGTTACAGAGACTCATTATATTTGAATAGTCTCTAAGGATTTTCCACTGGATTCTCTCTTTGTTATAACTTCTTTGATGAAACCACAATGCAAACTAATCCATTTTTTTCAATGTAGTTGTTTCACTTTTTTGACGTATACATGAAAGTATTGCATATATTTTACAACACTGATGAAACATATTTAGTTGGCAGCGCCACCACAGATGCGAACGAATTACAGAGTGACAATTTGCTATCGAATCGCATTTTGCTTTCGAATCGCATTGCCTTTCGAATCGCATTACAGAGTAGGGCCCCAGGAAAGGTGCGTTATCTAGCGATAATCCACTCATTGTTTTAATATTCGGAACAGTGAAGGAAAGTAGGTTCAGAAGGGACATTAAAGTTTCCACCTCAAAAGGATCGAATACGAAAGGATCTTCATAAAAGAACTGCAGGTATGTTGAGTCAATTGTAGGCAATATATGAAACTACAAATATATCAAACATAGCAAACGTAATACTCATTTATTGGGCACTTCTTCATTAAATAACATAAAATGAAGAGATCGTTTGCATATTTCAAAGGAGCGAGATCAGGAAATTTAGGTTTAGGTTTTGGGGAAGAAATCTGAATATATTTTAGCAAAGTTTCTATGTTTGGCCCGTCAGGTTTCTTTTTTTGCCTTAGAACGCAATAAAGGAGAACGCTAACATACCTCATGCGATGCATAACGAAGAGCAGAACAAATACAAACCGATAACCAATGGGCACTGTTGCAGCAAGGACGAACTACGGGAATATGAATCAAAAGATGAGAGAACCATCTGTCTGTCGAGATCTAAAAAGTTGCAGCATGGTTTCACAGCTTTCTGGGCGCATGCCATCATAAAAGGAAAGGAAAATATGGCGAAGATCAGAAATAAACATAAGTTTTTAAAGAACAGGAAACTGGCAATCGATCGGATTCTATATAAGAAATGATAGGGTTTGGATCTTCGGTGCTGTGAATAATACTGAGCTGGAAAATTGAACATAAGGAAAGGAAAAAGGAAATTGAGATAGAGAATAAGTATATTGAGGTAGTGTACGATCTACCCTATATGATAACTTTTGGCTCTAAGAGTGATACCTGAAAATGAAGAAAACCGCGGATTTGGCTATTCCCGAGCTTGAACTTGGATTACATTTTTCGTGTCTGTAAACGAAATAAACATACCAATTATTCCCTATACTGTTTTTTTCTATTTTTCTTCATACATAAAGCAATAATGCCTTTATGTATACTTTCCAGATTTCACGGATTGGAAATTCGGTAGCACTTTTTCAGAATCGATTTTTCGGAAACTTGTGATGCAGCCTCAGAGTTGTTTTGAATGCATTCATTTATTGAAGAATCTTAATTTTTTGTAGTAAATTGATTTTCATAGGACTATGCTACACTTTCAGAACAATTTTTTAAAATGCGGTGAGCTCAATGTTTTCAAATTGGTTTTACTAATGACTACTACAATCACTGAAAAACCGAAATATCCATGACAGGATGGAATACGTTTATCATTAATTTTCAATGATCATTGCCTCAATACCTACCAGCCACGAACAATCATATAAAATGTCACACATCCGTCAAACCGTTTTTATATTCAAGTGTAATGTCTGGTTACAACAACTCCATCAAATAATTATCGTTCATTCATCAAAAGCTCAGAGAAAGCAGTTGAATTAGCCTTAATCTTACGGAATTCATATTAAAATTGAACTAATAAAGCGAGCGGCGTTCAGATCACTGAGTGCATGAGATTACTAAAAGCGTTATGTATTACTGACTTACCGACTGATTCTCCTAAACAATATCTTCGTATAGTCATCAATTTACGTTTTTGTAGGCTTGTGTATGGATCCGCAGTCCATTATCACTCATTAGAGATAACGGATTCGAATGAAGCACCTGCGATGAGTGGTTCAATATGCGAAAATACTTTCATGCTCATGATGTTTTAATGGACGCATGCTCTCACATATCCACGAATACTTCTATATAATTGATTAGAAGTAATTTGCTACGAAATTGAATAAGTATGACCCCGTTTTTACTACTTTCCGAGCTCAGTACTTAAAATTGCTGGCACGTTGTGGTTGGAGCTCATCAATAAATATCAAACGCATGCTGGGAAGACCTGCATACGTAATAGAATGTTTGGGTTCTTCTTGACTTCGTCAAATATAAACGCGATCGAAAACTTAATTACACATTGATATTACATTGATTGCACTGATAACATAAAACATTGCCAATAACAGTGATATCAGCAGCGATAGTCATGCAGGCACTCTTCCATAAATATCCATTACTCATCACAGCCGACGATGAAAAAGTGGTGATTTTAGACGGTAGATATCTTGTCTTTACTGGAGTGCAAACATGTTCATATGTTTTTTGAATCTCTTCTTTGATGAGGTTGGTGCTTTAATCTGATAATCGGCAAATTGATTTGTTGATGTTGAGGCTCATTTACTCTAATCCGGGCACGCATATGCGATTGATGGCATCTCATATGTAACCAAATTGGTTTGCTGATTGATGATCTTGCTCTGACTTTTATTTCAGTGAGCTCGTTAGCGAAGGCTCGTCGAATCGTTACTGGTTGAACGAGTAAAAAAAATCGTAATGGCACAACAAGAAGAAAAGCAGAAGTTGTTTAATAGTAATAAATTGAATAGGTTTCATAATCTAACACATCTAGAAACAGTTAGTGAAATAACTCAGACGCTAGTGAAATTATACTGACTTTTGTTGCATTTCCGTAAATTATCTTTACTGACCATGATGTTTTCTACTTTATTTCAGACATATCGAAGCAGTTTTTTCTCAATAGAAAAACAACGCGATTCTACATATTCCAATATCTTCGAAAAGCTTCAGGCTGTTTGGAAATAAAATTCTTGAGAAGCTATAAAACGAACCGCAAATATTGCAAGTGATAACTAAACGGGAAATTAATCGCCCCAATATACGCTAAATGATCAAAAGGTGAAAACGAAGCGTTGCATCAAATTCAAGCAAAAATCTACCAAAACTCAAGGAGTCCACGTACAGGAAAAAACCGTACAACGCTCGATCGTTGCAGTCAGATGGTAATTGTCCACTTTGGTCGCAAACTATGGCATATGGAATGGGCCAGCATTTGCTTCAGCCACGTGATCATCGACCGAAACCGGACAAATTCACCGATCAGGCATACCAAATGATCACCTAACTTGCTCTAGTTTTCATCAAACATCATCAACAGTATCATTACCTTACTTGGCACATCATCTCATCGATTAAAGTTTAAGTTCGCGTGACATGATCACTGCAGTGGTCATATCGCATGCTAATATCTTTCAAATCAAGGAGGATCATAGTCCTTTGGTCTCCAATACTGCCATACGAGCAAATATTTAACGCTTCAGACAATTTCGAATACAGGATATCAGTAAAACTTCTGAAGGTGGAGGGTTGTTCATGCCGAAGAGCCGGCTAAGGTGGAGGGCCCTAGCCGTGCTGGGCGCCCTCCTATCGGTCGTTATTGACTGGCCGATCGGACTAGCAATGCCTGCCACGAGCAACAGCCACCAGCCTGAAACGGCCAGTAATAATCCTTACTTAAGTTTCAATCTGACAAATAGTGATCGTGCACCTCTAAGTGTTCGCGGCAGCTCAAGTGTTAATAACGGAAGCAAGAGTGGAAGCAGTGGTAGTGCAAGTTCAAGACGAAGCTCAAAACCTGATCGAGCAATGGTCATGCGATCCACAACTCTATCGACAATCGAGAGCGGTATTATATCAAATTCAAATCGATCGATACCCCCCGAACGGTTACTCCGTGTCTACCACAAGCGAAAACGCAAAAAAATATCAATGGCGCGTGTGACTGCGGATCTTTTGCGCAGTATGCGAACGCACAACAATCCTAGTTCTAGTAGTGATGTGAATAATTTAATAAATAATAATAATGGTAGTAGTAATAAAATTAATATTCATAGTGAAAGTTCATTGCATAATTATGGTAATAGTAATGATAGTGATGAGTCAAGCAATAATTTTAATAATCTAAGTGTCGAATCTACCACACCATACACGCATGCCATATTGGATGTTGCCGAAGATGCGGGAACATCGACCGAAGTGATCGCAATGTCACCGCATTTATCGCGAACTGATCGTAGTATTCATCAGCAGCCCTACGGTTATCGGTATCAAAATAACGGTCGCGCAAGGGTTGCAAACGGGAATAGTAGCAGGAATAGTAGTGGCAGCAGCAATAACACGAATTTGGATCGTAATGAACGATCGGCGAATCTCTCGCACATATCCGGCCCGGCGAGAAAAATTCAATTGTTCATCAAGAACCGTTGGATACAAATGATGCCCGATGGTACAATCAACGGAACACAGGATGATAGCAGCGACTACAGTGAGTATTTTACTATTAACATTTAATAACATTAACCTTTAATTTTTTATAAATTTAATTTGATTTTCATTTAATTTAAAATGTAATCTCCTGATAAATAAAATCAATGGCATCATTCTTCTTTGAAACGTATTGATAAAGCTGATTCCAACAAACGATTGGTTTGAGTACGTATTACTCTGCAGCGCATTCCTTCAGCTTAGCATTCGAAACTGCTCTCGTATTTTATTGTTGTGTGCTGCAAATAACCAGGTCAATCGAATCTAATTATAGGCTTTTGATTCTAAACGCTTTTTATTGGAAGCAATTATCTTGTGATTGCAGATTGATCGATTAGATTTCGCCTAATTTGTGATAATCATTTTACTAATGCATTGTAATAATCTTTGGTATTTTCGTGTGTTTTATTTTTTTTTTTAAAAAGAGCAAAGATTTTTTTCGAAAAATGTATTTCATTCATCATTATCTTAATGATGCAGAAAATTTATTTTAATTGCTGGTTTATTTTTTTTGTCACATTATGCTTTGGTTTAAAGTGTAATCGAAAAAATTGTGTTTGAGAATGAGTATAAATTTTTATTAATTTATATCAAAGCTTGCAGAACGTAAAGCAAATAGTGAAGAAATGTCATAAAGTATGTGGTCCATTTGTGGTCCGCAGATGAGCACACACCAAACTTCAAGGCTACTAGCCTTGAGTAGGTATCTGAGCTAAAAAAAGGAGTTCATTGATTTTGAATGAAGAATGAAGTTTCTACTAACTTCAACGACTTGATCTTCAAATCCGTTGTAGTGGATTTACTTAACTTTTCATTTGAAAGATCAAACTTTGAGCATTTGAATTGCACTCCAACTTAATCAAGTGGATTGAGGCAGTGTTCTCTTAAATCGGCATGGGTTTAAATCTGATGTGTCAATATTTTCCGCAAGATGCTGACTTTGCGGAAATACCTTGTTTTTTTCTTCATTAAAGCATTTTCAAGTACACTATGCTTTCGTATTCTCGGAAAAATATACATGTATGTATGATTCCATATCCCCCGCTGAAAAAAACAAAGCTATTCCAAGAATTCGAATGACTTAGAAAAGGTGACATCGTCATTTGACCGTGAAAATACGAAGGTATTGAAAATTACCAAACGATCTAGAAGCCTATAATCGAATCAGGGTAAGAATTTCAAAAGTTGTCTTCATCGAATCTGATTACATTATAATCCATTGCTACTCGACTCAGTTGCACCAGAAAATATTTTCCCTCTTTTTGATTCAATTATTTGATTTATCTATCGGCTTTAAAATGCGTTCATATCACAGTTCTCGAAGCTATAAATCTCAATAAGCTGACTTGTTTGCTGATAGATCGTTCACGACCATGTCTCCAAAGATTTTAACCATTGGACACGAAGCTTGATTTCGGTGTGCGTATGTAGCTACTTCATACTATCTATAGCTGCGAAGGCTGGAAATTGACAATTTCGCTGAACGTTGCCGCAGCTGATTAACGATTTATCTACAGCGAATGCAAGTGAATGGGCAACTCGTATGAAATACAAATTCGTATTTCCGCACTAAAATCTGCACAGATTTTTGCTCTGAGCTACCTTGAGTGATTCGGAAATACAAATGTAGTTTTTCGAGTTCTGGTCTTTTTAACTGACGACTCTTCAGTTGCTAAGAGGCGCATTTCGGCTCAAACCATGACCTTACCAACCGACTTAATTTCGTGATTCCCTATGTACTTTTTTAAATGAAATCTGAAAGCTCACGGAATTGGATGCTTTTACCGTACCATTTTGTACAACTGAATTACAGCGAAAACAGTATTAGTAAAGACATCTAACAATATCGTGTTTGTTACGCTAAATATATAGCACTTAACAGGCGCGACCAATCAATTAGCACATATAATTAGATTGGAAATTAGAAAACGAGATCAAACACTAAACGAGTCTCGACGACCATAGCAAAATGTTGTGTAAGTTAAATATATACAATTTTGTGTGTGTGTTCAAATGTTGTTCAGATAACGGAATTTTGAATAAGGCATGTTCAATCAAACACAGATATACGTGCATACGTAATGATTTCACTGATAAAATTTCAGTTTTATTTGGTAACGAAATTCAATTACTCACACTCTACTTGAAATAAATAATAATTTAACATTTGGCAAAATGTTTTCACTCACGGAAATTCAAGTATTTTTTCCCTGAATGTAACTTCTGGTTTTGCTTCGGGTCAAGTGTCAGTATTGTCAACAGAACCCTGTAGGATGACTCATGCAGCCACAACAGATGTTTGATGTGTTAATTTCCGTTCCGATTCTGGAAAAGGAAGTATCTAATGCGTACAAACGGAAATGTGTAAATATGTGCATACTTATGTCTGTGAAAAGTGCAAAAAAAGTTTGTTTTTAGAATCGCTGTACAAACCAATTTAATAAACAATAAGTTCCAGTTTGATGATTGAGTGAGCAACCGTTTTATTCAGCGTTATTTCAAGCCAATGGACAATAGCCAGATGCTAAGAACCAGCGCAATTGGTATAACAAAGAGTTGCTTTGAACGTATGAATAGAAAAATTGAAGACTTCTTTGAGATTAATAATCTACGAATATAATATTCAAAATGTGCTTTTATTAATCATAGCCATCACACTCTCTAAACTATCACTCGTCAAAATATTGGCGCTTGAAGTCCGATCATAGCTTAAAGAGAAGAAAAATATTTATAAAAATATATTTATGTAAAGTTATAAGTAAAGCTATCATGCTTTTGAGGCATAATTCAGAATTTTAGCTTAAAATTCAATTCAGAAAACCATTGGACTTAAAGATGTTAAATACGCATGGTTTTGCTGCCAATATCGCAATCGATAATTGGTTTCGCTCTGACCTGGTCAATTTTCTAATCGCAATGGGGACGTTCAATCTTCATTGCTAATTGTTGCGTGGGCTAAACCTACCTTCGCTTTTCAGATAAGCTTCCACACTACAACTCCCTAACCTGGCACTTTTTCTATTTTTCCCATAAAAGATCAATATTTACTTGAAATCCGATCTTTTTCGTTTTCATACTTTGCCGTGTCTGTCGGTCAGTGAACAAACTCTGTCATCGACTTCTAGCTTAAGATTCAGATCTCCATGTGTTAGGCTTTATTTTACAGAAAGGTTTATTTACAAACAGAGATCCAGAGCTTGCTCTGCAATCACCGATATCAATGTTCACTGTTCGGTTTGAAGCTAAGAAAATTAATAGGTTTTCGTTTCAAATTACCGTGTTGATTTTGAAATGGATCGAACGATGTCTCTTTATTTCACCGGCAAACAATAAATTTTTTCCGGTAGACAGTTTAATTGACAATTTATCGAAAATAGGCGGTATCGGATTCTGCATCGATGCGTATTCTATGCTAATTCGATATGGCCTATAGTCAATTAGTTTATCTGTTTGCAAGTTTAGCTAAGAATTTATTGAAAGGTAAGAGCTTTATAGAATGTACTATAATGTGACAAGTGATTTACGATAGGCGTAGATCTAATGGCTTACCTAGATGCTGAGAATATTTTTTTGCATACTGTTGCGAAAGTAATACGTTGGATTGATTTAATTCGACATTAATTTTTTTGCAACAACTCCGCCAAATTCCGTGTCAACCCTGCTTCTAAAAAATAGCTGCTTACTGACGAAATTATCTTCAGAATTGTTAGTATCAGTAACAAATATAGCATATATTCTTCAGATGTCACACCAGAAGACTGTAAGAAGAAAGCCTCGCGCATCAGAACCGATAGAAAACTGATTTTCGAAGAAATTGTTTTTGAGTGACTTAAAAATGTGGAAAGAAGTAATACACTTCTTTGTAGTATCATATCAACCATTTTTTACTCAAAGTAACAAAAATAATTTCCTGACACCATCTCCTATAACATAAATCATGATATTGTTCAGTGCTGGTAACATTTTCCCAAAGCAGCAGCAATAAGTCTACCATAACAAGCTAGTGCTTAAATCAACCTATCCTTTGCATTTCGTTTTCATCCAGCGATATCATCGAAAGTTTCAGCGATTAAAGCTGGGGTTGCCATCCAAACAATTTCGAAAACTCGGAAAATTTTAACATTGGTTCCTTATTTTATTGTAAATCCTTTGCATATGAACACAAAATGGAAGCATCTGTTGGTACAATATTTACGAAAATGTCTGGTGCTGGCAATCCTATGTTAGCACCACAGCCAAAAATGTAGCAAATCCGGTTCAAGTTAAGTGAAATCCACTCTGTAAATTTCATGACTACCCTGGAAGCTAAAGAGGTGAAAACATTTTTAGGGTTCCCACCCTCAAAACTTTTCAAATATTCGAAACGTTAATATTTGTTGTTAATTGTCATTGCAGGATCATTCCAATTTGAAAATTTTATGACAACATAGCTTAGTAAAGAAATGCCAAAAAATTACAAAAATTACGATAGCTAGCAGCCTTTTCACGATTTTTCTGCAGAATTCCTACGACAGCTGGTTTACAATAAAGTCCATTTACTACAAGAATTTCATTTTAATTTCATGGCTGGATCGGAAGTTATAGGAAAGAAAGCTTTATTTTGTGGAGCAAATTTACAAGATTTAAGAGACAAAAATCACCGTATCTGGCAACTCTATTCTAATTTTTCAACCAAATTTCGACCAAATTGGACCTGGAATAAAGTCCAAATACTGTGTGAATTACAATGTGATTGCTGAATTGGAAGTTATAGGCCAAAAGACAGTTTTTTCTCAGTGATTTTCAAGATGGCATCACTGCCACAGAATTGCCGGCATTACAAAATCACTTCTGTCAGACTTGGCCCTAGTTGCTGCCAACATATTCTGTAAATTTAATAAAGATTGGATTATCCGATCGCCAGTTCTCGTCAACTGAAGTTTCGAGTGCTGAAGTAATTTGGTGATGAGTTGCCGTTTTTTGTGCAACACGGAATTTTGAAAATTTTGAATTGACATTGTGGACAAAGGTTGAAGTTTATCAATAAATTGAAATTTTTTTTTCAAAAAGCAAAATTTTTTTTCACATACCTACCGTAGCTACAGGGTTGAACCCACAGAACCCACTTGTATATAGATATGTTCTGCAAATTTCACGATGATCCAATGTTTCTGTCAGAAGTTATTACAAATCAAAATTTGAAAAAAAATCCTTGCTCATTTTTAGGCACTCAGCGTTATAATAAGTTGTTATTCCCAATACTTAATTTTAACAAAAATGTACTCTGCATAGAAATATAGGGGGCCTGAAAATTCACTAAAATGCCCGCCGCCGCCAAAGGGTTAAAGATATCTTAATTTGAACTAGTTATGAACCTACTCCTTATGCACATCTATGTCCTCCAAAAAATTCATGGGAAAGTCCACTCTCGAGGCTGACACCATCATTTCTTTCATCTCTGCAAAGAATGCGAACAGTAACTATAATAATCTCCCACTAGAGATCAAACTTTGTCTAAATGACGGCAACTATAGGTTAATCTTAAAGCTTTTTGCCCAAAACAACAATAAATTTCTGGATTCAGTCTTAAACTCATAAATCGCTCGTCTTTTTTCCTTTTTTGTGTCAGCAATTAAACTTAATTCATTTAATTTGATTCATTGTGTGTGTTTTAAGTTACTATTTCGCTTTCATTTTTCATTTCATTTCATTTTTCATTTCTATTTATTTCTTCACATTTTCTTTAAACATGGAAAATAAATAAATATTTTAATCATGGAAAGATCCCCACTCTCGCGCACAAGTGTTCCCACTTTTGCGAGTTGCGAGCAATAAAATAAACATATGTTACTTATTTTTTGTAAAACAAATAGCTGCAATAAAGAAATAAATAAATAAATAAATAAATAAAAATAAAGTCCAGTAGAGCATCCGGAATCATGTAGTCAACGTCCACTGGAGCGGGTACTCCATCCGATAAAATTCTATCATGCTTAAAATCTGTTCTGGTCCATAGAGAAATGCAGGATGATTACATTGGTAAGTAGCCAATGAAGCAACACAAAAAGCGCTTTGTGGGAATGGTGCGGAGTGGTTCTGTGGCCAGGAGTGCAGCTAACCTTCGAATTTTCTCATGAAAGCGCTGCTAGGCATCCCGGCACAAGAATGCCACCCCAAACAGTGAATTGGCTCAAAGAAGCCAAGCGACAGTACGAAACTGCAAACTATGGGTTAGGTCAACATCGACGACTCCATTCAATTTCGGTAAGTCGAATCGAGGAGCTTTGTGCTTCCTTGTAAACGGTAATAGCTCAGTTTTAATTGGATTCACATTCAGTCCGCTCTCACGGCTCCAAGGTGAAAGTATGTCAAGAGAGTGTTCAACCTCTCGGAAAGCGTAGACAAATATTTTTCCGAGACCGCTTCGGCTATGTTTGTATTTGTTGCATAAGCAGGCAATCTATCCTTGTCAAAAGAGTATTTACCGTACTGTTCTACAACACTTTGAGAAGCGATCACCGTGCTGAAGGAAGTGATTGCCATTCTATTCTTAAGAAGCTGCATAATGAAAGCTATCAGCCCCATGTGAACATGCTGCACTGAGAGTGCTCCAGCAATCGCAAAAGACTTTTTATGTTGTCAAACGCTAAGAAGGTTGGAAGCGTATGTAACTTAAGATTACGATATTGCCCAATTCCTCCAATGAGGACATGAGGAACAGATCCAATAGACTTTCTATTGGTATAAGCATGTTGTGAGTGCGAGATTAACAAAGTATCGATTGATTTTTAAATATGATCTCCAATGGTCCTCTCCAGAATCTTAATGAAAAAATTCCAAAGTAAAGTTATTGACGTTTGAACGCAAAAGTGCAGTCTCCACTTCCGCTGCATTTCGTATTATGTCTTTTAATTCTTGCATTGACTTTTTGTAGGTAAGACTACTTTCTTTCTTTCGAATGTCTTTCTTATTTGTTATTTTCATATTTTCCAATAATTTTTCCCTCCAGTAACTTGGAGGGAAAAATTATTGGAAATCAAAAATATGCACTTTCATCACTTCTGCACTCACTCATTCACTATCGTTCCATGAATTCGTTCTTCATAATCTGGAAACAGATCATCAACAACAGTTGAAGCACAAATGAAAACAACTGTGAATCGCATAGAACCGATCATCAACGAAACGATTTCCATAAAAATTGAAGTGAATGGAAAATCGCTAAGCATACAAGACAGACAGATTGCAAATTTATCAAACTAAATGATAATCATAATGTGAATGATACGACATGCAATTAAAATATTTAAATGAGTGTTGATTGCACTACGACAAATTGTTTTGACATTTGTTTCACGAAAGAAAAAAAAAGCGATTATTTTAATACTTGTCGTGAAGGGGAAAAATCTCTATGACGTTGGTTGAATTTTTTGTTTTTCATTCAAAGTACATATATCATTTTCTGTTAATTTTTTCTACTTCTAGAATGTTTTGGAATTCCTCGACGAATGTTTTAATTATATCCCTGTTAAGTGGGCGGAGGTGCCAAAGGCTCGAGATAATAAAACGAAAAGTAAAATGTTGAACTGATTGATAAAATGTTTACGCGTAACAAGAATGCAAGCAAAGTGGTTGTGCTAATGAGATGGAGGGTGCAGCTGCTTTGTTCATGCAATAATTGATTTAGTATCTCTTGATTTTGACACTGAAAGCAATTAATCTGTCAAGCAGCAATTTGCATTAATAAGTCAACTTTAATTTATTGAACTGATAAATTGCCTTAATTATAATATGCTGCTACCAAGTGCTAAAAACAAATGAGTGAAAACAGGCTGAAATGAGCTTAGACAAAGTCCTTGTTGCCGTGACAGCAGCGATAACAACGGAGCAGGATAAGATAAATGCAAAGACAACCAGATATAATTCATTATGCTTTATTGAAGTGCTCTGATCAATTAAAGTTTTGATTTATCAGTTGAATCTATCACTACTCTAGAATCAAGCTCTAAGCTATTTGATGAAAATAAGGTGTTGCTTTACAATATCCCTGACACTAAATTGATTCCAAAGCAGGAAAAATAATTATTGAACTCATAAATATAAACACAATCATTTTCATTTCGACAGAGTCCAATGCTCAGCACCAAATGTTCTTGACTCCAGGTAACAAATAAAAAGCTACTATCTTATTTTCTGGAACAATTTAAGTATTTCAAGAATAGAGCGAGTGCACTCACATGCTGATTATATTTTTGTGCTTCATTAAATTACGACAGCCACTATCACTTCCTCGATGGGGGACCGCCAATCGGTTTTTAATGTGCACCCATTCTACAAGCCATTTCATACAAAGTGCAAATGTTCCGATAAGCGCAGCCACGAAGCGAACGACCTTTATCTGAAATATTATTGACACTAATCCGGCATTAGATGGTGAAAAGTGCGAATCAGCAGAATGAAAGAACACTTGGCGAACAGGCACTAGGACTGTTATGAATAGCTTTAGAGTAATCGCTTCGGCATTAGTGCACTAGCTATCGACAATTAACACCCCCCTAATGCATATATTCGCGGTGGAATGCACTTTACCAGCCCCCAGCGCCATGCCGGCCGTCGCTGACTTTTATGCTAACGGTGCGAATAACAAAACGTAACGCCCAAGTAAACAAACGGATTGTTAATATCGTGTCGAGCAGATACTTTGGATTTGAAGTGCATTTATGTTGTTTTTGTTATGATAATGGCTGATGTGGTAGTAGACTCTTGATTTTACGAGCATTTTGGCATATACTGAAATAAATTTACTTCGAGTAGATTTTATTAGCTCGGATTTATGTTCCATCTAATAAACTGTAAACCCAATTAACTAAAACGCTGATGGCTGTGAATGAGTTAGTGAAACTTTTTAACGATTTATTGATGAGATGCATGATGAAGTCTCGAAATATGTCATGCAACGTATCACAGCTGGACGCTTTTCTATCTTCTATTTGATTCCCGAATATTGTAATTTTTGACAATAATCTTTCTTTTTCTCCGAAGCAACCTCAATTCATATTCTAACCCTGATTACTCAATATGAAATGCATAAATATTGATAACAATGATTCAGTCTGTTCTTCTTCTATTTTCTCTTAAACAACAACAACAATATGCACATCAATTGAATTTCATTGCACATACCACAAATCATTAAACGAGTTCATTCTGATCAACTCCATCTATTTCCTGCATTATCAAATCAAAATCTTTCATTTAATCGACAATAGCAAAAAAAACTTAATCAGAAATGAAGAAATTCGAAATCCTTTATTCAACCGACCACTTAGCAACAACAACAAGCTACCAAGCCCGGTATGTCATAATTCGTCGAAAAGCAATCGTGCTTTATTAACATTTTATTCGAGAAATTCGATCTTTTCATAAATTGGTTCTATCCGGGAGAAAAAATTTTGAGGAATGAAATTTCTCTATGCTGCCGTTCTTAGCGTTGCCGATAGTAAATTGTTTTGAAATTGTGAAGATTGTTCGTTTTTCATTTTGTTCATTTGGTTTTCGTTTTCAGTGGATATGTTAAGAAATTTTCGGTCAATTAGATGATGATATCGATCATGTTACATAAATACTCGATCGATTATATTGCATTGTTGTGATATATGTTGAGTTTGGTTTTGAAATACGTATTGTTATCGAGCGTCGAAAGTCTTGAACGATATGACGTGCTATGAACACATATCCGTTTGCTTCGACTAGTATTCATATGGCTTTAATTTTTAATAATATTTATGTTATGGAAGAGTATTTTAAATTTTAAATGTATTTTTGCTTCTACTTAAAAGTATCACTAATGTGAATAATGACAATCCGGTTCACATGCGAGCCAAAATCAAAATAATGCTATTATTAGGTTGTGGCCGGGATCACAATCAACAAAGTTTCTTCTTGGGTATTTGGCTCAAATTTTCCATTAACTAAAATTTAAACCATTCGTCCTGCAGCGCTCTCCATTGAGCATAGCTGCGTTGGCCACCTCATTTGCGAAGAAAAATGGACCAATGGTGCGACCACTTCAACAAACCACACCAAACTGTCACTAGTTTAGGATGCCTTGGCTTTTTATGGTGGTTTGATTACGTATGGTTTACCTTGAATAACTTTTTTGGCGCACTCGTTTTGTAATGAACATTTCACATAGTGTTTCTGATGCCACATACAAGCTTTCACTTGGGTTATTTTACACTTGGACTAACATATCCCAGACTTGTGACTGACATTCAGCAATTTATGCAAGATGTGTGAGATGGAAGAGGCCACCATCGAGCACATTCTCTGCGATTGTCCGGCCTTAAATAATAAACACCTGAAGATTTTTGGTTCTTTCCACCTTAAAGAGCTAGTAAAGGTGGCTTGTACCGTCACGTTGAGTCAGCTGATTCAGCTTGGTGAAGCGGTCACTTAACACTCCAGCAAACCAGCGAAGGGTGGCAAATGGGCCCAAGCTGGCGGCCTAATGGTAGCTGCGTACCCGGCCGCCCTCTTTACTGCTATACCAATCCTAGGCTTGTGCTAACGCTTTGAAATAGTTGAATTCGATTTGTTTAAAGGTGAATAGCTCTGCTTGATAAGCGATCTACTGCCCGTGAATTCGAATCCCACCGTATGCTCATGGTTGTATTTGTTCGTCTTGTGTTGTCTTAACAGCCGGCGACTGGGCATAATACCAGCGCTCCATTAATTAAGTGTCTCATCTTAGCTTTAGTAGCGACTGGGCATAGCACCAAGGCTTCAGGAAATAAGAAAAATGTGGCACTTAAAAGAATAACGGAAAATTTATATCAGCTTCCCCATATGTGTCTCCCTATCGCCAAAGCTAAGCATTCACTATAGAATGAGCATTCACTATCACCCTTCGAAGGGTGTGTTTTGGCATTATCAAAGGAAAAAAAATATACAAGAAAACCATATCGGTTCACACTTAAAATTGATTTTTCCTTGAAAAAATTATTTAATCGTGTGAAACAACATTTTTGGAAGCCTTTCTTAGCAGAGAGGAACTCCTATAATCCTCAAAAACCAAGTAAAATATTTAAGACCTACCCTAGATTGCAAGCTTCTCTGGAAGGAAAATACAGCGGAAAGGATTCGCAAGGCATTACAGCTGTAAGAGGAGGAATGACTTGGGGACTGTAACATCGTATTGTCTCCGGGAACTAATTATGCTGTACGGAGCAGTAATTTGTGGCCAGCTGTACTTAAAGCTGTAAGTCAGATAGTGATAGAGAAATTATGGAGGTTAGCAGCTTTATTTTTAAAAGGCGCTCTACGTATTTTCCCAATGAAGGTACTCCTAGTGCTGCTTCATTGGCTTAATACCGATCTGCTTGTCGTGAAAAGCGCATTAGTAAAAAACATTAGAGAGGACAGGCCTGAGCCATGCTTAAACTTAGTGCAATTCTCACCTGGTCTAGGGTACATCGATTATACTGTTCCCCGACCATCTCTATCTCATGGGCTTGCAACCCAAATTCGAAGCCAACAGTGAACGGCGAGGGCGCTATCTCTTTGGGAACAGATGGTGCAGAAATAAACCTAATGGAAGAATAAACGCAATTGAAAGACTGAATCGGGTGTGGTATATTTTTTCATTGCGATCACTAGATTCTTGAAACAGCCAATCAACTTTTATACAATTAGGTGTTCGAACTGAATATTTGAATTTTCACTGACAGTCCCTTGTTGGAGTTTACACCTCTTTGTCGGGATATTCAATGATGCAGCTGTTTTGGATGCCAGGAAGAAAGAACATTAAAGAGAACAGTAAAGTGGACAAACTTGCAAAGACTGACACGATTTCGCCGAAAGTGCTATGCAATCTCCCGACTGGTACACCGATGGCGTCAGTTTAACTGACCGTTAAACAAAAATACTCAAAGGACGCAGTGAACTTCTGAGTTGAAAATTATCCAGTAAGATTTCTATACAATTGTGGATAGCATTTTACATAAGGGAGTCTCTCCGTGCAGTGATGGTTGTTTTAATTGAACATTGCCTGTTTGACAGCCGTACGACACAACAGCTGAATGCCTCTTACAACGACTTCTACTGGAGCAAACAATATTTCACCTCCTGTGTGAACGCCTGGCTCTCGTTGGAACAAGGATGAAGGCCCTTGGCTTCTTTATCTTTGCTTGCCTAACTGAAGTGGTTTCGGCGGGAATGAAGGATATCATCTAGTTCATGAAAGACTTAAGGTGGTTCTCGACTTCATAAAGGTTGTGGACTACGCTGTGCGCTATCTCAGTGAACCCTAGTTTGCCTAAGTGTTTCTTCACCCGAGTCTGTCTGAAAAAAAACAGCCACAAGAACTTAACCTAACTCGCCTACTAAGCTCACTATTTACAGCTATCGGTCTGTTATTCGATGGATCTGTTGTTTAATCTCCCATGAACATGATTTTTGATAATGTTAAACACGTCGGGAAAAATCCTAGTTTAGGGTGCCTGTTGCAGTAACCGCTGAAACTATTCAGCGGTTACTTCATGGGGCGGATTCAACCACTTCTCTGCTCTAATCCTCAGAAATATTTGCCACCCTTCTCGTGAATTATATTACATGTAATAAAGCGCGATGTTTTTCGATTCCCTAGAATATTTCGCTGTCCCTAGAATATTTCGCTCCCGAGCTAAAAAAAACGGAATATCAGAATAAAACATTCACCGGTCCGTTCGCGAAAATTCCCTATTACTGCGCCCTTGCCACACAAATAATTATTAAAATACACACACCACACGGTAAACACCCCAAAAGTATCTAAAAGAAAAAAACCCAAAGGCACCAATTTTTAACAGTCCAAAACCGTTTACAATTTTACATCGCATATAATTCCAACGTCTTCGCTCATATTTCTATAAGTAAGTTACAGTCTGTCAAGAATGAGTTTACACATAGGGAAAAAATTCAATTTTTCATCTTTCTAATTGTAATATACTACTTTTTGTTTATGTAAATAATTTTTTTTTTCTTAATTATCGTTATTTGCATTCTTTCCAACCGATATATACAAAAAAAGTACAACTTGAATGCAAAAAAAGAACGAAAAGAACAACGAAAACAATTATTACAATTCTTGAAGTGTCAAGAAACTCTTTACACAAAAGTTTATTTTTTGCATTACTGCAACGATACGGTAAATTTACCATAATTTTTGGTCTGTATTGTAAAGCTCTATAAATTTGATCATTAGTGTGTGATTAATTTTTGGCTAATACGCATAAATAAGTGAGATATTGTGTTTTAAAATGCCAGGCAAAAGATTATCCTTTGAGCTAGTTCAGATGATATACTATAATCACCAATTAGGTAAAAGCGCACAGGAACTGTCTGAAATGTTTCGTGTAGCACGAATGGCAGTCTATAACGTTATAAATCGTGCTGAAAATGAGAATAGATTGGAGCCAAAGTGTGGAGGTGGCTCAAAACCAAAAATATCTAAACGTATAGAGCGCCTTATGAAAAGGAAGCTTGATAAAAACCCCTGGATTTCAACCAGAACACTTGCTAGGGAATTCAAGGAAGAGTGTGATGCTGTTGTTTCCCATGAAACAGTACGACAGGCCATCCTACGAAATAAGTTCTCATCAAGAGCTGCACGAAAGAAACCACTGTTTTCTGCACTAAACATCGAAAAGCGTTTTTCTTTCGCTATGATGCACCTTTTTCAACCCGTTGACTTCTGGGACGACATCATATTCTGCGATGAGACGAAAATGATGTTGTACTAAAATGATGGACCGGCTAGAGTGTGGCGCAAGCCTTTAACATCGTTGGAAAATCGAAATATCATTCCGGCTGTAAAATTTGGTAAGTTGTCCGTTATGATTTGGGGTGCTTCTCAAGCAGAGGAGTAGGAGACTTGGCATTCATCGAGTCAACCATGGACGCCCAACCATATTTGCACATCCTTAAAACATATTTGGCAAGCAGTGCGCAGAAATTCGGGTTTATGCATAACAGCAAACCGAATTTTAAGCTTTACCAGGACAACGATCCCAAACATAAGGCGAACATGGTGCGAATGTGGCCCTTATACAACTGCGGAAAAGTGATGGATACGCCAGCCAAAAGTCCAGACTTAAATCCCATCGAGAATTTATGGGCTTACTTAAAACAAAAAGTCGCTAAAATGCAACCCAAAAACCGAACTGCCTTAAAAATTGCGATTCTCGAAGAATGGCAAAAAATACCAACCACGTATGACCTGCAAAAGTTGGTTCATTCAATGAAAAATCGGTTGCGATGTGTGGTGGATGCCAAAGGTGGCCACACCAAATGTTAAATATACCAAATAATATTAAATATCCTGTAAATATGTAAATATTAAATACAATAATAATTTGTGTAAAGAGTTTCTTGACACTTCAAGAATTGCAATAATTGTTTTCGTTGGTCTTTTCGTTCTTGTTTTGCATTAAAGTTGTACTTTTTTTTGTATATATCGGTTGGAAATAATGTAAATAACTATAATTAAGAAAAAAAAAATTATTTACATAAACAAAAAGTAGTATATTACAATTAGAAAGATGAAAAATTGAATTTTTTCCCTATGTGTAAACTCATTCTTGACAGACTGTAAATATTCCGTTCAAAGTTTCCTTCCGCACTTGACTGGAGATCAACTATGATCTCGATTACTGTAAATTAATGTACGATATGTTTTTAATTGAAGATGAACCTGGGATATTTTGACCTATGATGTCCTGGATTTTATTTTTTTTATATAAATATTTTTTATAAAAATAATGAAGTACCATTTAAAAAACCACGTCGAAAGTAAAGAGAGAGTCGCATGTATGTAGCTGATGCACCATAATAATAATAATAAAAAATTCTCTGAAAAATCAATGCACCTTTGGTAAGCTTTTCGTAAATTGAAGAGGTATTATTTAGGTACTTTTTATGATTCTTTTAGGTCTTTTTACGTTTTTTTTAGTTATTTTCAGATACTTTTTAGGTACTTTTTTTTTTTTAGGTATTTTTGAGTTTCTTTGGTCCTTTATCGTGATCGCATTTCGATATTTATTATAAAAAAATAATCAGAAGTGCATTTTTGCGTGCATTGATTTTTTAGAGAATTCGGTTGGCTTGAGGCGTTAGTCTCATTCAACTCAGATATATGTATATGACAGAAAAAAAAGTTGCCACCCCCAAAAAAATCGAAATATGACCGCCTCAAAAAAATCGAAAATTTGCCGCCCCCGAAATTTGAGGCTCTATGACTGGGCCTATCGGTCCTAGTGGCAAATCAACGTCTGCTTGAGGTTTTTAATATCTTTCCAGATTTCCCTAGGTTCAGTCTGTTTCAGGGGTATAAACAACGCTAAACTTCTTTCTATGTTTGTTGTTTGACCCTGAACTAGCAAGCTGTGTGGAAACTATTTTTGACCCAATCTTTGGAAAATAATCGTTCACGTTGTGAGCTTTTGCTGTTTGCTCCATTTACCACAAGGTGTTGAGTATCAATTGGAGAAAAAGGTGCACTGTTTTGACTAGGATCGCCTCCTTCAATGATTTTTAACGTTCTGTTAAATAAACAATAGTTCTTCATTAGAATGGAGACCAAGAGAAAATTTAATAAACAGAGAAAGACAGCTCACACAATGCAGCGATGAAACCAGTAAGATATCCAGGAAATGCTTTCGGATTCAATTCGTAAAATAAAAAATTCCCGAATCTATATTATCTGCTTTTTATCCTGAATCTATATTATCTGCTTGGAATTCAAGCTTTGGGGCAGTTAAACGATACCTATGAAATCGCATGCAAACAGGAAAAAAGCGAACCCCAATTTACTGGATAAAGTACGCAATTCACTGGATAAAATACTGAAACACGAAAAAATTGTAAACTAATTCCAGCAAGCTAAAGAAAATTAGCTTACAATTGTAGCCAGTGGAAATATTTAGGGGAAGATTAGGTTTAATAATGACTGTTTGATGAAGTTGAAAGAAAAAGGCAAAAAAGTATATTCGTTTTGAAGTAATTCAATAATAGCTTATAATCTCTCAGTTTTGTACCACTGTTGAATAATAAGCTAGTGTATTACTTTTCAGTGATACGGCCATGACGATTTTATAAGCTATAACTGGGCACGTCGACAAATTTCGCTGTTATTGAAATTCAATTCTATCATTGCAATGTAAGTCCATCTTCTTTAGTTCTCCATACTATAAACGAAAAGATGTCGTTTGAAAGTTTAAAACTATTTCCGTTACATAATTTAATATTAATGAGATAATTTGAAATAATTTGAAAAGATTTCTTTTCAAATATTTTGTGCGTTCAAATATTGAAACGAGTAGTAGAGCTCATTAAAGTATTTGTTTTCTCAATCTACACAAACAAATCTACTGTCAAATAGAAGTTGTGCAATGTTGCCACATGTTGGTCAAGCGAGACAGATAAGAATTGCGGCAAATAACTATAATATTCAAATTATCATATTTTGCACATTAGCTATCTCTTACTTTCTGATTTGACGGCGACCACCCTGTATGTCCCTTATAAATTATGGTCGATTCAAAATTATGGTCGATTCACACAAAGTAGTCGCATCAAAATATTCAATCTGCCAACGAGTCTGCAATTAAACCAATAAAGAATGCAAATATTGCTCAGAAAATTGGTGTTTAAGGATAATTTCCAATATGAAATCAGTTTGTTTTAAAAGCAAAACCGCATCTAAGCATTTAATATCTTTGAGGCTTTTTGCATGAATATGGATAAAATATTCAGGTTACGATTGAGAAACTTGCAGAAGATCATAGCACTATAATCAATGAACGCTGGTAGGAACATTTGGAATTCTTGATATCCGTAATATGTATGCATAAAACGATTCGGAAGAGTGAAGGTAATATTTTACGCGAAAGAATATATTCTGAGATACCAAACCGGAGAGTGGACCCACTGAAATAACGTCAAGTATTCCGAGTCAATTTGATTTCAATCTTTATCTAATAATTTACCTTTTAATAAAAAACTGAATTCTAATTGCAAACCACATTACATTGAATAGCCCATAAAATAGCAACCAATCGATTATAAATTTTAAGTAACATTTCTAAAGTAGTACAAATGCGTGCATAATTACTATTGAAATATTAGGAAAAAAATGCAAAAAAAAAATTTAGTAAAAAATACAATAAATGATCATAATTTTCTTGAGAGCACCAGATGCTTATTATTCATACGTCTATCGGAGAGCTCTTCCAATAAACGCTAGTTATCGACCAAAGTGCTTGCTTTGGATTGTATCCAGAAGTTCCAAGAATATTTTCTTTAAGCAGATATCTAAAGCACTTGAAACATTTTGGGTGGGTGTATTGATCTTTAGTTGTCGACGAGATCCGAGCGAATCGACGAAGCTTACAAATGTTCCGGATTCAATCTATTGTGATTGTTGAAAGCATTATTGAAACAGTATACTCGTATGTATGGTTAATTTAGGTATTGAGTCGAAAATTAGATGATAATAATCATAATTCAGCGAGTGCTTTTGATGATCGAATTGGAATTGCGTGTGATTGATTGTGTAATTATGGGCAGTGAATTCCGCGTTAATTTAAAATAATGAACAAGAACCTGTTTAGAAACCAGGCAAAACAAAGGCTCAAAACTCGTATTATTGAAAGTATGTAAGGCTACTTGATTCATTTCAGATAATTTTTTTGCGAGCCTATGTTTTTTACAAGAACCTTCCGCTGTTTAATTGAACCGGATTACTTGACCGTCAAATTTAATCTGAATTGCAATAATTCAATCAATTGGGCCAAACAAGCTTCATTGGAGCAGCAATTTCAGGCAAATTTTATGAAATAGTGAATACATTCGCGTCTCCAATGCCATTATTTCAAATCATTAATGCAAAAATTTTACTTTCAATTTAATGCATAGAACGCACTTGCACACGTTGTAAATTCAGTAATGGTCAGTAATGGGCAATGCAACAGTTCGACGCCTGCAACCATTATTCAGTGGAATACTTAGAAGTGTTGTCAGTTAGCTGTTTGGACATTTAAATATAAAAGATCATGTATGAAGGCGGTTTGCGTTCACGGGAGTATAGACAAACTAACTTGAGGGCACGAAGGCAAGTGCTTGGCGGGACAAGTGACTAGTGACATTTGTAAACTCGGCAAAATGTGAATTAGTCGTGGTCCATTTTCTATTTTCTGCCATTTAAACAAGATTTTAATTGAGGTTTTTGTAACATTTGGACATCGCCAAATGAGCCTGGTCAGTGGTTTAATAGATATGTACATCCAGATCTGTAGTAGGTGTAATTTCTCATAGCCTGCAGTGATAATTTTCATCTTAAGCTTCAACTTTAATTTTGTGTCCAAATGACCAACAGAATGTTACCGAGCTACTTTTTTTTGTACGACAAAATAGGCAACTTCTTGTGTGACTATCTAATTTCACATAGGGTGAATGCTCCAAAAGTCGGCCATCCAACCCTTTTACAGAAATCAAATTGGTCAAAACGAAACCCAAAGTATAATACTTGGAATTGTGGCCACTGAACTTTCTTGAGATGTCGTTTTCACGAGTTCGATCCGTGCTGTGAGACAAAAACGTCGACAAAAAAGAGTCAACCGACTTTAGCCGACTTTAGGAGTTGAGTGGCTATCTTTGACCCGACTTTGTTTAAATATGTCACCAAACGCGACCAAAACGAATTTTATATATTTTTTTTTATTATTCAAAAAATGAATAATCTGTAAAAGAATCCTGATGCTAATTAAGAGTCACCTTCATCAGTCAAAATGCGTTGACAATGACATTAAACATATCTTCATACTTCCACAAAATACAGCATAAAAATTCAACTAAACAGTTTTCGGAGCCGAAAGAATTATAGTCTCAATAAAAATGATTTGTTCAAGACGATTTCATCTTCATTCGACATTCGAATAAAAGTTTTAAATAAACCGCCACGTTTAGTTTAAGGGGTTATTCTACTGTTAAACGGGTAAAAAGTAGTATCATTTTAAAAGTGTTGTAAAAAAAAAACTATTACAGATATCAATTAAAAATTTTGCATACATCTTTATTAACAAAAAAAGTATAAAATCGCATAGTTGAGTTTTTCAAAAAAACAAAATGGCGGCTTCTGTATGCAATTGATGGAGCGCGCGCTGACGGTCAGAGTCGATTGCGCGGCACATTGCCCAGGTCGTCCACGTGATCTGCAATCAATTTAACGATGAAATTCTATTATTTTAGCTACAAACACACAAAGTGAACCTAAATTGAGCCATAAAAATTGAAATTTGGTCATTTGGGAGCACTTTTTTCACCGAAAACAACGTCCAAAATCGAGCATGCTATTTTCCAACACTTGCCAAATCGCGAAAATTTAATATTTATGTCTCAATTTAAGTTCACTTTGTGTGTTTTTAGCTAAACTAATAGAATTTCATCGTTAAATTGATTGCAGATCACCTGGACGACCTGTGCAATGTGCCGCGCAATCGACTCTGGTCGTCAGCGCGTGCTCCATCAATTGCATACAGAAGCCGCCATTTTGTTTTTTTGAAAAACTCAACTATGCGATTTTATACTTTTTTTGTTAATAAAGATGCATGCAAAATTTCAAATTGATATCTTTAATAGTTTTTTTTATACAACACTTTTAAAATGATACTGCTTTTTACCCGTTTAACAGTAGAATAACCCCTTAAACAATTTCTTTGCCAAACATTTTCTTGCGTTCTGTTTTTCACCAAAAATATTATTTGATATTTTTCACCAATCATTTATATTTTAAATTGGATTATCGTAAATAATATTAAAAGCAGGTTGTCGAAAATCTAATCTGTAAATTTTTCCCCTCTGATATATAACGAAAAATGAGGACGGAAAATTCGAACATGTGACTTGTCTGGACTGTGATATTGTGATTTGTTTTTGTTTTGAAATAATCTACTTGATCATTTCAGTGAAATGTTTTTTTTTTGGGGAGCGAGATAAGCAGTATTTCTATGGAAATTCATTTTTCATTTCAATTTTTTCATTGTTATTTACTACTACGTATTTACGAAATTTATTGGTGGAGGTGATAGTTGGATAGACAGTTTTAGAAATAATTACAAATTCACAATTCTGCCAACTATCAATCAGTTCATAGACAGAAGCTTTTTTTGGTGCTTAGAACTCCGTAAAGTGTTTTGTTTGTATTACAAGGTGAATGGACTTTGAGAAGGGGAATTTGATGGACAGCTTAGGCAATTTGTATTGATTTTTTGTGGAAAATTTACATAAAGTATAGTTAATTTAAAATTTAAGATTTCTTTAAAGTATTGTTTTAGTGTCTGTATTTATTTATATATATTTTGCTTTTCATTTCTTGGTAAGTAAATTGATTACATTGTAATTGAAGAAATTTTCTTGAATGCGTAAGTAATAGCAGTTCTTTTAATTTTCTTTTTCAATTTAATTTCGTCAAATATTTTTTAGTTTGGATCAAATGACAATATTTAAAACAAAAGCTCTTTAGTTTCTTTTTTCCCTATTGGTGTTAAAGTTTCTGCAGCACGGAATCCAGACAATAATCTTACAGAAATCCCCTAACTTCAAAGTAACTTTGAAAGTGGTCTCCCAGTTTCTCTGAACATAGTCTACAAGGATATGGTGTAATCACGTGATTGATGGTTGAATTATCCAAAAACAAGTATATTACCTGATTTCTGAGTAGCTGATTTATAAATATTATTAGCTGTGTATTGACATTTAGGTTTTGGAGAGCATTTACAATCGCCTGAGGACGTACAACACTCCCTCGATGTCTAGAAATACAGCCAGCGTGTAGTCCTACCAAGCAAGTGGTTTTTTTTAGCATGCCGTACTATGATATCTAGCGCTGTTTCAACTGATTTTCCTCTCGTATAAGCATAACGTGATTTCGAGAACAGAGTAGAGTCCCAAGTACTATTCTTTATTAAATCTTTAATAGAAAGGAGCCTAGAAAAATTGGTGTATAGTCTTTTGGTTTAGCGTGAATGCAACTGTAATTTCGGAATTTATGAAACTTTAATTAACACCCGGGTATAAGAGGTGGCTGGCTATCCCTGCCGACGATTTCTTTGCTAAAATCTTTGTGAGTTGAAATTTAAAAAAAGATTGCTTAAGTAAGTCAAAATATGATTTTTTTTTTTTCTGCTGATAGCTTGATTGAATCATAACTACTTGCCGGTCATTTGCTAATCAAAGTACATACATAATATAAGTAAACTACTACTCATTTACTACCGCTTCAAAATATATCTCTCATCAATATTGGAGTAAGTGTTTGATGTAATGTGTTTAATGCCCAAAATATGTGGCAAAAGTTTATGACATTACTTGAACGATACACCAACGTGGTGAACGACTTCTCTTATGGTGAGCCAACGATCTTTTATGACCGGTGAGTTCACTTTTCCCCATTTTCGTCAGTGTTGGCTATGTGTGGCGTTTGTAATTTGCAACATTTTCACGCCCCTTTCTGAAAACGCTTATACCACTCTTAATTTTTTGTTTATCTCATAGCAAATTCAAAGTAATTAAAAACAATATTCAACGTGATTAGTTTATTATGATAGCGATATTTAATGCAAAATCTCTGTTCCATTTTCCCATAAAATTCCAAAATCGTCGATCTTACCGAAACTCAAGCTGATAGTTGTCTAAAAAATATATACGCGCAGCTACTTTTCGGGTATGTTCACTTGTGTAAGAAAAAATCTCGTTAATTTGGGAAAACTTTTGCTGGATCACCTCTTATGTTTACTAAATTCTCACGTACAAAGCTATCCCATAGTGCTGAATTTGCTATTTAAACTTCAGCTTAGCTTTAATAGTTTTTTCTTCATTCACACATCATTCTTATTACTTACTACTACTGCTTATCTGGCGTAAAATCACCAACACCGCATCGAGAATGTGTTCGGATTCCGCCTAGTTCTTCGATTAAAATTGTATGTTTTCTGTTTAGAAGGATTTAAGAACACAACAGGCAATTTGAGTGTTTTGTTTTAAGTGCAAAAGTAGTAGATGTATTTCTGTTTCGCATTTCCATTTCCCAAAATTATTATTTTTATCCATCAAGATATGTAAAAAGCAATTTCGAAAGAAAATACGAGCAAACGATCGTTTGAAAAGCTGTCAAGCGAAGCAAAAGTTTAAAGCTTGGGAAATTTGAGGTATTTAGATGGTAGGACAAGATTAAACATGTTCTGTTCAGTCCCTTAAAACCTATCACTCCATCAATATACCAAGGCCATCATTTTCCAGAAAAGCACATGTCGATGACTTAATTCTTATTCAAATATAACGCCTTCGCTCACAGGACCACTTTATCTCAGCAATGAACTCCAATCCCATTTGAATCGAAACACGCATCATTCTCATTTAGCTTTCATTATCTCCAAAAGTATCAATAAAAATTTCACGCCTTTTGCATAATTACAACCAACCCCTTTTACGATCTACTTAAAATACTCTTCGAATAATTTAAATTTAATTAGTCCTAAAAGTGAATCCTCCGCATTATTCAAATACACCAACGAAAAACATGCAATTCAAACATAAAACACTAAACATTTTACGACTCAATCAATCCTTCAAGAATCTCACATTGATATCATTCGAAGTTCGAACTATCTAAGATACAAATCGATAGTTTATTAGGCGAAAATCAATAAATCGATCTCATCACTTTAAATAAGTCACAATATAACACGAAAAAAACGAAGCAGAAGATACCGCATGCGCAAAGCAAAGTGCTTTCAAATTTATGGTCTATTAATTTGTGTTGACAGTTTGAATAGTTACGTGCACCGTTTTAGGTGCAGCCGCGGTAGAATGTCTTCATTTTCGGCTTTTCATTATTGTTCAGGAGAAAAAAAAGTTTAATAAACTTTCGAAAACAATACCGATCTTCCCATGACCATTTTTATCTTGACGAGCTTGTTTCGGATTATCCAGGCTACCATGGCTGATGTGCTGCAGCCATTTGGTGCAACGAAAGTTGCTGAAGTGAATTCCGTCTCGAGCCGCATGGGAATGGAATGATCTATGGGTTTTGCGGCCAATTCGAAAAACCGCATTCTAAATATTTGTGGAAGGTACTTAAATGCATCATAAATGAAGCATTTATTGGTGGTGCAGAGGCTGGACATTTTTCATGTCGTTCATGGATCCGAGGAGAAAATTGAAAATATGCTCGAAAATGAAAAATATTAAATTGTTTTGATTTGTACCTATGAGTAGTTTGGGTGGAAGAAGTAGTATATAGAGATCAAGTCACTAAAGCGAATATGAATGATTAAAGACATTAGAGCGCGATGAGATGACTGTATAGCGTGCTCAAAACCTATGACCGTATTCAATCTGATGCTGCAACATAAAATTTAATTATAGAACTACTTGGTAAAATGAGTATTTCGTGACCTTGTGGTTATTGCTATATCAACAGAACTGAGCTAAGAAAAGTTGTGGTTGCTCTGCAAGAGAAAACCGCAACCCGTCCTAGTACTAGCTCTAAGACTTCCTATTTACAACATTTACGGAAAACTTGCTGAAAGTTTGAAAAGACAAAAAAAACTGCTTGAAGTTCATTCGCGTGGTCTTCCAACCCATAAATGTATTAAGTCTCCCATAGATTTTACAAACTAGTCGTAAATTTTTTTTTTGAAAGCATTAAACTATGTCGAGTGACCGAAGCTGTGAAAAATATTAGAAAACAGTTAAATGGTCGCTATGTTGCCATTTCGAAATATGTGAAAAATTCATATTTTTATTTTCTTGAACCGAAAGCTGCTGCAACAGAACAAAAGCTTCTGTTAAGTCAATTCAACTTGATAAAATCTTAAGACAACATTTTTATTGGTGTTTTCATGATAATTAAAATTTTAATGAGGACACAAGCACTAAACCGATAAACTGTTTAGCATATGAATAGGTTTTCAGGCAATTCGTCGATGAAAACATAGCGTCATTTGAACATGCGCGAAGAAAATGAGAGTTTGTGTCTTAAGAAATTGATTTGTTGTGATCTTTGTCTACAGTATTACTCAAATTTTGAACTATAAATAATCGAAACCTATCACTTCGATTCTAATTTCGATGGAAATGTTTGGCGTTTTTGGTTCATTATCCGATTTCAGCTCTATTTCCAAATCGTCAAGCGTCGAAATAGAGCTTAAATTTTCCCGTTTCAAAGAAACCGAAAAATAGCAACAGAATACGATCACATGTCTGAAGTACAGTTTCATACAAAGAAATCCAATTAGACCCTCAGCGCTAAAGATTGATCATGCTTAGCCCTTTATCAAAAAGTTTCATATTAACCAGAAAACCAAATAAGCTTAACTAACAAACATAGCAATTTGACGGATGCGTAGCAACAGCAACGGCACTTGTCTCCATACGCGTAACGTCTTTATCAGTCATGCGGTCATATGAATGAAAGTTGCATCTTCGGGAAATTATGCGCTGAGCAAATAAAAAAATTGTGAATTCAGAAGAGTTGTATGCACGAGAGACAGTTAGCTTCTCGAGTTTCCAGTGGAACGTGCATTATATAGGTCAACGTTAAACAAACAATGCTGTAATTACTATACATTTTATTCAAAGCGACAGAGATAAGAAGCAAGGTATCTCGTCTAGCGGTGAAGCATTGTAAATGGAAATACAAAGCTTGATTTGCGTTCGAGGAAGATAGTTCAATGTGATGATTTTTACTGAGAAATTGTTTGTCTTCTTCTCTTGCATTTTTCCGAATACAATAAGGTGAAAGTTAATAATATTATACTACAGCATATAGTACCGCCCAAATGCAGAAAGATGATAAGCGATGTCATCCGAGTGTAAAATTTTAATATATAAATTGTAAAACCGTTTTCTTGACCTTGCACCAATCAAATCGATGACAAGGTACAGGTGCCACCGTATCAGATCTAAGCGTAAAGGCTATAAAATGGACAGCACTCGTTTTCATATAATCGAATTCCTTGTGAATAACTGTAAAAAACCAAGTTAATGTCAACCAACTTATGATTGATGATCACGGCTGTATTCTTTCTGTTCAGTTCCGACAATCGATCGATCAGAGGTAATAATGATGTTTTGGAATTGTAACGACCGAATCACTTGAGCGCCGGCCATTCCAAGGATTCACATCCGCATTTCGATCGGGTTGAGACGACGCTCGGCTCGGGAGTCCACTTTTTCGCAATTCAACCTTTGGATGGCCTTTCACTTCACTCCGCCAGCCAGTCAGCCAACCGCTAGTAAAATTACAGCCGGCTGTGCAGCAACTATCAAGTGGCAAAGCACCAGTAATAGCAGGAAAAAACCCTACGATCTGAAAACAAACTTGAGAAGTGATATGCGAACTTTATTACGAAGTAAACTGACATAAAACGGTTTCTGCAACTCCAAGTCCATACAACTTGCTCGTACTCATGGTAGGTTGTGCGGTGGAGTTTATTCGGGTGTACATGTGCGAATTCCGTATGTATGGTAGCTGGTACTCGTACGACACGCATGTTGTCTGCAAATCGTGGTTAAAGTCGGCGACGCGACGCACTGGAACAGTAAAAGTACTTTAGTACGATTGGTCCAAGATCGTTCATTTTGCGGCTGGCAGGCAAGATCACCTTTCAGCCTACTTACGATAACGATATCAACGTCAGCCATCGACACCAGGTTTAATGGAACGTTTTGTATGCGTTACAGTCTAAGGTTTTCGGTACGAAGTGGATGATTTCATTGATAAATGATTGACTGGCATTATTAGAAAATGTTGATATGAGCTATGCGAAAACGTTGACTACTCGCGGCAGCCTGTTAATGCATGATTATTGAAATTTCATTTCGAACGTGATTTGAATGAAAGACGGCGTTCAGGGTAAGAAACTGGGCTTGGAACAATCTGCAGTTGAGCCTTGAAAACTAGCAAATCTAATCATACATTGAATTCGACAAGCATCGTATAGCAGCGTTTTAAAGTAACTCTCATAAAAATTCTGCTTAGCGAAAATATTTGAACATTTTGATTTCGCAGAATGGGTGAAGATTAAACTTCATCACCCAAACGAAATCTCTGAGTATTTTTGGAGCCACAAAGTCTACATTGTCCTTTCCTTAGAAAAAGCAACTATTTAATGCTTTCTAACTTCAGGATCGGTTGTTTTTGAATAACTCACCAATGAAAAACGAGTTCGATTTGTTCTTTTGAGCTGATTTTCTTGATTTTATCAGATCGATTCTTCGTAAGTTTGGCCCTATTTTTCAACATCTTTAACAAGCTCGGTGGAGTTGAACAAACTGGTGACTTCATTCATCAGTAACCAGTTCATTAATGATACCCTCGCTTGCCATTCTAGCTCATGTAGATTTTTTATACTGACTTCAAAAACTAACACAGCGCCCGCTTGATGCGCAGTATTTGCGAAGCAACTGCACACAAAAAATGTGCGCTGAGCAACATCGACCTCAGTCACATTATGTTCACGTACATTCTAGAGTAACCGTGCAAGAAATAACCCAAGACTCTATAAAACTAATCAGCTTAACCGTCCATCGTCCCTTACTATTTTTCCTCTAACATTGTTACTAGAATTGAAGGGTGTATAATATTGCTGAAGGTGGCACATTAGTGCGCACTCGGCAGGGGGAAATAAAAACACACTATAGGCGGTTTACCGCCGCGCCTTTATTGCACTATTTAATTGTAATTACATCGCACGTATATTGCACATTCGCACCGCTCTGTATAATCGCGCTCTGCACCAAATTCGCTCGCTCGCGCCATTGCTCGCTCCGCGCTTGCACCCAATTGGCAACCTTCCGGGCTTGTCGGGGACTTGTTCGAGACTGACTTCTCATCTTGTCACGTCCGCCATCGTCGTCGTCGTTGTCGTTCCACCGAATGGTGTTGCCGTTCGGTACAAAGGGTTTTCGCATGGACATGCGTTCCATCCGGCTTTGTTCCAGCGTTGAACGAAAGAGGTACCCTTCGTTCCATCCGGCAATTCTATCCGGCTTTGAACGAGAGAGGTACCCTTCCTCACGTTCCCAAGCTAGTATATCTAACGGGATTTTTCGAATACCGCCATTATGGCCTCCTTCTGAAACCATGCGGTTGATACAGGCGATACACAGGGCACCTGTGCGCTAGATACTGGCAATACCCATCCAGCGCTTCTTAATTGGGAGCTCATTTTCCCGAATCTCGGCACCATGCAGAAAGACGGAATAACCGTAGTCATCAGCAGTGTGCTACAACTGTGGTACGGGTCTGAGTTGACCTTCTCAAAAGGCGCCTGTCATCCGGCTCGTTCTTCGAACGAGGGCCTTGCTTAGCTCCTTCGTTGCCGCATTGTGAGCAGAAGAGAGCTTGGCTACTCCCGACCTTTTCTTAGCTCGCTGCGCTTGCACGCCAAAGGTTCTAGATGTTAGAGACTTCTCTTCCAAGTTCAAAACGACCGATGCGGGATTCTCGTTTCTGTTCAGCTTAGTGGTATTCTGACTAGTCACTTGCTATGTAAGCGGTGTCGTCTTTGCCTGATCCCAACGCTGTAATTATTATCTCCCGCTCCGCTATCCAATCTTTCATCACCCTTCAATTGCTGGCAAATGCCGCAAGCCTCGCCGAAGCCATGGTGACGTCGGGGTTTTATTACTATTCTTATTATTATTATTATATAATAAGTACTAAAGAAGAGGGCGTATTACCCTCAAAATATCGATATCGATGAAAAAATTGAAAAATATCTGGCTTCTTTCAAAGTTTCTTTCAAAATATCTAGCTTCTTTCTTACTCAATAAAATGCATAGTCTTAAGGTTTCAAAATAACGCAAAAACTGCGACATTGACTTCAGATGTCTATCATTCTTTTAGCACAAAACATATTTGGTTTTACTAATGAAAACCCGTAGGCTTTTTTTTCGCGAAAATACGTCAGCTCCTCTTTAAACATTTCGACGATTTACGTCTGTGAAAAATGAGACTGATCGTATATAATTAATCACCAGATCCAAATATATATTGGCGAAAAGATTCTATTCATGGATGGTTTTGTTTGAGTTGAAAGCATGCAAGATGATCATTAACAAATATATGCAAATTTATATAAATTTGCCTTGTTTTTTCAGAGATTTAGAAAATGCTAAATATCAGTTTATCAAACGATCTAAATCTCTTGTTTTGATGTTCTTGCTATGTATATTATCATAAGACACGTGAAATATCTTTGAATTATTCATTAGCTTTTAAAAGTAGGTGAAATCCGTACAGCTGTCTGCAATACTATCACTCAAAATCAACCTATGTTTTTGCACAAAACCCACATTAGCTTCACGAAATGTCATCGAGTCAAACTAGATGGCAACTCTAAATTGAACCTATAACACCTTTTTAATACCATTTTCTTTATGATTGAATTGACCTCGTTCATATGAAGTGTATTAGTTGCTGGAGGCCATCTAAACCATCTGAAATGAGATTTTACGCTGACAAAACTAAATTCGATTAGAACTAGTATCTGCATTGCATGCGAGACAGCCTGCAGTAATTTGAATGAATAGGTGGTCAGACTTTAGGATCGGAAAATTTATTTATATTGAAAATCAAATTGCACGGTGAAAGATTTGTGTTCTCTTCTGCGAGCAATCCGAAACGCTTACTGGACAACAACTTTGGTAATGCATTAAGACTTAATATGCTTTTGCAGAATACTTCCGGATATGGCATAGGTAATGGTTAGTAAATACATATATGGTTCTTGAGGCAATCACTTCTCCTAGTGGAGTAGGTGATCTGAATATGTTATGGAAACACATCAAAATAAAGTGGTTTCGATGAGTGTGTTTTTTGACACTTTCGAGTTGGGCATTTCGATCAAGGGCATATTAATTTTATTTAATTAAAAGCACAGAGTAATAAATTTTTTAAAATGATAGGTACGTTTTTTCCATCTCTATCAAGAGCTGGTTAGGTTAGGTTGGATTGAAAACAACAAAAATCCTGCCTCTGTTGTTGTTGTTCACAATCCCTCAATCCCTCCTGCCTCCCCTAACCAGCTCTTGATCGAGATGTAACAACAAAATGCACCTTCATCATGCAGCCGAAAAACTCTTTCATTCAAATAAAATCTCCCATTTTTAAAATTTAAAAACAAATCCCGCTATAAATAATTTCACCAATATTTTGCTAGAATTTCATCGACAATGCAGATGCTAATCTAACTTCAACTTTGTAAAGATAAGTATCACACATTTTTTACGCGCCCGCCAATTATTCAAACTACCATTTCCATAAGCGTCTTATCGTGGTAGTACCTCAACCGCTTATAGCGTAGCGTATTCTTTGGATGCGTAGACTTTTGATAACGCACCTTAGCCAAATTTTCCCGACACATTTGTCGAAGAATTGAAGGAACTCGATTGTACAAAAATAATCGGTCACAGACCTGCATCGAAGCTTAAATCGAACACGATATTGATATGTCACTGGAAGTCGTGGAAAAATTATCTGAAGGAATAATGCGTGAAAACAGAGGTGGATGTGGTCATGAATGAGTTCGTTCCTACTCGTCCCACAGGCGATTGAATTTCGTATCTATCTTATCTGTCAGCAATGCGCGGAAATAAAATTGTGTGCATACATAAATGTACACGTGAATAGATGTATGGCGCCGTTTATTGGGTAGATGGGATTGTATTTGAAAATCGTATTCAAATTCAGTAGCTATTTAGTAGTTGAATACGATAAGAATTTCTACATGCGTATAGTAAGAAAAGTAATACAGAGTTAACCATTTAGTTTTGCGAGCTTGAGTAAAATCATTAAACAAAATCATCCATATTATAGAAAGCAGCATATATTTTTATTAAAATAAAAATCCGGAATTTTAATTTTTGAAAGATTAGATCATCCAAATGTGAACCAGATCGTTGTAGGGACTCTTTGAGTATTACGAACATTTGTTTGCCATTGGACCGTCGTGGCTGGGAGTTAGATCTGAACTCCTGGAAAGTCCTGAAATATCTTCTCGGCGCGATATGACATATCCTGCGGACACCTCGACTTCATCCGCCAATGACTCACTACGCGTATGACTTGTTGCGCTGCCTTGTTGCAACCATGTTTTGATATTTTAAGTTTAACCTCGAGTAATAGCAGGAAGAAAAAGTATCGTATTGCTGTGTACTAACTAAAGCATGTACTAACTAAAGCATCACGTGAGATTTGCTTGGGCGAAAATTTAGTTTGAAAATAAGCAAGAGTAGTATTCACTTCTTAGCATGAAAAATTGCTTGGAAGTTGCTTTCACTTTGAAAATGCAGATGGCTCTGGCCTTCAATCATTTCACGCCAATTTATTATGTGCTGTTCAATCTTTCGAGCTAAAAAAGTGGCATTTGGTGTTTCAATTTGAAAATTGAGTTGTAAAAATGTCTTTTCAGTTACAAAATCGATCAAAAACTGAAATTCTTAGCATTTTATCCGTCAGAAATGAGCAGTGTCTCCGCTTTTCTATATTATAAGAATTACCAGAAAATGGAGACTTTCTCAAAATTTAGCTTCACGATTAACTCAATATCAGCCTTAAGATCTAAGTTTCCGCAAGATATAAAAAAAAAATTAGAGATAGCTGCCCAAGCTGTAGCATTAGACATAACTTTTTGGTGAAAACTTATTTTCTAAGTCTATGGTTAAAGCTTACTCCTGCTGATGTTTTTACTACTAAGTCCTTCTTGCCACCTGCATCGCTAAACGCTCCTAGTCATCTAATATGCGCTTTCAAAAAAAGACCCTTATTTTTCCGCACAATACAGGTATTGAATATACTCGCTAAACTTGATGCTTCCAAATCTGCCGCACCTGACGGTATTTCGGCGCTCGTAAGAAAACGCTCTGCGTAAATTATTTTACTTGTCGTATTCACCTGAAATACTCTCTTCTGCATGGAAGCTTGCACACGTTCAGTATACACCTAAAAAGAGGAAAGACGGTGATCCCTCCAACTATCGACCAATAGCACTGATTTCAGTTCCGTCTAAGGTATTTGAATCACTTAGGAATTCAAAATCAATGAAATATTTTGAGCCGAACCGCTATGATTTCCGTTCGGGGCACTTTACTGGGGACTTACTTCATTTCTCTCAGAGAGACGGAAACGTTGTCACCATAACTTTGGTAAAACAATGGTCGTTTCTCTGGTTATTTGGGAGGCTTTTGACAGAGTCTGTTATCCAGCTATACTGATCAAGCTTCGTACATTTAATCTCCAGCCAGTTCTTGTCAAGTGGATTGAAAGCTTGTTCGGAGAGCGCACCTTCCAAATTGTACACACTACCAATGCCCGGGATAACGCAAGGTACTGTTCTCTCACCAATTATTATTCTTTTATTTATACATGACCTGCTTTCCTCAATATCCAGTCCGATTCACAGTTTTGTCGACGGCAGGACCCTTGACTTCGCATACTCTTTTGACACAGTGGCCCACATTCAGCAAACAAGGACCCATTAAGCATTAGCATCATCTCAACTCTTCTTCCACGCCTTTCCTAAAATTTTACCGACAGCTCTGTACTATAGCATAATAGGTCATCTCTTGAGTTTTGGCATCATCGTTGACAAAAAAAAATGTAGCGATTTTCGTTCTATGGGCTTTTGATTTTTTGAAAGTTTCTTCTGTCTTATTTCGTGAAAAATACGTCGTTATTTGTGATAATTTGGCTTTAGATCCTAAACCAAGCAACATTTCATACGGCATTGTATAATTGTGTCCTACTATATTTGTATAACTTAATATCTTTTAGCAAAAGTGTTCCCGCTAAAGCAATCACAAGTTTCACTAATTGAGGACGCGTTTTACGGACTTCCCAAGGCAATCCGCACACGGGTCGTTGAGCTGTCGTCGTAGATGCGATATTTCTACGCTTGGTCGTCACAACCTATGTAAATCAATGGGTGACCGCTAACGGAGCGTCATATCTCACGTATCGCATGGCTAACGACCCGTGTGCGGAGTGCCTAACTTAACCTCTGATTTGGAAGCTGAGCCAGTAATTTCGAAATTTCTAATTTACGAGCTTAATCACACTTTTAATCACCATTTCACAATTTTTAATCGCACTTTCATTGTGATACTGATTTGAATCGAAAAGCAACATAAACGCCCAGCAACAGTGCAGTTCCATTGGTTGTCTTTTTTATTTTTACAAAAAAAGCTATGTATAAGTATCCAGCCTTTTTGCTGTAAAAAACGCTGTATATCATAATAGAATAAATCCTTTAGAACTATTACTATATGCCCAAGGAAAGCAATACAACATTAACTTATTTAATACATCTATCTTACTTCACTGATAATTAGCACTTAATTTATTGAGACCTGATGCCGACATCCAGATACCCTAGAATTTCTAATACCCTCGTGATAACATCCTGGATCTGAATGAAAAATGTCTACCGATTACAAACTCAACTCTTCCTTTTAAAGAATCTATCTTAAGTGGTTTTGCACTACACTCCTTCGCTATGCTCGCGATAAATGTAGCAGACAGACTGACTATCTATAGTCTAACGGACTGCTGACATCTGTATCTACTTGAAGAAGTCATTTCAAGAAGGTGTTGCTATAATGAGATTATGTCTAGACTAGACTGTTGCTCTGTTGCGTAGGCAGATTTCAAATGAACGCACGCAAACTGCCACCACTACGACACTATGAAAATGGGAGAACACGGAAAACACTGAATGTAGTGACTAGAGCAGCAGAATAGACAGGCATCAAACGTCAAAACATGCTATTGCCGCGTCGATATGATAGAATCCACATTGCACACGCATCGATCGTGTACCCTGGACAGAGCAATGTACTTGACGTCCGGACCCGAAAGATACCCCGGTAGCAGGAAGTACTCAGGGTTCTTAATTGTATCTTTGCTTGTTTTCTAGATAATCCGAAAAAAAGGTGTTTGACATCGGAACGTTCAAAGATGCACACCAAACATACCGAGTTTTGCGTTCGTTAATGGCGTGACAAGCGATATGCCTGTCCGTGTGTGTACGGAGTCGAGATTTATGTGCAATGATGCAGGGCTGCAGGAAAACTAGAAAGGGCGAAAGATATAAAATATTGCATCAACTATGCATCCGAAAGAAATACATTTCTTCAGGCTAGCACTGCTTGAATAAAGAAATAACGCAGAATGCCATCGAAGTCAATGCGAATATAAACGTGAGACCTTGCTTCAGAGTTCGGCTAATCTGCAGCAGCTTAATGCCAATAAATAGCCATAGAAGTTCTAGGCTCTTTGGCTGCGAAACTCAAAACCTTCGACGCTGTCACTTTAATAAATTGACGAGCTGCAGCACGGACGCAATGCTGTCCTAATCGAAACTAATATCGATACGCGGACTACGAAATTACCTACTGACTGAAGGGATTTCGTTGGGTCGCAGTGTAATCCGAAACTGCTGGCATAAATTGCAGTCGCAAGAACATCAGAAATCAATTAACGCCAATAAATTAATAACAAAATTTATGGAAAGCAAGGAAAACGGATAAAAGAACCTTAAGCGGATTTTCACTGTCGGAATCATTTCGAACGGGCTGGCAACATTAAATGGCGCTCTTGCTCGCACAGAACGCAAATCCAGCATTTCGTTCGATTTCAGCAATAGATAAGATACTCCTGTGAACGGATCGGTACCTAGTGTTGCAGTACTGATGTTTCTAGGGATGAATGTTTGAATCGCGTGCACCTGCTAATGGTTACAAACCGAACAATTTAGCGAACAGAAGATTTATTAATTGAAAGGGCTGTGCGAAAGCTGTTGTTCGTTGCATTGCTTGGATATGTTTCAACATGGTCTGCAGAACAAGATTCGAGTGGTTGATAGATGCAACTTATGTTTAGGACATCACTTTTGCCTACTTCTACGGGCGAACGGTCTGATTGTGGGCTCTGGTGTAAACTGTATAGTGGTTCGGATTTCTATGACTTGATGATGTTCTTCTGAGGACTACACTGGTGCATGCAAGTTCATGTTGAGTAAATGATAACAATTAACGTATAGAAATAAAGTGGAGAATAGACTATATCTGAAATGTGTAGTAAACTCTTTGGTTTGGTTGCTTTGAGTCCAACTCTCCCCGATTAGCCCGCTGAAACGATGAACTTAAAACGATGTCAGCGAAATGTTAGAAACAATATCGTGGCCTTAGACTGTAACATAAATGCGAACTTGACCATCGCCATGACCATACTAGAGTTTGAACATGAGACTTCATCTTGAAATACGCGACAAGCTTAGGACTTAATCTATTAATCTGTATTAGGAATCTTTTACAATCAAGTGGTTTGTACAGAACCCACACGAAAAAGGATTCGTGTCGTTGGTTGTTGCAGTCGGGCGAGTAGGCTGCGAGGAAATTTATCCTCGAGTGTAATATTAAATGATCGGTGTGAATGTAGGTAGTAGCTACTCAGTGGCATATAATTAATATATTAGCGGTTGGATGCGAACATGACAAGCCATTAGAGATTTATAGTTTTATAAAGGTGTGAAAATATCAATTTTGAATTTTGCAAACAGGCAAGCGGAAATAAATTTGGATTAGGTTGTACTTGTGTGGGAAGAAGTTCTGGTACAAGCTGTTCTTAGATGGCTTCCGTTTAGAAAATTGGCTTTCAATTAAATCGAATGAATGTTATTTAAAGGTAAGAAAAGTAAACTTGGTTAAATAAGGCTACTTTGTAAAAATTACTGGATAAGTTTATCAATCTTACGACTAGGAATGAAGTATTAGCAAGATGGTATTACTTTCAGAATTTAGAATTTTGACTAAGTGGAAGATGTGGGGATTGAAAAGGTTGGCCCCCAAAGAGCTAGGTGTAACCGGCCCATTTTAAGCCTGATTTTAGCTGTTACCTCGAATAGTACACGGGGAAAAATCATCCATTACAATTCAAAGTCAAATATTCATCGGAAGACCTTTTTTTCAGCGTAGATAAGAGTTTGCAGTTTTTCTTGCTGAGAACGCATGTTCTCAGGATAGGACTGACATACCCTTAGTCCTATACAAAACGAGCTTGAAATTCTTTGGTTGCACTAGTGGGGAATATGTTTGCTAGACTTAAAATAAGTTTTGTACGCTACCAGTTGCCGTGTGTGGGTTTATTCGTCGCTATAGGCAGTGATATTCGATCCAATATAGTTGAATGAATGAATTTTTTCAAATCTATCGTCGGGTGTACGCCAAAACCATGAATGTGCTTTTTTGGCAATTTTTGTTTTGCATGTCAACGTACGCAGAATTCCTATATAAACAATTTGCCAAACCCGGGAATGCGAAATTCAATTTTATCCCTAGACAAATTCAAAATTTTAATTTTGTGATTAACCTAAAAGCTAAGTATTTGCAAAATGCGTTACGATAAAGTCATTGTTTTGGTGTAACGGAAAACCTCAGCATGTTATGACATGTTGTTATATTGTGGTGAAATAGAAAATCTGCAGCTGAGCATATTATGCATCGTTAGGGCTTGCTCGATCCTGCACACTTTTATCTGTTATTTCTTCGAGCTTTGTAGGACTTTCATTCATCTCAACAGTTTTCTTAATTTCAAAATTCAATGTAAACACATGCGGCAAACTATATCTAACATACCTCAAAAGCTCTTAAGCATAACTAATTAGCAAAAATTAATAAAATAAACTGCTCAGCACTGCGACCACGATCGACCAAACGATAAGCTCTGAAAAATTGCATAAGTGTCGCACGGGTGGTGGTGGCGGCGAAGGCGGCGGATATAAAACTGCTTCTGCGATCAGATGATCTTGAAATGTAGAGCGAATGGCCGCCACTCTGAGGCCGCCACATACGAGTCGCACCGACTCGAACGCAAAAAAACTTACGCAATCGTCATGTGGACATGCTCAATTAAAGCAGTTTAATGAACTCTCATGGGTTCCCATGCGCCAGAAATCGTCGAAAAAGCTACCAAGTATCTACGTATAAATGCGAAACAAATAGGTTTTTGCGTTATCGCAAATAAAATGTGCAATAGCAATATAGATAGATCGTGTCACGATCGTTCAGCGATTTTCTAATGGTACATTCATGCATTAGTAGAGGAAGGCCCAGAAAGCTTTTTACCACTCTCACTCTCAATAGCCCGACAATTGTATGATACGAACGTACTTGTTGGATGCGATTACCATGGGAAACGTATTAGCCGCTGTCTATAGTATAGTGGGTGTAAAATTCGCAAGGGAGAAAATGCAAAAATACACTTGGCAAAACGATCATGCGCAGAGTGTGACGTAGACTACGAAAACAGCTGTTTCGATAAGACCGGAATAAGATATTGATGGAGGAGGATGGCATTGTATTGCGAATGTGTTGATACAATGTTGCATATTGAGAGTATTCTCGGGATGGCGTCGATTTTTTATTCTTGTCGTCGTAAAATGATGCATTTCCAATCGAATCTGAAACGATAAGAAATTTATAGGGACAGGGAGGTCAGACCGTGTCATCTTGATGTTGTTTGATTGTTATGTGGCAAGATTAATTGGTTCTCAGTGGTGTTGAGATTCTTGTTAGTAAAATCTATGACAGAGTGATACTAGTAAATGAATCGTTTCATTTTATTTCGGTCCACGGAAGTTGGAAATATCTTGAGCTTTTTACTATCAGCAAAAAATACTTAAATAAATAAATTAAAATACAAAAATACTACAATTACAATTTGTTGGTAATGACACTCTGCGGCATTTATTTCTTTTAACAATATCAAAGTAATCAGTCTGACTGATGGCACTATTAGTACATCATTATTCTATATTCGGCATATTGAAAACGCATAAACATCTTAATCCGCTTGTGAAGCGAAGGCTATAAATCATAGAAAGCAGATTTTAATATAGTCTTTGACTATGTAGTTGCTTGTAGCAAAATATTTGCCATAGCTTTTGTTATTTTAAAATGACCGAACCCGCATTTGACTGATTCATTTTCGATAGATTTTCTGTTGTCGGCAATGGGGCGTCTTCGTTTTATGATAATAGCCGGTTATTTGAAGATTACATGTTGTCAGTTGATGTGGGAAATTCACAGTGAAGTCAAGAGAAAATAGACTTATAATTGCTTGCCTATAATTGATTAAGCAACGCATGATGTTATATTCGAACAATCTAAACGCTTCACATGTATAATAAAGTGCAAAAATATTTCACATGGAATCAATATAGCCACCAATTAAACTATTTTTGCCCATTAATAATTTTAACAGTTTCAAATTTTCGAAACCGATCACTGGCAACCATAAATCAACCTATCTTGGCAATCGCACGTGAACCTTTACGCATCCCAAAAATGATCAGTTCATTGACACGGACTTCTCACCCGCAATTTATTTCGGCACAAGCAAAATCTTTATCTTCGCAGCGGTAGCGGTCAATTTGTAGAGAAAAAAACGTTTGAATAGACGTCAGAAAAGCTCTTCAGCCTAATTCGATTCTATTCTACCGCGTCCAACCCCCAATTTATGAATACCAAGAAGTGCGGATACTAAAAAGAATTCAATGCTTCTTAAACATATGTTTCAAGAAGTGCGAAAAAAATTGCAAAGATGCTGAAACCATTTATTTATTTGTGTGCGCCCACATTCACAAAAAACACAGCGCCTATTTGTAGTATCACCCACTTAGGTACGATAATAAGCAATTCGAAGTGTTGAAAGTGCTGTCGGTGACTTTGTGTCGAGAAAAGGCGTAGCGAATCGCACGAGCTAATTAGACAATCCGTGTGAAGTAAATCAAATCAAATTGTTTGGATGTGGACTTGGATCCGAATTATGAATTCATTGGAAATCATATTTTGAATTGATTTTCAGAAACCGTTTCTAAGTATATATTTATTGCTCGAAATGCGGTAAAGATTCTGATCTAGAAAAACAAGTAATAAACTGAAAAACAGAAATAATAATTTTATGAATCAAAAATAATTGAATGACCGAAAAGTTCAATACTACTGCCTAGAGCATTGACTTAATAAAAGTTAAATTTATTAATATGGACAAAGGTGATTATGTAATCTGTATTTACTTGGATTTGAGGAAAGCATTTGTTTTGGCTGATTATGTCTACTATTGTTGCAGACGATAATCAGCTTTTTTAGTCAATCAAAGTGTCAGTTGCTTCACCAACAAAATACGTTGTGGAGTTCCCAAATTCCACTGCATACCTGGACCATAAAAAGTTTCATAAATGATGTAGCATATTAAGGGGTTACATGGGTTTGGAATGATGAAAAAATCGATTTTTTTTCTTTGTTTTTTCTTAAAGAACAACTCATCGAAAGTACTCTCTGAAAATTTGAAGTCGATCCGAGCTATTTATCAGAAGGGAGAGCGATTTCCCCACTTTGATCTATCCCACCTGTGTAAGTAATACTTCTCATTTCACGCAACTTCTTTCACTTTCTTTTCTATCGAGGAGGGAAAATAATAATGGTAGGGTAATGAAATACTGAGTTTAGATATATTATTCTGTACAGGCTTTGGACATAACCAATAAAGAAGGGCAATTATTGTATGGGCCTGGTATCAATGATTCTATGTAAGTTCAAAAAAAAAATTGTTTTATTCTTACTATAAACTTTAAACGCGTTTTTCTCGAAACGGTATATTTCAAGTCGGTGCCAACGATAACTCAAAAACTAATGCACCAATCTTAACCAAATTTTGCACACTTCTTTTAAATAGTATTTTCTTGTACTTGAACGAAGGATATTGTGTTTCATTCATTGGAATTTAATACACATGGCATTATTTATTGAATTTTTGGGTCAAAAATTAAATTTTTTACTCGCGACGTTGCCAAAATTCAGATTTCATATTTGCGCACTTAAACTTCACACGCTTCAACTCTTTTCAATGCGGACAGGCCAAGTTTTACAACGTACTAAGATAAAAACAGAGCCTATCGTTCAATAAACGGTTTTTGAGTGAAGACTTTGAATACTCGTCGAATGTTTTGGGAAGTAACTCCTCAAGTGCCTTAACGAAATGTTTGTCATTTGTGTAATCCAGGCATAATCTTCAAATAAATATGCTTCATTGACGGTTGTTGGACCGATTCAAGTTTCGGAGCAATATTTTACTAATCATTTAAATACATACATCTTGACAAATGTGAACCAAACCCTGAAAATTAAATACATACATAATTCTCACGCACCCTAAAATAAGTACTAGTATAATCCATATCGCATTTACTTTAGTTCTCTGCAGTAAATTTCAAATTCAACAAACGCGGTAAAATGACGCTTGAGTGTTGTTCATTGTATGAAAATGCCAAAATTATTTTTGTTCGACGCAAATATATTCTTGCTTTATTTTGTCATCAAATAAAGACAAAACATTGATATGATAAAATCTCACCGTTCTTTCAGTACGTCTCTCTCCACTGAGAGCTAGTTTTTTGTCGATGAAAGATGAAAAGAATAAAACAATATTCTTAATCGTTCACTTCCTAAATTACCATGAACTATTTGTATACTATTGAAGCAAAAAGCCTTCATTTTATTTGTTTATAATCATTTCTTTTTCATAATGGTTCATGTTTGTCTGTTAATTTCTGGAGAGTTTTAACGAATTTCTAGAACTGTCCACAGCAGTGGTCACGTTATTGTTAGGGCCCATCAAATTAATTATTACTCGATTATATACTAATGGAATCGTTTTTTCTGCTACGCATTTTAATAAGCTCATCAAGTTGTGTAAGTATTGTCTCTTCTAACTTTGAATATCCGACTCTTCCATAAATTATTCAAAATTCATAAATATACGGTCTAACAAATCTGATTCATTAACGACTGTCCAGCAATTTCATGGGCATTTAAATCATCACAAGTGATTTTAATCTCTCAATTTAACCAATCAACATGTCACCAGCTGAAAATATATTATCTACCATCGATTTTCCTACTTACAGTTAGACCACCAGGAACATTTTCTCTACGACTCCCATAATGACTCCCATCAAATTCAAAGGAATTAAATCTGAAAGCTATGCGAAGTCACTAAGACCGATCGTTAAAAGCATCGATCTTGGAACTTTTTTAAAGAAATCACATTAAACGGAATGTTCGCCCAACCCGAGCTTTACACTCCATGAATATCTTCATGCCAACTCTGAAAAAAATGATACGGACCACTTAATTCGAATGAAGATCGACTTCTTGTATGTAGTTTTATCGAGATTATTAATTCGAATGTCAATGTTGAGATCAGCTTCACGATTCTTTGATGATCAGCATGTGAGGTCGTAACAAGCGATCCCACACCATTGTAACCATGCTCGAGTTTTTCAGAGCGATTGATATCATTAATAACAATGATTGCTGTGAAAATGCATGAAAAGCTGATCCGTACTCGAAGAAAGGCAAATAATCGGATCGCAGCTGAACCTTCAATTGTTACCGTTTCAATGCATCTTTTCTTCAATTGATTCGGTACATGCATTGTGGCATTATAGCACTCGTCATACGTCACCTTTAATGATCTTGTACGATCACAGACAATCCATCATTTAGAACTTTGATAGGTTCTAAGTGGGCCCGGGCCGATCATCATCTGAGTGGTATGTCGTGATCGTGTCGAGCCGACAAGATCATGGTCTCGGCTTCATGCGATTGGCGATAAGCCTCCAAGACGTGTCAAATTGCTATGGGAAAGCGCATGGGGTGAGCGTTGTAAGGACATTTTTAATTGCTGTTTCTTACAGGCGACTCACGCATCAAACATCAAATCAAACTGACCAGCATGTTGCCCCAACACGAAACAACAAGCAAGGGTCAGTGCAGGGCACCAAAACAAATGTACTACAAGACTAATTGATCTTGTCACAACTTGGAAGTTACTACTAGAAATATGATCGCTACTCAACTAGTTCCAAGAAGCGAGGTCATTCTAAATGCTACCGATGACGTCTGTCTGCTGTAGTCAAAAATGCAGTCCAGTAAAGTTCGTCGGGATGATCGTCAATCATATGCAGACGATACATGCTTCATATGATGCATAATGAATTGATCAGTTAGTTTGGTCACAAATCATACCCACTCTATGCTGGAGGCCGTACAATATGTCGCTATGATAAAGTGTCGCTTCAAGTAAACTCACCACGAAATATGCTGAGTGTAATGAATAAATGAATGTAATTTCGAATATGTGATGATTGAGATCTACGACGCCTGCTACTTATGTGCATAAATGATTTTCCTCGACAAGTCTTGATTGCATTTAATCGGCCGTGATCGATTGATTGTTCAGTAAGATTTAGTTTCAATTAGAAATGCATAGATCAGTGAATTTGATAGTGATTTCTCGGAGATTAATTGTTTAAATTATTATCAGGCTATAATTTAATGATTTATTGAAAAGCCTCGGTAGTGTTTAAGGAAGTATTTCAATTGTCGGGAAATAAGAATAAAACCAAAAAACATTTTGCGTATTTTTGATCTATAATCTACTTCTATTTCTTAAGGGGACATTGCACCTTCAAATTGAAAAAAAAAAATATTTTTTTCAAAGTTTAGTTTTCAATTGAATAAAAAGACATATCTTAATGAAACTTTTTACACATACTGAACTTGCTATATACTACAAACATGTTTTGTGGCCATCTGTCGTCTGCTACAATTTTATTGAAAAAAAAAAAACACAAAAAAACCTGGCGAGCACGATAACTGCCCTCAGAAGAGACTAAGAAAAAAAAACAAAAACGGAGCTTTCATTAGCATCAAAGTGGCCTTGGAATGAACTAAAAAAAAAAATTTGCTTGACATATAACAAAATGGCGGCGTTTTTTCGAAAATCTAGGTTTTCCTCCCACAAAAATCGGTTATAACTAAACAAAATTTAATGCCGATTTTTTCATCCGTAGTTCATTCTGAGCATTAACGTGTTGAAATTTCAGAACGATTGGATAAAAACATTTATCTTAATCATTCACGCCAACTTGAAAAAGGTTGTTTCGAGAAAATCGCGTTTAAAGTTAAAATTCAATATTTTTTTTAATAAATCTTACCGAAAATTAATCTGCGATGCGTGGACCAGACATATTCCTTCTTTTTGTTTACTCTGCTCCTATTCCAAAGATTTTTGCTCTCTTCGAGCAGTTCTGTCCTCTTTAGGTGCTTCAATCGAGTGTTTTCCGCCTGGTTGGTTCTTGCAGCATCTATATTTTCTAGATGTTCCAGCGCACATTGGCCAATTGTTATTCCCATGACTTCAAGATAGCCATAAATCCTTCATTGAATGTACATGCAGAAATATTTGCAGGCATATTTATGATATTTTTTCTTCAAAAAGTATGTTTCCGAAAAATTCCAAACACAAGAATTATAGCTTTCGTTATTATTCTGCGTAAAATTGCCCAAGCAGCGCTTTAATAAATCTTTTGATGATAAGTATTCATAAATAGGCTTTAAAACTTCTTGTACCTCATCATCTTAAGGTGGAGGATGCTTGAAATTTTTTAAAGTATTACCACCAGCTGCCACCAAGTCTTTTCTCCAACAGGACAATAAGAGTGTTGAGGGTTCTCATCAGTTGAAATTTTTTGGTAATATGCTGCCCAAATTTCCTAGCGCATGTTTTTAACTGAATTATAATTTCGTTTTTAGTGTCAGTTAAACTTTTTTCGGACCTTTTTTGGAGTTTTAACACTTTTTTCAGAAGCATCTTTTTCAGCTAATTTTTTTGTTTTTCTTGCCGATGCTAACTTTTATTTTGCTTCTTGTGAAGGAGTTGACTCACTTATCTTTCTCTACACTTTCGCCTAAGTCGATGTAGCGGTATAGCGAAGTGAATGAAAATCATAGAAAAAATGACCTTGGCGTGCTTCGTTATATATGGCCATGCAATTTGTTTTTTTTTTTATAATTTCAATTTTATATTATTAAAATCATGTCTTGAAACTTCATTCTAACATATTCAATCAAAAAAGAAAAATCGATTTATGAAAAATTTGAAGGTGCTATGTCTCCTTAATGACTGTTTATGCTACAAAATACTTAAAGCTTCATGTTGATGAACGCTTTCATCAACATTAAGCTTTAATTATTTTGTAGACTAAGGAGGTATTTTCGCGCGAATGCAAAGGTCACTAAGTTAAAAGTAGTGCGACACACGATTATGTTTTCCCCGGACGGTTTGTTAAAATAGCTGTCTGGAAGAAAACCGAATTGTATGGCACTACATTTGCCCAAACTTGTCACCACAGAGAACATCAAGTAAAGAAGTGTATGTGAAGCAACTCGCTCATAATAGAATGAGTCGACACACGTGCTGGGTGTTAGTGATTGACTCATTTCGATTGCTTCACTCATGTGCTACCCATCTCTAGCTCAAGTAATCTCAAGATCTGACCAGAATTCTGTATTTATCTATTATATTTATAGTGTCAAATAAATAAACTATTAGTACTAACAGATTATTTAACGTTAAAACGAATCACCCGTGGGAAGTTTACTTTAGGTTAATTTTTCGACGAAAAAGTTGGCTTTCAGATGTCAAAATCATAAAAATTTAGCAGCGGTTAAGAAGGGGGTATGCGCTATTATGCTGATTATTATTTTTGTTATCAGCCCGATAAAATGTAACGGCTGAGGGAAGTTATAAGATTTATATTCTATTTCGGTTTTGTAGTTGGTACGCTCCATGCTAAAGTCAAAGAAAACCTTCGAATTATGTAATGAAACTTATAACAGTAACAAAGATTGGGAAAATTGTTTAGATTGATTCGAATCGCTTAAGTTGAGTGGCTCCAAATTCAACTAAACACTAGAAAAAATAAAATGAATTTATTATTCACACTTTATTTTTCGCACTTTGATTTTATGTTTGCAATTTAAAAAAAATGTAAAAGTGAATTAAATTGTGCTATATGAAATAATTGAATAACCAAAATATCAAACCTGGAAGAAAACTTAGGAGGGCTATACAAAATCGAGTGTACGAAGGAGAAATTGCCTCGACTGATGATAAGAGGACTCCAACAAAAATACAGCACGCAAGAGCTGAAAGAAGAAATAATCAGTCTAAACCATCAGATAGACATGAATGATAAGTTTGAGGTGGTACATATGAGGCAGGTAAAGAAAACAAACAAATGGATAGCTTTTGTGGAGGTTGGCGGGAAGCTATTTGAAAGAATGGTGAACCAATACATAAATATCAATTTTGGTTCCCACTACATTGTTGAAGACCACAACGTAATGCGATGTTTTAAGTGTCAAGGATTCGGGCATAAATCGTCAACATGCCAGGCAAAGGAAGTGTGTGCCAAATGTGCTGGGAATCATCTTACCCACGCATGCACAGTAACATCTTTAAAATGCAATAATTGCATAAGTAAAAATCACCTGCATACACAACATCGTGCAGACAGCTATGAGTGCCCGGAATTTAAAAGAATGATTGAAGTTAATCAAAAGCGAATTAACTATGGATATTAGAACTACAGCAAAGGAAAAAAATAGTCTTTTAAACATCTTCTACGCAAACGTTAGAAGCATTCGCAATAAAATTGACGACATCAATATTTATTTATGTTCCAAAAAAAACATCGATATTGTAGTTCTTAATGAAATATGGATATATGGCAACGAACAGGAACTCTACACGCCGAGAGGATATACGGGCTATTTTTGCACAAGACAATCGGGCCGTGGAGGAGGCACAGCAATACTTGTGAAGTCATACATTCGCTCAAAGCTTGTCAGAATTTCTGATAAATATAACACTATAGTAGTTGAGCTTGCACTTGATTCTGGAAAAATTAACATCGGCACCTTTTATAAAGCACCAAGTGAAGAAGACCATCTCTTTCTCAATCATATCGACGAATTCTACTCAACTATCCAGAAATTAATCACTGTAGCCGATACAAATATTGATATTTTAACATCTTCTGCCATATCCAGCGAATATCTCGATATAATTGCGTCAAATAATGGAGTTGTATTTAACAAGACAAAGCCAACACGCATCACTTTGACGTCCAAAACACTACTCGATCATGTGATCATCAAACATCCGAACATGAGTGAACGTATGTCTTACAATGATGATGACTGGCCCGGCTTAGACCATAAAGTAATCAATTTATCCATCAAAAATTTCGTCAAAGCCAAAATACGGCCTCAAAAAATTTCGATGAGCAGAACAAATCATAAAGATTTCTTAAGGAACTTCATAGATAGTCTTCGAGGGTCTCCAACTTCCGACTTTGTTGAGCTGATTAAGAAGATAACCGAAGCTAAGGCAAAAGCAACAATAACGAAACAAGTTCGTGTACGAGTACAATCTTGGATCACTAAGAATGTAATTGATGTTTCAAATCGAAAACGAATTGCTTACAAAAAACACAAAGCGGATCCAAACTCCACGTCCAAAAAGCAGATCTATTTAGCTATGAAGAAGGAATCGAATCGAGCTATTATGGAGGCCAAAAAACATTTCTACAGGAATAAGTTTGAAGCTTCAGCCGGGAATACCTCCAGATATTGGCAACTAGTAAATGAGCTCTTGTCTAAACAACAAAACAAATCATCAACGTGCATAGAAGAACTGTTGATAAATGGAACATCCATTACAGACCCCGAAGAAGTAGCACAGCAGTTAAACAACTTCTTCGCTACCATCGGAACACTAGTCACCGAGCAACTGCAACTTTCATCACGCTCGAGTTTTTATATTGAGCCTAATATGTTCACTTCAATTCACTTACGTCCCACTGATCCTGTTGAAATATCTGAAATAATCGATAACCTTAAATCAAAGGTTTCTCCTGGTCTGGATAGTATAACATCGGAGGACATTAAATTGCTGAAAAATCATATTTTGGAGCTTCTAACTACAATAATAAATAAACATCTAGCAGCTGGCACATTCCCCGATTGCCTTAAACTAGCAAAAATCACTCCAATTTTCAAAGGTGGTGATCCAGCAGAGCCATCAAATTATCGCCCAATAGCTGTCACAAGTGTCCTAAGTAAAATATTCGAAAGAGCCATTCAAAAACAATTGCTGCAATTTATTAAGACTAACTTAATACTGACACCAGTTCAGTATGGATTTCAAGAAAACAGTAGTACACTAGCAGCAACGTTAGATGCAGTACATTTTATCAACAGTGGATTGGATAGGGGTGACTATGTAGCGGCAATTTTCGTGGATCTGAAAAAAGCCTTTGACACCATTAACCATGACATCCTGCTTCAGAGGCTCGAATTATACGGAATCCATCACAACTTCAAGCTGCTGATAAAGAATTATCTCTTCAACAGGCGTATTATTACAACCAACAATATGCATAAAAGTCAGGAGCGCACTATAAACATCGGCGATCCTCAAGGATCAATCCTTGGGCCATTACTGTTTCTACTGTACATTAACAGCGTACAGGACATTTATCTGATGGGAAAAATAGTTTTGTTTGCTGATGACACACTACTTCTGTATTCCGGTAAAAATGAATCAATTCTTCAGCAAAATATAAATGATGACCTAGGAAAATATTGGAATTGGCTCGAGCAAAGTAAATTAATTATAAACATACAAAAAACTAAATATTTAATATTCCAACAAAAAAAACAAGCAGCAAATTAATCCGTCGGTACAAATAAATGGAGTACATTTGGAAAAGGCCAACTCAATTAGATACTTAGGATTAACTTTAGACGAGAAAATGTCTTGGCTACAACACATCAATAACATCAGATATAAAGTAGCGCCTATGATAGGAATCCTAAAAAAATATGATTTTTTATCTCTCAACATCAAACTTGACATATTCAATGCTTTCATTTTGTCGAACATCTCTTATGGAGCAGTTTTGTGGAAGCAAACATCGAAACAAAATATTGATCTGATCGGAAGACTAATCACTAAGGCTATCAAGACTATATACAAAATGCCAACTTTGACTCCAAGCTTACATGTGTATCTTGAAACAGGACTACTAAACATACAACAAATGATGTGTCTTGAACAAGGAAAGCTGATATTCAAGATACTTAACAAAAAACTCAAATGGCCATATGTTGTAAGAAATGTTGGAGAAATAACTCAGACAGCCACAAGATCGGCGAATAACCTTGCGATTAAAAAAGCTAGGACAGATCGTTTGAAAATGGATCCAGTGCAACAGTCTTTGGCTTATTATAATACCTTACCAGAGGATATAAGAAAATCAGCAAATTTGGTTAAATTTAAGGAAAATCTAAGATCATACCTTACACAAAGATAACGAAGACGCCAACCAGAGTTTTTTCTAAACTTTTCTCTGGGCATAAGTCTTGACGACAAGAAATAGGCGATATCATCTGAAGACGATAGTATATAATGAAGTGCTTTCCCTTATACCAATATTTTATTGACTGGGAAGTACGAAAGCAATAATATTGAGGAGATTCGATGCACAGGGACCGTGCATTTTGATTGAGTGATGGAGAGAGTGGAAGGAAGGAGGAAAAAAAAAAAAAATGTATATGCATCAGGTAATCTGTTTGATTTGTTTCAAGTCTCCCTCGATTGCTCCGAAACTCACTTCACTCGACACACGAGTACAACATAAGTGATAATTATCGACTCTTTTAGTAAGTGCCTACCAATTATTATCTTTATGCTTCTTCGTAATAAACTCGTCGTCTGAAACATGTTGTCCGTTTTGGGCATGAATTTTATAACAACTAATCTCCGCGATTCGCAAGATCACTGCGCGATCAATTTCGCTACTTAGACGCACTTTGGTGCGAACACGCCAGATACATCGTGATCGAAAGATAGATTCACACAGTGCTGGGTGGAAGCCGTATATCGATGGCATCTTACTGGAGACTTGGTCGGGAATGTGCGATCGATCGATCGTAACTTGAAGTATTCGTGTGAGCAAGAGTGTAAAATGTTCATTATCGGTACTTACTTGAATGGAAGATCTCTAAGTAATTGATAATTAGTTACAACAGAAAATTACTTGTAAGTTAGAAATTACTTCACGCTCGATTAACTGTACAAGGTGGAAGGTTTCACATTCGAATCGGGTTTCAGGCTAGCCGGAAGAAGCGATGAGTTAAGCCTTGAAAGTTTAGTTTCTGATCTGTGATGGATCTTTTAATTAATATTTTAGAGAAAGAGCACTATCGAAATCAGTAATCTTGGAATAGACATGATAGGCACCATCGGATATGCGCGTGTAGCGAACTATAGGGTACGTAAGTCAACTTCAGTATTTTCATGAATTTTAATATTTTCAACACTAATGATAACTTTGACTAAGAATGGGGTTGCTTTGAAATTGGAAACAAATAATAAAAGTTTAAAAAGAAAAAGTTTTTACATACTTATTATAAAGTTTAAAGCTTTAGAGCTAACGCATACTGATGTTCGAATAATAAATAAATTTGCTCCTAATACTGGGTATATGATTTAAATTAAAAACAAAATAAAAATATTTAAAAAATATATATATTGCATATGGGGAAAACAGAGCTCCTGACTGAAACTGAGGCAGATTAAATGACTCATTGTATCTTATGGAAATGCTATGAATCATATCAAGTCTACAATCGTATGAATCTTTCAATGAGAATATGAGACAAACAGTTCTATTAGCATCAACATCAATAGCGGAGTTATCGGACCGCAACACAACCAAAGAAGCTTTTCCGAAAAAAGACAAATATCAAAAGACCGTAAAATAATTGCCACTTATTATTTGCCTTTCACATTAGTTAAGCTCGAACCGCTGAAACAGCCTCACACCTCGTTAACAATTACTTTTTTCAACACTTGCTCGAAACGCAATACTAACTTCTCACATCAATGAAAATCAATCTATTTTCTCGTAAGGAGTATGTACCCGGTTTCATAACAACAACTGAGGTGGCTGTCGAATATTGTCAGAGGGAACTTTTACGAGATTGTCATGCGGTGATCTATGTGATGTTTGGTACTCGTATCTATGGTAAAGTATTCACGAATATATTACTATATGGGTATGCAAATTGACAAAAAAAAGTATTCATGTTTCCGACACAGGTTTTTCAACAGCTATTTGTCGGTAGATGTTTGTTACCACAAAGACAATATTGCACAGCTGTCGCAAATTCCAAACATTTGTAATTCGGACATTTTTTGGCCATGAGGAACCGATTAAGTTATAAAATCACCTTAACTGTTATGTACTTAAGAAGCTGAACCAAGCTCAGATCACTGCCACCATCTTGACTCAGGTCGAAATCTAATTTTTGAAATAAAAAAAATTGATTGGCATTTGGCTGTGACGTTTGGCAAGCAAGCTAGTAACATTAAAGTGGAAAATATTAGGCTCGATCACGTTCTTTAGCATAACAATGGTCAGTGACCGGAATCTTTTATTTTCCACAATTTACACGAAATCTCTGCACTGTTTTGACTTTATCCGGTTACGAATATGTTAATGCTAATTGATGATGAAAAGACGTACGATCTTCGAAATTTATATAAAATCCCGTACGTGGGTACAAATCGAAGGACAATGGCAGTGTGTTGGTGATTTTAAATGAATTGCTGAAGCGAGTTGAAGAATGTAAATTATGTATTTATTTATGATTCAGAGAATGTGGTGTCTGTACTAAGAAAATATTGATACAGCACTAAAATATGTCGGTTGTTTCAGGAGTAACAAGAAAACCGAATAAGAGTGATAGTTGTTTGCAATAAAGATTTCATTTCCCGTAGATTATTAAATTCAAGAAAAAGCTATAAATCTACTCTGGAAAAGCACTTTGTATATCGACCAACAATTTTTGATTATTTGAACCTGTAAAATATGATGAATCGAGTGAGATTTCAGCTGAATTTTAGCGACAGCATTATTTTCCCCTACTGGTTCATGCTGTTAACTAGATCTAATTGTGCATCTCAAAGTCCTATTTAGTATGGTTTAATGGTTGTCTCACTATTTGAATAACCTTTTCATCAAATCATTACGACCGATCGTTAAAAGCATCGATCTTGGAACTTTTTTAAAGAAATCAAATTTGCTGTAAACACATAACAGTGACATTGTCGTAGAAGGAGGCGTACTTCTATGTAGAATTCCGCAGTTGAATTTGGTGAACCACAATGTAGCGAAAATGTCACTGTCAATGCAACCAAGGCACCAAACAAATTCATTTTTTTTCTTTTGTATTGCTAAATCCTGTTGTACGAGGATTAGGTACATGTCAGCCATCGCTTGTCTATTCCACCAGACCATTCAACCTAATTCAAGCAGACTTAATTGAACCTACGGTAGGTATCACCGCTAGCGATGCGGTAAAATTAGAAATTTGGCAAATTCTGACGCTGCGACAAATTCGGCCGTCGGCATTGTGGGCATTACCACACAAAACAGTGCATTCGAACAGTGCATTCAAATCGATGTATTGTGATTAATGCTATTAAACGGAATGTTCGCCCAACCCGAGCTTTACACTCCATGAATATCGTCATACCAATTCTGAAAAAAATCAACTTCACAGTGCACCTCCTGATACAAGCAATGAAAGTTTCAGTTTAGCTGAAGTGAACTGGCACCACTTGGCTTCACCTAATGTTTTTACATCAGAATTTTCGTAATACATCCATTTTTCATTCTCTGCAACAGTTTGACGCAAAGAAGCTCTTGTTTTTGACTTTCAATCAGTATTTGGGAAAAGGAATTTTGACGTTCCATTCCTCTTTCTTTGTATCGGAACTGCTAAGTTCTGTCATTTGCTGTAATTGACATTATTTATGTAGCGGAATGAATATAGTAAATAAATTAATGAATAAATATATGGTCATTCGAGTCAACACCCAGAATTAGGGGTAAACAGGTTCTAAAAGCTGTAGCCATTACATCTGTGATGATATCACAGAAAAAAACATACGGCATGGTCATATGCTATATAACAAGAAACAAACCAAAGCGTCCTCCGATCGATTTCTGCTATAACAACCAAGTTATCCTTGTCACACAATTTGGGAAGTACAAGGAAATTGATGATATTCTTGGCAAAAATGCAAACTCGTGGACTCTTCAGACTGTCGGGTTTAATTGATCTATAACCATTGAAGCGCAACCGTCAAACCCAGTTGTTTACAACCCATGGTTTTTGGATTAGTATTTACTCTACCCCTGTATTAAACAGGCAGAGAAGCAAGGCAACTCTTGCTGCTTTAGAATGGTTGAGGTTAATCTGAAGTACCCACACCATTATGAATCAGGGTTAAGTCGAGATTCTCCTCGGATGGTTGGGCTGTCTCATTGTCCTCTTCTGTTTCCAAATTCAGAAGATCTAGAAATTTGCCTATAAAAGGGATAGTCCCACACTGATCCTATTAGTTTAGAGAAACTCCGCATCTGAATCCCGTTCAGATGCACTCCTAGAGAGAGTGATACACTCTTTGTCAGATCACTACTTTACTTTCAGAGATGCAGAATCGTAAGCAATATCACTCTTGCAAACACGCAGATACAATTTCTCGACTCCGTACTTAATAATGTTTTTACATGCCTTTGAAAACGGTACCGCATCTTCATTCAAGATGAAGACAGCCTCCCGTGAACTTTTCACAGGCTCACCATTTTTACCCACCCTCCAATCATTCGTCGAAAGATCAGTGCTGAAAAGCTTGATGGTGCCCATGACTGCTTCTTGATCACTGTAAAAATAAGGAATCAATGCCCTGCATCTGAGCCGATCGTAGATCTCGTCCTTCGACACGACCGTTAGACTCAGACAGTTTGGATATAGCCTGTATGTAGAAGTCAGCCGTGCATTGATTTTCACACGCTACAGCCTAACTCCCCTTCACCAACCTACATCAGTTACTCTAGGCGGAGAACATAAGGTAGCTTTCTGCAGTTTGCGAAAAACCCTGAACAGAGCCTGCCTTATTCATAGCTACTTTTCAGCAGAGCGTTTCATTTCCATTGCTGGTATCAGTCACAGCTTATTTAAAACTGTCTTTGGTGACTTCACTGAAAGGCTGAGTTAGTCCTGAAGTAGTTGGAATTATTTTAGGCCTTCTAGCTATTAACCATCTATGACCTTTCTGCACAGTTAATCTCTGTCGTTTCTGAGCTGGACAATCGGAGCTAAGAGCTAGACAGTGGGATAGGCTCAAACGGGCTTTTGGTCCTTCCGCGGGCCAGGATTGGTGACCAAAAACTCAGAACTACTTTAAGCAGTGGTAGAGCATGTGGTGGGAGCCATTGAAGTTGACACATTCGTCATATCTTCACAGTCTCCAGCGAATATAGCAGCAGTCCGCAGAGCTGACTCATTCGGAAACTTTAGCTGCATCCGATGGTAAAAACGATCGATGTCTCCTCCTCAACACTGGAGGTCATGGTGAATTTTGTGCCAAGGTTCTACCTGTCAAGTAAATTTATTTTATTATTTTACGTTCGAGAGGGCCCCCACTTAAAAACACTATTCCAGCCCGGATGTGTAGTCACTTTAATGATCCCATGGTTGTTTATGCAAGCAGGGAGGCCATGCGAGGGTTCGAACAAGCTTTTATGAGGACAAGTGCCCAGAGCCGGGCTGATTCTAATCAAGAGTCCACCTCATGGTGACGTCCACCAATGGCGAGGAGACTGAGAACGTTTTCGGAGGCCTGCCAGGGTTTGAACGAAACGGAGATGGTCGTAATAACCCAGAGCACTTGCGTTCACCAGCTTAACTGCGATGGAACAAAATCTTGGACGACCGAAGACGAAAGCAGTCGGGGGAGAGTTTAGATCATTTTGCCTTACGTAAGGTTCACTATGAGGAGGTGATCTAGTTTACATCCTAACAGACCACTACGCCAAAGGGCTTCCTAAGAGTGATTTCCGGCGAAGCTGTAGCTCAAAATTTCAGGAGGAGTCCGTTCTCCATCTCATCTGCCAGTGTCCAAGCTTGACACCTGTCAAAAACAAAAGTGGTCAGATTAAATAAATACAAGGAGCAGGCTTTTATTAAAAAAGGAGAAAGTATATTTTTACTCCTAATATTTTATATAAAACTACACTAAGATACTATAACGAGACATCGAAAGTAAACCTAGAGATTTCGAAAAAGATAGTATTTGGGCTAGCTGGAAAAAGGTTTTCATCATCGATACTTCCAAAGGTTACAAAATGCGCTAACTTCCATATTGACACTTTTATGTCTTCGGAGAAAAGCGGAGTTGAAACCAAATTACTTTCTTTAGAATCGACTACCCCTAAGCCACATATCCAACTTACCATCGATTCAGTGTGATTTTTAGGAACTCATTCGAATATTGTAAAGATGGAATTGAAATTAAAGCAGAAATTATCAAACTAAATGTGACTCAATTGCTAATCAAAAAATCTATCGGCGTATTCAATTATTACTTTCAAATATCTTTTATCACACTTTCAGTTGTGCTAATATGTTCTTAAATACAACCACAGAAACACTCAATTAAACGTTATTCATATTTAAAAATATCTTATTGCACAATATCAACTTCGAAAAAAAGACTAAATCTGTCGCTGTACCATACTGTGTATATAATCAAGTGGATAGAAAATTGCCTTTGAAATAAGCCAAAAACGAATCTTAACAAAAAATTGTTTGTTATTGTTTGCATTTAGACATACTTGTATCGAAGCAGATAAAACAAATATAAAAAGAGTTAAACGAACTGATCGAAACGATGCACAACTTATCTACAAAGTGTCTAGTCTTACGACTCGCATAGAGTACTGATGAAGTCAATTTCGTATACTCGAAAATTTGTGTAAATATTTAATGATGAAGTGTTCAATTAAGCTGAAATTGAAATTTCGAATGACTGCCGATCGTGGAGTTTTCGTTGTTAGTGAAATGGAGAAGGGGTTGGTAACGGTTTTACTTAGTTGTTCTACGTAAACAGTTTCGATTGCAAGAACTTAAATACAGCTTTGTTTCAAGTTATGATGAATATATGAACGTGACTGATTTCGATTTGGAACGATTTGCATTCGGTTAGTAAAATTGGTAAAATACTTCAGTTTCGAGCCAACTTGTAGGGGCGCAAATATGAAAGTTTTCTTGAATGTAATTCTAGATGTACGTTCACATAGCAATCATGTTTATGTTTCTCACCTTACGTCAAATAAAACAAAACAAAAATTCTTGATTCGGTACAATACCCTTTTTATCGAAAAGAATAGCGTAAAGACGACACTAAGTAAATATTTATTCAAGCAAAGACTAACTGCATACGCTACTCAAACAAAACAGAAGCAAATGGTGCTCGATAATTTTCATGCAAATACGAAAAGATTTTAGCAAGTTCAATGGTATTGATTGGTATTGGGAAGCTACCGATTTGGCTGGAAAAACTAGTCAACAGAATTTGCAGCGTTTGCAACAGTCGTCTTTCGCCTTTCGTATTTACGTCATGCGGTACGCTTTGACAACGCTCAACTAAATAAATTGGTGCTGTTTGTCAGTATGAAATGATTGATATTAGTTTTTAAGTGTGAGTTTTACGAAATGGGAAAAACTGTTCTTGCTAGATTCTTTCAAAATAACTTATTGGCAGATATTGGCCCAGATTAGTTTGCTGGAAATGTAAAAATATAATATGTTAAGCGAGGGTGCATCAGAAATATCTATTACATCAACAGAAATAGTTTGGCTAGCAGGAGGAGAATCCAGCTTGAGTGAAAGAAGACAGCATTGAGTTTTGATCGCATTAGATACAACGCACTTCGTTGAGCCACAAGCGATAATGCTTAATAGGTCTCGGTTTACCGAAGTAAACATGCGATCTTTGTTAAAAAAAAAAGTAGCGTCCCTTAGAGTATCGGCAGCTGTGTCGAAATAGTATTTGAATACAAAGGTACTTCTGTTACCAAAACTATGAAAGTGAAGAAAAAGAAGTCATTCATAATTAAAAGGAAGAAAGTTGGTGAGAGAACAGTACCTTGCAGTACCCCGGCATTGGTAGTATGGGTGCTGAATTTAAGCCTATCTAAAAAAATGTTTTGAGGGACCAATCTGCGAGGAAACTTTCAATTAATCTGACGGAGTAATGGCCAAATGCATGAAGTTTGACTGATAGAGCTGGGCTCCAGACTATCAAATACTTTCGAAATATCAAGAGAAAACCCCATTACTTCACACATTCTTGTAATATAAGTAAAAAAAACGATTATGTCCCAGTTCCATATGAATATGTTTTTCTGTTAAAGTTGTTTGCAATTGATTCGCAGACAGTTTCCACACAGTTTTTTCTCCTTCTGATTCAGTGCCAACAGCTTTTTCCAACCACATAAAAATATCACATACAGAAATAGGTACGTAAAGCTATTTTGAAACTCGATTGTCACTGCCAAAAATAGCTTTAAATTTGGGAGATCACTTAAATGAAACTCGCGTGCACTTTGGATTACTATATTATTTTTATTTCCGTCTAAGGTTTTACAATAACATTTGTCCGACCTTTATCGTTGCGCGTCAAACTAGGACTGGTGCTTGAAACATAATTGCGTATAGTAAACTAGAACTAAGAGCATGAGATATAATAAAGAGTATATTCAAAGAGAGACTTAAGAGCTAGATATTTCAAATATTTTCTACAGTTACCAACGTCGTGGTCCTGATCTTCTGCAACCGACTTTCTTTCGTAAGAGTTTAGAGCAGCTAGTAACCGCCTGCTAATAATCTTTGGCAAGTCACTTTCGTCTCGATTTTTCCGATCCTGTTAGAGGCTTTCTTATGTAGCAACCTTTTCAAAAATTTGGAAATTATAGAGACATAGTCAATTTTTTGAAACGGTTGTCTACGATTAGCTTTCTCCACTTGCTGATTCCCGTTTGGACGAGCAGCAGCAGCAGTAAAAAGCTCCACAACTACCACAACTTCTACAATTTTAGTTTTGGACGCTCTGTACAAAATGGGGAAAGGCTACCAAATTGTCGCTGTCTGCACTGATTTTAACAAAACCTTTGACAGAACTGCAAAGATTTGGATTAAAGCTGCAGAGATTTGGACTTACCGGATCTTTGCTTAGCTAGGTCCTTTCCTGACATCACAATCGAACATAATTTCTAAAACTTCAAAAATTTTTTCGAAAAATATATTTTCTACTTCTGGTGTACAGTAACTCTCACTTCTCACCTCTTTTAAACATAAACATTTTCAATCTCTCCGTGTTCCAGTCAAATACACCAGCAAGCCATTTGTTTTCCTCAACTTTTAAACATTTTGTAAATGTGATATTTAACTGTAATTTATTTATATATTTATTTCCTATTTATTTTTAACTTATTTTGCGTTTGTGCTATTTATTTTTAGCTTATTTTTTATTTATGTTGCATTCATTTGTATTTTATACTTTATTTAAAATTTTTTGGTACATTTTTGTGTGTTTACTTTATATCTTGCTTGGTGAAATAAATAAAAAATATAAAAAAAGTTGAAGAGCGTATCTTAATCTTTACCTATCGGTACACTTCTGGTACCGTACCTTTACGTGAACGTGTTTTTTGCAAGTTAACTTCTTTCGAATAATGGTGAATTGGTCACATTCTTTGCTTTGCATCACTTGCACCTTTATCCCGATCTAGAGTTGGAGCTCGATGTTCCCTGACCGGACATTTTAGTTGCACTCTATTTTCTAATTGCTGTTGAATGAGTTTTTTTATTATAACTAAACTCATTCGATTGTGTCCACAGTAAAAAAAACCTAAAAAATAAGAAAGCGCGCCAAAAGAGCCCAATTTTATGATTTTATACCGTTACACACCGTAATCGGATCCGGGAAAGGCTTTGAAAAATCTTCGTTCACAACGTAAATTTGCTCTGTTTCGTTGTTGTGTTACTGAAAGGGGGACGTCCTGCTCTCAAACCCGTGCTTTGCGGACAGGATGAATCATGACACACACTATGAAGTATCCTGTTTTTTCAAATAGTTTACTGAAACAAATGAGGTGGAAAAGAAAAATTAATTGAGAATGTGGGTAACATCACCAGTTTTGCAAATTTTGAAAAATATTAGAAATTTTCTAGGTAGATGGGAAAACTCTGGTTCACACGCATATATTAAAGAGAATAGATAAAGAGACATAATGAAGATGACATGGTTTGTCTAAAAATTAAACGAAAAGTTTGCCAAAATAAAGAAGGTTCTTCATCTCTTCTCCTCAATATGAAATTTGTCTTTGTCCAAGGTGGCAAACAAAATATTGAGACTTCTTCAAAAGCCAGGGTACCAACCAACTACATGAATCGAGCGCATCCTGGGAATGAAGTGATATTTTTTTACAATCAGCTCCAATAGTCAGCATCAAAACCCAATAAAACATATCTTATTTTTGATGGTTTATAGAATCGTTTACAATTTATATATTAAAAGTAATAATTTAAAGCAAATAACTAAATTCAATTTAATCCATGCTAAAATATTCGAATAATGACTCAAAAAAAATCTGTCCAATCATTTTGTACCATTCAATGTTTCAAATCTGTGCAAATTTGTAATTATCAGCAACATGTCATACGATAAACAAACATTTTGCAGGAATTAATGTCGCCCACAACGACAATCTGGGCTGTTCATTCTTACCTATGCGAGCAATTATGATAATAGCCCGCCCATAAAGAAGTGTTCCAATTACCCTGAAAGTGGCTACTGTATTCAAGTCCTTACCTATTAAGGCAATGCAGAGTCACCTCCTTTATCAACACCTCAAGGCGGTAATTGACACTATGTCGTTTCGAAACTTGAACCACTTAGCCGTGTACTTGGCATGACATTAACCATGACCAAGGCAAGAGCTGAGAGTCGGGTAGGTAAAAGTAATCACAGTTGATCAACGCAAGCAACGTAGCATTGTGAATAGCATCTTATGGCTTAAGTCTAGCCGCCTACTTAGTTATGGCTTATTGACAGTGGCTAACTCAGTACTTTTAGTCTCAAAGTTAAAAGTCACGCCAAAGTTTTGAGGAAAGGGTGAAGTGAGGACTTCTTTTTGTGTTGTATGATAAGATTTTTTTTATCCCTTTTCACCTGCTTTCATTACTAAAACAAATTGACGAAACTTCCAAGAAATAAAAATCCGAAACATTAAATTTGCCATTTCATGTAAAATTAATTATGCAAATCATCTTTGCTTTCCAATCGATACCTTTGCTCCGCAGCCATACTCCCAGCTACTTGATTCCAGCAAAGAGCAAAATCACTCTCGATTAATTGGACAATGCCGCAAATTGCACGTATACGCCAGATAACCGAATGCCGGCTTGTCGATTCCAACGTAAATGGTGAAATTGCACATTTGAAATCAGACACCTGTGCAAAGGCCAACGAACATACGGGGGCGGCGATGTAGACGAAAATGATAAAACTTAAGACCACTTCTTCATGTCGCAACGGTTCTAGCTTCCCCATCGAATAGATTGCGAATTAATTTCAAGATAATGATTGCAATAAGAGTTACGTAGTTTAGAACTGGTCATTAGAATTACATTTTCAATTAGTCGAGGATTTGTTTGCCATATGTCTGATTGCGATTAGCCTCGTGAAAAATATGAAAAAGATTGGCGTCATTATCGTAAGATATTGGGATCATATAGTTAGAGTGAGATTTATGTTGAGAGTTTGAACGATTAAACAGATTGAATGAACTCGTTTATTATGGATCAATTTTGATATATCAATAGAATTTGATTAGATATTTTGCTTGCTTTAGATACCATGTGGGAATATTCCTGTAGAAATACGAATATGTACCATTGATAATTTTTGATTTAATCATTGCATTTTCTCAAAGAATATCATTCTTATCCGAAATTTATATAATTTTCCTTGTATTAAGCAATATCCGGCATTAAACTCACAACATGACAGTAAGTCATCTTGTGTCCTAAATACTTACTTTTACGAGGACTTACCACATTCTCCACACTTCCCACCCACATTTCCTTTACGGCTAGACAAAATAACAAGACAAAAACAAAGCGAAACATAGTATGTACATCATCCACGCCAGAACAACAGAATGAACGACAAAAAATGTTGCACAACATAGTTTTACTGGCGCATAGATACACATATCACATAGCTGCTACAGATGCAATGGTAACAGCTAGTCGACAAACGTGTAAATTTCTATTGTGTTAAAATTTCAATAAAAAGGTCGGGCCAGACGTTAAAACTGGAGCAAACATGCAGCATACAATGACGTAATAGTATTAGACCTCAATTTTATAAGTTTGAAACACTTGATACCGTCGAGTTAGATTGAGCGTTGTTTTGATGTTTTTCACATAAATTTGAGTTGCATTTCAGTAAATTTGCAATTTTCACATTCAAATACATAAATTGCTGTCTATTATTCTCATAAAAATTGACCTGAAAGATATAATGAGTGTGCAGAGATTTTCCATCAGAGGGTCCTATCCTGGAGATGAAAAGAAAAATAATTTATGTGTTGGGTGATAGTCATTCATACGATATGGTCAGTCATTCATATGATATGGCATAACGCTGTGTTCGAGCGTTTTCGTTATCCTCTAAACTCTCGCATAGCTAATAATTATCACTTTAATACAAATCGACCATTTAAACTTAAAATATAAAAAAAAACATATCCGACAATTATTGAGCTACATTATCATATATTAACGCACCAAAACCACTTAAATTGTGGTTGAAACATTTAAAACTTTCATTCACAATTTCGCACGAACAGATGCTTCCTGTAATTATTACCAATATACGAGCACATACACTATGACAGATTCCATAGCACCCTTGCAAAATGTTTTGTGATTTGTACATCGAATTTATAAATCTCTCAATTTCTCAATAATATGTTGTATCGCTAATGAGACGGTTGTTTATCCTCAGAAGATTTATTCAAATTTAATGGGCCGTTTTTGAAACCGATAATATTGTGTGGGCATTAATCGAATATTGATACATACGATCACGTTGACTGGAATATTTGTGGCGAGCTAACTTTGCATATAATCGCAAGTTTTTCATTTTCGGTATGTGAATTGTTTGACAGGCTAGGAGCTTCTGTGGTTATACTGGCAACTGAGTACATAAATATCCAATATTTAATAGTTTCAGTGAAAATCTTTGATCTTCTTGTCAAACGTTATTGTTTATTGATGCTTCCGTCAGTATTTTTGACTGAAACATTCGATTTACTCAAGAATAAGAAAAATGTCACACTTCAATTGGGGGTTATCCCCTCTTTGAAATAGAGATAATTGAAAAATTTGTAAAACAATTGATTTCGTGTTTCAATCACCACCACAACTTATATTTTACTTTCGTACCCCAAAAACGAAAACTCCATATGTTGATTTTCATCAAACAAAATCTTCATCTATCATCACGTCCTTAAAAAGTGAAATATGTTTTAAGAAAATGTTTGGCATTTCTATTCGATGTAAAATCACCCACTCTAAATAGTTTTCGAATAATCAAGGCAGCGCTAGATGTATTATTTCTTAGATGAACGTGAAGAGGGAATTCGGTATTTTGATAGGCTTCCCCGATCGAAATTTCGATATCCAGCCAGCTACTACAAAGACAAATCTACGAGCTATCATTGTTTTGGAATGTAAATTGGTGTATTCAATTACGCGCTCAGGAATGTGTCCCCCTGAAAGGCTTGAAAATCTTAAGTTTGATGGCAAATGAAAGATTAATGGTGCTATAAATCTTTTAGGAAAAAGTGTGAGTAAATATGAAAATAGCTAAAGGAACTGAGTAATTGAAGGTCGACTAATAATTCTGAGATTTTGGGCTGTGAGCCTAATTTGAGTATTAGAAATTTAATTAATGTATGCTGCTTATGAAAATATTCAATAAATGGCTTTAGAAGAAACATGGATGAGCTAAGTTTATTTTTATTTTAGTTAATTTCATTTACAACAAACATGCAAAAAATTTCAATTAAATACTGACAATTTTGTTGCTCACAGCTATTTTGAAAGATGAGATTGATTGAGGCAGAGGGCCAAATTCCAGAGCCTTATGCGTCCTCAATAATCTAGGCAAAGTCTAACTGCGATAAATAGACGGCCTCGCAAGTGGTACTGCAAACTTTTCTGAGTACCTAGTACAGCAGGAAGTATTATGGAGTTGCTTATCCTTAAAACTTAGTTTGGGATATTCGAACAAAGTTGTGCAAAAAACACCTATCTAGAAACATATGGGGGTAAACAACACTGAAGGTTAAGTAGAGTCAATCGATCAGAGTATTGCAAGTAAGGACAGTTAAGTGTGTATTGTAGATTCGAGTAAACTTACATTGGACTGGCTAGTATGTTGTGTGAATGTGATCACATTCATGCTGTGGAGGCCAGACTACAGATGCATATTCTAAGAGTGATCTAGCAAGGTGGCAAAAGATTTAAGAATCAAGGCGGACAAAAGATTTAAGAATCAAGCCGGACATTTTAGAGGTATGATTTACAATATCAGAGATTAGTAGATCAAATCTTAGTTTACCGTCAAAGATGACTTCGAATCTCTGTCATTTGGTATATAGCTATAAACTAGCGAATCAGCTTTTTGAGAAAAAACCATTGCATGACATTTTTGCACAGGTTTTTTAGTTTGACACTAGTTTTCAAGTATAAGCTGATTCGGTTGAAAGATATAGCAGCCCTAGAATTAACCTATCGCTGCAAAAAATTTAAGGTCATTAACCTTAAAATAACATGCACGTTAATAAAAGGCGGTAGGCCATTTATATAAAATGAAAATAGAAGAAGCCTCAGTGTAGGTCCTTGAGAAACTCTAGTTTTGGCTTTAAATGGAGTTGACAAGCTGGAGTTGGATTGAAAACGAAAACGATCATAAAAAAAGGACTCAAACCAGAGTATTATCGATGAAGAAAATTTAACTTTCAGGAGAATGTTATGGTCCAGATCGTCAAAGATCTTAGAAAATACAATATATAGAGCGTATATATCAAAACGGTCCTCAAGAGATTTGGCAATGTAATTCGTGAAGTATACTTAATTCTTCTTGATCTTTGCGGAGTCCATGCTGCTCACGACAAAATAGATGACCATATTCTGCAGCAAAGATATCATTAATATCGCGTTCGAGAGCTTGGGAGGAAGTGGTGATATGGGACGGTATATTAGCTGCAAAACATAGATCTTCAGATTCAAGCATTGGATGTATAGGAGCTGCTTTTCAGGCAGCAGAAAATATGTTTTCAGAAAGGCTTTTGCTGAATACAATAAATTGTGGAAGACTCAAAGACTTATGGGCCATTTTCAAGAAAATTGTTGAAGGCCATCAGCACTAGAACATCTTTTTTTTTCATTTTTTCACAATTGTTTGAGTAGACGATGCAGTCAGAAAAACAATAAAAGTGATGGTTTGCCACGAAGTTCAACTTGGATCAAGTAGGCAAACAAATGAAAAATGCAAAGAGAGAAGTAAAGTTGAGTGTGTTAAGGTCTTTAAAGCATTTTTTTCTGAAAAATATAATTTTCATGTTGGAGAAACAATGCACTGTAAGTTTTTCGCATTATAAATTTTATCTAGCAAAATTCGCTCTATAAGTTTTATCTAGTAAAAATGGAGGCAATGACTGACTGGTGCTTTTATGGAAAGCTCTTACTGTAAGTTTTCCGCTTTCGAAGTGCGAGTTTACGCAGCTTTGCTGACAGGCTTTGTATAGCATTCTGTCTATTTGCGTTACGGCTCCTTCCGTATAGTTTTGTCGCCCGATAGATGCATCTCAATTAAATAAAGCCAAAATGGTTTTTTGAACCGCGGAAATAAAAAAAAATAATTTGAGGCTTATATTGGTAAAACAGAATACTCCAATCGAAATTAGGTCTAAGTATTTGTACGTAAACACAATGTCCTGAGTTTTTTTCTCAGATTGAGATGCAAGAAATTAGATAAGTATTGATTATTTTAATTTTAGCAATTTATGTTGATATTTAAAATACAAAAGAGAATCTGGTGTCAATAAATCTTAAATATTGTATGATGCCTAAAACATTTTTGATTAAGAGAAGTATGGACCCTAGCACTGGGACCTCCTGGGTCTATTACGCCTCCTCAGCGTTATGTCTTAAAGAAAATTTAGACTGCTTATGAATTTGGATATACTCCCAGACGAGACTTTTCTAATGTCTCAGATAGAGGGAAGAGCAGAGTCGAGTATCTCTAATCTTCGTCTCACTGGTGCTGGATGGTGTGCGAAAAGATGCTCTCTGTCATTTCATTGCAGTATCTACAGCAGTCTTCTCGCTACTTGTATATCCTGCGCAGGTAGTTTATGCAAGGAAAATTATTTGTTATAGCTTTGTATAGGACCCTTATGCTAATTTTTTACCCTTTTTTTTAGTTTTTTACCCTTTGCTCTTTCCGTTTCAAAGCTGAGGTAGTCTCTTGAGTGTTTCAAAACCACTAGATTAAGCCAGTAGCTTTGGATTTGTTTTTAGAGTAGGTTTTGATTTCCTTGTCTGCATTAAGGTACGGTCAAGACGGAGCTACGAGAGCATAGAGTCGAGCAACGTGCTCAAACGGTTCATATATTTCCATGTTAAATCAGCGACCAAAGCAAAAATGAAATAGCAGCGACGATATCGATTCAGACCGATTTCGTTGCTCGACGCTCTCTTCGCTTCGTCTTGTCCGTACCCTTAGTCTTTTGAAAGCCTCAGCACGGAGTAGGACCAATCTAGAGCAATTAAGCTAATTTTTTAGCTTGGGTATCAGCTTCCTCGTTAACATGGTGTCCCTTATGGCTAGGGCCATAATATAGACCCATTGAAGTTCGAGGCTGTTCTATGCCCCTATTTCATTTAGGGCTTCTCTCGTTGCTAAAAGTATAGCTCAGTTTATTTGTACGCAATTGATAGCCTTAATAACCACTTGACTAACCGATAGAATCTTAATCCTGACCCTTTTAGTATTTTTTACCATTTTTATATTCACGACATTAAGTATAGCGGATAACTCTGCTTAATATATAGTTCGTTTCTTAGGGAGGGGAAAGTGCATTTTGCACCTGGATCCTACGATCCCTGCTCTTACTCCACAATCCATCTTCGAGCCTTCGATATATCACATTTGCGCCTCTTTCTGCCTTTATTTGATTACTGAAGTTCAGCATATCCATTATGTGCCCTTTGTCCTCCAAGATACTTTGATGGCCTTTTAAGTCTTCTGATTTGTATTGCAGGCCTGTTGGAGGCTAAGCGCTTGTTCCTCTTGGATTTTGGGGTGTATTGGTTCAAGTTTTAGAAGAACCTCTATTGCTGCCGTTAGGATGGAGCAGTAATCGGGAGGGAAGGCTATCATTTGAAGATTTTGAGCCTGTTTAAAGCAATTTTTTACGTGGTTTTCTAGATATTTCTAGATATTTCAGATTCCTAGATATTTCATCTCCTTCTCTAGATGTACCTCGGTACCCCTAATTTTTATGGCCGTTTTCATCAAAGAACTCTTAATTCCTTACTATTGAGGATCTCAAAAAGGTATTCAACCGGTAGGAAATATATCATGGGATGTATAAACAGTATTGATTTTTTGATATATGAGCAGTATTGGTTTTTGCAAACTTTGATTCCGGAATTTCAGGTTTAATTGTTTCAGACTTTCCATTTGAAGTTTGGCTACTATCAGGATGATCCTTTTATTGTTTTCATTGCTATCAACTGCTGCACATGATAGTACTACATACAGACCCACTTAATTTAATGCATATTTAAAATGGAAAGATATTAAGAAAAAAAGTACATAAGCTGTGCGTTATAACAACCTGGACTTTTTTCGTTGCATTGATAATGCAGTTAGTCTTATTACAAAGATATCAGCGTAACTTAAAGATATCAGCAAATCACTACATAATTTAGCACTCATGGTAAAAGCTTATGAGAAACTGATTACAGGACGACGACAAGTTTGACTTCTGAATCTATGTCGAATCGATAATTGACTAAGCATTGCAATCTAGGCTAGATATCTATAAACCATTTGATGTTCAGGCTCAATTCTAGCATATTTTCGAGTATTTACAATCAAATTCACTGTTTCCCATATAACTCTTGAATTCCAGAACGCAACGATCCCTTAAAATCGAGTTAGTCACGCTTGCACTCTCGCATCAACAAATATGTTTATGGACGGATCCAAGAACAAATCAAAGGTTTACGTAATTACATGTATTCGGTCGAATATGGGTGTTAATTTCGTGCAAATTATGCAAACAAATCAATGAAAACAAATCGACGAACACTACTATCATCATCAAGAACGGCTCGCATTCGAAAATTTCGCATTTATTGCGAAAGCAACGCGGCTACTGGACTGTGGGGTTGCTCCTTGATCTGCAATGCTGATAGCCCGCCGAGCCATAGACTGTATATTTTAAGAACGTTTACACGGAATTCATGGCGAGAAGTTTTAATAAACATGTCATGGGATTCTGCAACAATTTAAGATATTTGATAATTGTGTGATGCTGAACTTAGCTCGTGACTCGTGGAATCAGCAGGGAGATGGGGCAGGCGTATCTATCCGCGTCAATTGTGTTGGTGCCTAGTCGGGGGTGAATGGAAATCAATCAATGCATCTACAATGTTCGTGGAGTATTGAAATTGAATGATTTGGGTCAGTAGTCCACGAGAGGTCTTGTTTATATTGGACAACAGATTGGAATTTTCAGAAATAAAATTCGTCTGAATTTGAAATGGTATATACTAGCATAAAAACACGGAAACTTTACAGCCCATCTTAAACTCCCTGCATTTTGGTTCAATTACGACACAGTTTGATCTACAAGTATGCACTAATTTTCGTTAATTATTTTTGGAAACCCGATTCCATCATAACGACAATTCCAACTCTTATCTGCATGAAAAAGTCGCACCAACTATGCCCCACATATTAATTGCACCAGAGCAAAAAGACAAATTGCCAACAGTCATCAGTGTATTCGCTTTGCTACTAGTCTGGAGTTAATGATTCAATAAAATGTCAGCGGTTAATTAATAGGCATTGCCAGCTTGGTAATTGCGCAATTATGGTAGTATCAACCATATTCATCATACTTCTGTGGCGGCAATCATTCGTATAGTGGTTGATGTTGCTGGTGAATGTGCATGAAAGTTGCTGTTATGGAGTGTTTATAGAAAATGTGTTTGGGGATTTAGAAATTCAAAGCTAAGATTGGTTTTTTGTTGAATAACCTAAAACGATAATCATCCTTCGATTGATTGTGATTGATTTGCAGAAAAACTAGGGACTGCAGGTTTGAAATCGGGGTTTTTGAAAAGTAACTGGAAATGATCGGCGAATAGCTCATCAAATATTTTTTGAAGTGAAGAGCAACAAGGTACCGTTTGTGTACTTACAGTTTCAGTTCACGTTCAATTTATTCTGGATCAAACAATTTTTCGTTGATTGGCCGCACGAGCAGTTTATGTGGGTGCAAAACAAACAGATATTTTTAAATTCAAGCCATTGCTAACTGCGAAAAACAACAACCTCTACCTAGCACTCGGACAACTGTATGATTTCACACCCACCATCAGTTCGAAACGAAATCCGTTGGTAACAGCGCCTTGCTGTGGTACAAAACATTAATTTATGCTCGTATAGTCTAAAAACTTGTCAGCAGTATTTGATTTTTTCTATCTCTAGAAAGCTCTAACTACCAAGTGGGTGGCCTTAAAAACTATATTAGCAAATGGAAAATAGCTCACTAGACTGTAAGTATTCAAAAGTGCATCTAAATATCTAATCGCAATCATTGACACTTGCCATAAATTCAAATTAACTCCTAATGGCTCGTGTCGTCGTCGATTTAATTTCGGGAAAAACACTAGGAGATACAATTTTGGCCTTCCTAAACGCACTTGATCCAATTGAAAGCGCCCCCGACCGGTGCTAGCTGGAGACCTCCAAGAAAAAAAGTATATTCAAAAGCTGAAAATGAAAATAGTTCAATGGACAAGTACACGTAAAAGTGAAAAGTGTTGCATGCACACGATTATGTACGCTAATGGCACCTATATTCATCGTCGTAGTGCGCTCGCCATAAGTGCAGTCATAATAATAAGAAGCGACTTTACACTTTACTAAATGAAAATGTATGTAAATGGTATGCAGCGCAGAGTGTGTCAGCCTGGATAATGCACACGCTATTCAAGTGTTTGGAGGTGTTTAGAAAAGTTTATTCAACTTTTAACGTCCATATATGTGCATACGTAAGTACATATGTGGAACGGCGCTCTCCGGAGATCTTATAAACAAATTAAGTAGTCGGATAGTGTTATCGCGCTCGATATTGAATCGCATCCATATCAAAATGTGTTTGCTGTTACGCGAGAACCTATATGATGTGGCTGGCTATTGTCTCAGTCGTTTGAGTAGTAGATTAGGCAGGTCAACTGGAAATCTCATTTGATAGCATAAGCCTGCGGAAATACTGTATTAAGATGTTTAGAGGTGCAAATATGTTTCTGTGCATGTTGAAGTATGAAATATTCAGAAATCCGGATTACATAAATGGTTGAAGAGATAACAGGCGGCCACGTTGGGCGCTGATTTGTTTCAACTGAGTATAGCGTATTATGTATAAATTCAGATATATAAAACAGTGCTAAGAAAGTGCTGCAATTTAGAGCTATGCATTTTTATGCAGAAATCGGCAAAGTTTTCACTAATCGCAGAAAAATGCGTGAAGCTCATGAAAAGGTACTATGTACATAGCATATATGTATGTATATGCGTCAATATCATGCGGTAATTGGGGAAAGGATTTTGAAGTTCCATGGGGCTTAGGACATCATTAGAAGGAAATACAAAACATTTTGTATATGCCACGAAAAGCAAGGAATAGTATGAGCCAGTTATTTCGTTTTTTTTCAATCTGAAGGACACGATCAATGTAATGAATTTACAGAACAGACAGTTATGATAGGATATGTTATGATCTCGGAATATAGCGTCATAGAAGATGAAAAATAGCAGCAAATGATTGTTAATTTTAAGCAAGCCTCGGTCCACATCGATCGTGGTTTTCTATGTAAAAGAACGATTGGCATTGGCATTTCAGCAGAAATCGCCATTCTGGTGGATTAGAACACACCAAAAATGTAGTTTGTTTCAGAAATAATGCGAATAAAGGATGAAAGTTTACACCATTTTGGTGATAGAAATATGAAATATGTATCTTCAAGGTACTTAGATACCGAGTATAAACTTCATTTAATACCAAATGGAAATAAGTGTTAGTAATAGATAATTTATGATAATAATAGTCTCTTTGAGGCTAAGCAAATAACACCGATTGAACCAACGGACAAAATAAAAGTATTTATTTCCCAATTGAATTTTGATTTTGATTTGAATACAGTAACGTGGACTACACTTGCAAACCAAAATGAAGTACAGTACCGTACTATTTTACATAATATACTCAAGTAGCCCGAATCAACTATGTGTTGAAAATCACAGTTAAATTTACAGGCACGATCTTGCATAATTCCTTACTCACAGCTCAGATAAAATTAAACGCCGTAAGTAAATATGTAAACAGTATTTGGCAAACTATTCCAAATCATGGAAAATAATGGCGGACGAAAAATAAAGCCTTGTGGTGTACCAGTCAAAATTTCTTCTAAATGAATCATATTATTTTCGGAAATCGCTAAATGATTTCGTGGGCACAGAAAATAGCTGCTAAAATTTACTGCACTTTGTTTTCATTTATTAATTAATTAATTGAATTAGCACGATATACTGTGTCAAATCAAGGAAGTCAGATTGCCATTTATAAGAGCCATTTATAAGAGAATATTAAGTTAAGTGACTACTAGCGTTATAACTATGAATTCTTTGTAGCTGTGTGTTTGAATTTTTCGCAAAAATAAGTGAGAGATTTAAAGTTGTTGAAATCTATGTAAGATTTTGAATAAATTTGATGAAAAAGTAACATCTGATTTGTGGTGAAAATTGCTGCGTTTTAGTCAACGAGACTTAAAAATATCGCTATTTAAAGCTTTGGCATCACATGGTTGATCCAATGATTTTTTGAGGAAGTTTTTCAACCGGTAGCTTGCAAAACAAACTGTAATCCAATATAACTGCAGTCAGTTGATTGCTTACCATGCGTTTTCAGCACGATACTTTCATTAATCCATGCAATTTTTATATTGTACCACATTATCAGAAAGTAAAATTATTATTTCAATATATTTTTGCCTTGTTTTCCATCACTACTTATTTCATTTTGCTCTTTAATGCGCTCCAATGAAGACCTGATACAAATCAACAACCACGCCGCATGACAAGGCTGAGATGTGACCACCAACAAGGCTGAGAAGTACGCTGATACGGCGTGGTAACCAAAGAAAGTGCCAAAGAAAAAACGATTGTTCTGACCATGTGGAACTGGAACTCTTCGCGAAGGAAATAAGACTTCGACTCGAGAATATCTTGCTTTGCATGAAATCGAAAAAAACGCGGAAATGATTACGGATTGTGTGTGTTTGACATCGAAAGGCTTTTATCAAACCAAATGGTGGAAGATTGAGAGTTTAGCAAATCATTTCAGAATTATTATCAAGTATTAATAAGAAAATTAAAACTACTTGACGGCATGTGATGATGCTTGATATAAATGTTTCTCAATCTTAGTTAATATAAAGGTGTAAATGAGCCGCGGAAAATTATAGTTTGAACATTTTTCAGTTTCTCATGGTGAGTTAAACAGAAGACGAAATAATGAGGAAATAAAAAGGAACATTCTTTCAGAACTGACGACGGGGTATATATTGAGAGCTTCTTAAATCGTCTTCAATCGTCTCCCCGAATCTTAATGCAGAAAGAAATAATAGATTAAAATAAATTAAATGTTTCAAAAACAGGATTCCGAGTTTGTTAGGTATAATCATCCAATATTAATCTTAAAATAATGTTATGTGGGTAAACGATGGCTGAGCATTTGTTTACTCACATTAAATGACAAATATGGGAGCATTAATCAAGATGGTTGGAATCTATGAAAGCATAATAACTACATATTATTATTAAATACATAATTAAATTAAATACATCTGAACATTTTATAATCACCAAGCAGTGCATCCATCTTGGTCAGAGAACGCATATCATAACATCATATTCACCATAGAAGTCACCAATGTTTGTCTTCTTTTACGTTAAGTTCATGATTTCCTTTGAACTGTCAAGATTCAATAAAACCACACATTACTTATCATTATGATCATTGTCAAAACCAAATTTCAATTGCTTTATGGCTACAAACATCAAATCTAGTTTATAATCGCTGTCGAACCATGACCTTGATTTTACATGTGTAGCAACCAGAACTCCCTTCTCAAACTGAAAATTAACTAAAAATTACACCTCATAAAAACTGAATAAAAAGGCCCTTTGAGAACTAGCAGCATTGCCGGTATAAAACTTTTTGTGGGTGCTATGGTATTTATGCAGGCACACACATAGTTCCGAAAATGAAATCATAAATGCCTCGTAAAATCTTCACCGTGGTAAGCACTTCGGCAATATGTATTAGAGTTTTTTTTTACAAGACTCATAAGCACAAACGACGTGATTATGATTTGCATGTAATGAGCAATGAAAATATCATAAACACTATCTCGAACTGTAAACAATTTAATGTGATGAAAATGAAAAGAAACCAGAAAAATTCTTCAAGATGGCGGTAACATATGGAGTTTTGATGAAATTTGTTAGGTTTTTCAGTGGATTTGGGTGGTCGTGCGATGAGATGAGCATTGTTTCTATATAATTTTTGTTTTCCGGTGTATGGTGCATGATTAATTCAGTGAGGTGTATTTCATCAGCTGATAATTATCTAACACGCAAAGTTTTACCTGTATTTCTTGAAAAAAAAACTCTGCCCATTCTTTAAGAAAAGGTTTTCCAGTTAACACTATTTAGGGCTATATCAAAACTTAAAGCTCATTACGGCATATGCCCTAAATTCAATAAATTACTACAAGTACGGTGAAAATGTACGTGCTGCCCTAAACAGTCGCTTTTATCTGATTCATCTGACATTCCCACCGTAACAATGAAATCAATAAGCGAATCGACATCGATTCGATACACCGAAAGATTCATTACAAAAGGTGAAAGGGCTTGTTAAAAGAACTTTGCATCAAAAACACCACGTGATACCGTCAACTCGACCTAGCAGTAAAGATAGTTGTTAATCGCATCTACTATCGTGGCAAGTATCAGATACCATAGATAGATACACTAGCAGCATTAGATGCTGACAAGATAAGTGAAGTAGCATGAGCTGCTGCGGTGAGCATCGGCGCTTGTCGTGAAGCTGTTTCTTTTGTAGCCACTATGTCCGGAAAATGAGAGCAAATGACCAATGAAATCTGTGTAAGTGGTCATTGCGCTTGCATCTGTAATAACAGTACTATGAGTGAACATGACGTGCAATTAACGGACGTTATGGTTACGGTCGTAACGTGTACCATGTAATAAGGGCCGAGCTGTTGAATCTAATTGAAATGAGCTTTGCGATAAGGTAAAAAAATGTGTTGGACGTAAGAGGTGCCTTAGGAAGATGTTGGTTTAACAGACTGGCTGGTGATATTTAAAATGGGATTTGGTTGTCTTCTGTTGTAATTTTGATAGTGGATTGTAGGATTATAGGACTAAGGTTCGCACGAAGTTTCGTTTTGGGAAGTTTCCAATGTTTCATTTTTCAAATTTACAAATTCAAACAAAATGTTTTCCATTCAAAAGTATAACTGGATGATTCTAAATCGGTATGAAATAAGAGGAGAAACGCTGTTAAGGCAATTTTTTGAACGAACCACGAATATTTTAAGGAAAAACCTCATTACTGTTATGCTAATACTTCAGGCTAAATTTATGCCGCAAATTTTCCCCGTAAATACCTAGCAATATTATTGCTCAAGTTGATCCCATGCATTACGTCCACCCTCATTAACACTATTTTCCTCTTTCCATCGTAATTTATGGTAACTTTTTACTTAGTGGCGTGCTCTCTCTCAACTGTTACCCTTAAGCAAGCATAAAATAGACTTTATTAGAATTATCGAATGAAACCAACTCGATTAGCTGCGATTTTTGTGGCGCAGACTTACAGTTAATGAGCTGACGTTGAGATTTCACAATTTCCTCTTTAACCTGATCTCTCTGCTTCATTATTTCTTATCGTCCTAAATATCCACTTTCTGACAGACAGCATGGCTTTCAAAAGGGACATTCAACTGTTGATGCCATCTCAGCAGTAATTAGGGCGGTAGCAAGAGCAGAGGAGGCATGCCACAGCGCCCGACTGATTGTTCTGCTGGTTATGCTAGATGTCCAAAATGGCTTCAATTCAGCGAGGTGGACACATATGCTTTGGGCCCTCGAACATAGCTTCCGCAATCCTGACTACCTGTTACTCATAATGTCCGATAGCTGCTATTCGATTCCGATGAAGATGTTCAGAGAGTGCTTGTCACCTCAGGGGCAGCACAGTGGTCTATCCTCGGACCGGACCTCTGGAATATCGTTTACGATAGACTGCTGCACCTGGTATCGCAAGCTGATGTGTTTCTCGTGGATTAGACTGACGATGTAGCAGTGATAATCACTTCTACAACTGCCGAGTTTGCCCAACTCAGACTTAATCAAGTCATGAGGAAAGTGGGACGGTGGGTGACCGACCATGGCCTACAGCTGGCACTATTAAAGACAGAGATCGCTATGCTGACAAAACAGAGGATAGCGACTGTCATCCCGATGACGGTGGGCTCTGCAGAGGTCCAGGCCAGTAAATCGATAAGGTATCTGGGAATGACGCTGGACCCTAAGCTGACCTACTGGGGCCACATGCATCAGCTATGTGACAAGGCTCTGAGAGCCGATGGCTCGCTGAGCAGGTTGATGGCCAACATTGGTGGACCCAGTGAAACGAGACAGAGGCTGCTGATGGCAGCAACCAACTCCATCTTGCTTTACGGTGCGGAAATTTGAACGGACGCACTCCAAATGAAGAAGATTTGAGCACGTATAGAGCAGCATAGAGGTACAATGCGTATGGCCAGTAGCTACCGTACGGTGTAGAGATGGGCAAAATGCCTCATGGCTCATGAGGCATAGCTCTTTCTTACAGTGCAGTGCCTGAAAAAAGCACAGCATAGTCTGTGAGCGAAAGCTTTCGTTTGAATAAACTTAGTGAAATGCGAAGCGAACAGTGTACTGAGAGTACGGCGCAATACTGTAAAATACTCTAAAAAAGAGCGATAAGTGGTCTGTCATGAGGCAGTTTGCCTATCTCTAGTACGGTGTCCGAAGATGCGGTGCTGGTAGTAGCGGGAGCAGTCCCGATAGATCTGCTTGCACGAGAACGTAAAAAGGGTATCTCATACGCTCTGAGTCGGACAGAACATAGGCTCTAGCGCTGGCACGTTCCCAAACACTCTAACTTTGGCTACAACGCTGGATTGGTAGCAACAAACGTCGCTGGACAGCCAGACTGATAGGTCTTTTGGACTTTTCAGGCAGCCATGGTCACGGAGAGGTAAACTTTTACCTGTGCCAGTTCTTAACGGAACATGGCTATTTCAGAAAGTATCTTAACCGAAGGGGTAAAGGTGCGTACTTCATCCTGCCGGTACTGTATGAATGATCACTATGATGCTTATCACACATTCTTTGTGTGCAGAGTCGGCTCGCAAGTTTGAGGAGGAGCCTCGAGTCCACGATTAGCTTGGTTAGAATCGAAGCTGCGTGGCGAAGATAACTGACAATAACTGCACAACGCGAGAGGAAGATTGCCTTACCGACCTACAAGCTGTGCACTGAAAAAAATCCACATGGCCCCATCCGCTATGTACATAGTACTCTGAGCTATGCAATATGGCTCCTAACGCCATAATTATATGGCGCAGAAATTATGGCCCCACACGCTTATTACATAGTACCATGAGCCATGTAATATGGCTTCAGTTGTCATACCGTATATATGGCTTCAGTTGTCATACGTAAGAAAACTCCAATTATAACTCGCAGCCATACTGTGTGAGAGTACGTATAAATGATACTACACAGTCGCTAATCATGCACCATATCAACTCGCTATCTATAATTGAAATTCGGACAAAACAACCCATATGATACACGTTGCATAGCGCGAAGTAGGGCATATGTGCAAATATATAGTAGCGAAAAACTTTTGGTTTGGGCTCACATCAATGTTTTCAATGCCAAAAAATTATTCATTGAAACAATAGTTCGTTGGTCACCTCTAAAGCAGAGGCTATGCTTATAGCCCTCCACGCCATGTACTACAGTCCTCCACGCCATGTACTGTAGTCCTCCACGCCATGTACTATGGCGTGTGGCGCTATATTTTATCACAATCCTGGAATCGACTGTGTACTATATATGGCGCCAGAAGTCTATAAACTATGTCGTCTGGCGCTATGTGTTTTTTCAGTGTGGTAAATTCTGAAGTAGGCAGGCACCGAAAGGTGACCAAGCACGGCCGGGTTCTTGTAATGCGAGAGCTGATTCCGATTCAGGTCTTCGTGACCTGTAGATGAATTTTTTTGTGAGTAAACATCTTCTATAACCCGTGGTTTGTTAGCCGGGTATCTTTTGAGGTTTTTTTTTCTTATCTACAACGAAAAAAAATATCCGATTTCTGGTATTACTTTGCTCGCGTCGATTTTTTTATCAGTTGCAAACTTCTCGCCAGCGCTTCTAGTTTTATGTCTGATTCTTAATAAGCTCTTATGTTTTCCGATTTTCGGTGCAACTGAAAGGCTTGGCATCTTGCTGCTACAGATCTTATGCTCTTCCATTATAGGTACACTGATGTCATTGGTAAAATTAGTGACCAAGCAAAAATTCCTTAAGGATGCCAAGAAATCTTGCGCTCAAGAATCATTCTGTGTGGTTGCAAGACAGCCAGGCAGATGCTAGTCCAGGCAGATGCTAAGTTTAACTCGTAGTGCACTGCGCTGTGGAGCGGCCGCTTCCACTGATCTCTATCTCTTAAGAAGGCATGCACAACGGTTTGGCGCAGAGTTCGATGACTTCTGTTAGAGTTGTGGTTTAGAAGGTGAATGGTATTGTACAGTTCATCAAACGAACCAAATGGTTCCCAGCAAACAGTCTTTTAGAACGTGTATATCCGTGCTACCACAACAGGCCTCTACTGCGCCTATAAGAACATAGGCGCAGCAAGACTCTCCGATTGATTTCTCAGCAAGACTCTTCGATTGACAAACACTCGACGTAACCTAAGCTTGTTCTGGTCCCCTCACAAGAAATACTTAAATGATAACACAAAATACGTTTGGTGCAAATTTATACGCTGGTTATCTCTTATTTTGAGCACAGTGATCGTTTGTTTTTATACGAATCCCTTTTTTTATAGTTCCAAGGAATGTTTCTTAACACATGCTTCCAATTTTAGCCACTCTATCGCCAATGCTATCTGACCTCGGTTCTTTCTCCCAAAGCATGCTAATATTTCAATGCTTACTGCATTAGTAAGTTGGCAAACACTTCATTCTGAGTCCATGTTTGCGAGTGTGGAGTTATTCGTTCCAGGACATACTGTATCGTTAAAATCTGAATACGTGCTGAACCACATTCTGGAGGCATACGAAAATATATGAAAATCCATCTTCATATGAATCTATTTTTCGACCAAACCTGCGGTACTCTCCAAGACATTGCCACTTTTTAATCTCGTGAGCCCAGCATTGTCTATTTGCTGCCTAGTGCGAACAGAAGAAGTAATCTTACTTTAATTTCTTAACGTTCGAGTAGGAAGGAAGGTAAAATTAACCCATTTAGATCTCAGCTCAAGAGAAAAATACACATAACTGTCATTAGACCACTACAGTGTTATCGCATCATGTGTGTCAAAGACATTATTACTTACCGCCGCGTTCCTTTGTGCGTGGGTCTTAATTCTCTTGATTTGACTCTCAACGATCAATTCAACATTTGCATTTTGGAATTTTTATAAAAATCAGCCTGAAAAATTCATTGATATGACAGTTACATACGCTATGGATGAAATCTATGCAGACGAAATTTAGTTAGGACTGGCTTTTGTTTGTTTTTGACTTTTGAGTTTGGATAACAACAAACAGTGTTCAATGCCAAGAAACAAATCATATCCAAGTCTCGATTATGGAAATCAAAGCTGTCACTCATACTCACGCATAATCACCTCTTTATGACAAATCAAAAGCCATTCCCCAAAAAACTTTAAACATTTCCTACACACACTGTCCCTGAAAGACAAATTCCATTGCGAGTTATAGAGTATGTATGGACATATATAATACCTAAAAAAAACCAAACATTTTCGTCGCAAGAGATTTAAGAAAGTTATCTGAAGTGCGAAAATATATTATGACACGCTCGAGGCAATGAACTTGTGAAGTGCGTAAAGATGAAAGAATGGAACTCTGGTAGCTATACGTGTCCAACACAATCTGTATTAAGGGCAATGTGTGAAAATTCTGATGACTCGTTAAGCAGCTTCTTACCGCAAAACGTTGGTTTTTTTTTGTATGAAGAATAAAGGTAGGAGGGACAGAATGTCAGAGTGATGAACTTGAAAAAAAAAATCATTGCAGGTGAAGATAAGCTGGATGTCATTAACTTGATGGAGTTCCTTTTGGAAAAAAATGACGAAGAGCCCAGTATAGAGGAAATAATGAAGAAAATTAGCTATATTATATAAGTATTTGACAATATAGAACAATTATGTCTCTAGAAATATCGATATCGATATGGAAAATTGGAGGTAGATATATGCAAATTCCTAATTATCTTAACGAATATGCATATATTATTCGAACCTGGCTCATGAGCCCAACCTCCCTGAGACCCAAACATGTTTAATCTATAAACCTCAATTCACATAAAATTGTCCGCTCTACCAGTTGCAACAAAATTAGTTTAACAATGTAAATAGAATCATCCACATGGCGCTTGTATATCGATTTCACCAAAAAATATTGATTTTTCCTTCTACGGCTGACATTGAAACCATACCCTTGTCTGTGCATTGCTTCGTAATCCCGGTGGCAACAGACAAATACGACAATAATATCATGCCTGACGAGTTTTTGATTGACAGGTTTGATCAAAGTTTAAGGTCCTTAAACATTGATCCGTGAATGCGATAACGCCCCGTACAAATGTTACACTCTGCCCCCTTGCGCATTTGTTTTAGATTAACGACATCTTGCATAGTTTGGATACTGTTCAGTTGGTATTTGACTTACTGTTGACTAGGCTTCCGTGTTTTCAGGAAACATGAGCTCGTTGAATGGGAAAAGTCGGATCCCTTCATGAATTGCTGCCCCTGATTTTCAGGCGAAAGTAGTCCGATCCGATTATCACAAACTGCTTTGGAAAAGTGAAATAAATTTCCGCAAGAAGGGCTAAAGTCCATTAAAAATATGATGAACTGTATCTCTCGTGGTAACATTTATTAATTGTGGCTTAGGTGTATTGCGGAGTGAGTTCGACTATTCACCACGGCCTTTGTGGCTTACGCTATGAGTCCGGGACATTTCCGTGTTGATAAGTTCAAACACACCCTATATGCATTAATTGGTTTTTAACCGCGAATACAGAATTGTATCCGATGCAGTTTAATAAGAGGGGTTATTTAAATTTCATATGCACCGCTACGAATTTTTGTAAGGTTTATGATTTATGATGCTTATTCATAAAGGACACGGACCGCATCTTGCGGAAAACCAACATAAATTTCAAAAGTACAAAGAACGATAATGGAGTGATTTCGAGCGAAAATATGGTCTTTGATGATGGGCGTGGAGAAGTACTAGAATATTTTCATGGGAATTTGTAATGAAGCGTTGAACAGGCTATTGATAAGAATTGACATAATTGCGTCTCGAATTTATTCCTAGAAGTTTGAAAATTTTAAATGCATACAGAAACTTTTTTAAGAATATCATTAATATGCATCATGCTTCCTCCTGAATTGTTCACGTAGCATAGGATGAAAATTTCTGGTGAGAAAAGAGCACACACGACAACGTATTGTTTTCATAACGACATATTTAGCAACGCAATTAGTTAATGTCACGAATTCTTTAAATTTGCATAATATTAACTATTATTTCGATAGAAACAATGATCCCATAAATCACTTCTGGGCAAATATGCTGCCATCAGCAATTTGTAGTGAACCCAAACTTTTGTTTTTGAAATTCTTCGTAAGCCGCAGAGTACAATGTGTCTCGTTAACAACCCTATGCTAATTCGCTGAAGATCTTCAAATCACCAGAACACTCTGCGGAATGTTGGATACATGCAAATTGCTCCCTGAAATTCAGAGCCAGACACAATCGAAGACTTCTTGCCGTCGTAACATATGGGGGTGCTCTAAGACAATAGTCTGGTCAACTAATTCTAGTTAAATTTGACCAAGCTACCGATCTACCAGAATGCATGAGCTCGACCAAAAATTTCGAGGAACCAGTCTGTTGTGTTCCTCTTCGTGATACAATTTCGCTTGGCGATTCGAGTCTTTGTCGAGATCGAAACCGATAAGCACGCAAAGATTCCCACAGATGTCCACTTGGGGTGAGATGCATTTCAAATAATTGGCTCTTAATTTGACATAAATGAATTCTTTCGCTTATTATGAAGTCATACTTAGTTGAGTTAGTGCGCGAAGAAGAGCGGCTTGACCACATTTGATCATATCGGACGAGACAGGTTGGATGCATTCAGCATTCTTCAGTCGCGAAATTATTCCATTGTTTGCAAATATATGTCGTGGATCGAGACTTTGTAATAATGATATATTTTTGCCAATATGATTTGATTTTGGCAAACGTGAGCTGATTTCGCAAAGCTATACATCGACCGAATTGGGTTTTAAGTCTTTTTACGTGGATAGTCTATTGATTAGACAATCGTCATCTGTAGCAATGTTCCTCATCAATAAAGCTCATGTCATCTGCCTCAGCTCATTTCAGTCATAAATAATCTGAAATCGACTAACAAATAACTTTATCCAATTCCCGAATAATTCTTTGATCTTCGGTACGTTCCACGCTTCGGCTTGCTTAGTTCTAGCCGTTCTAGCCGTTCTAGCCGCTCCAGTCAAGATCACTTATTGGATGCACTCTGGCTCGAGATGCACTCCATTCAAATCACTTAGCACTCGAGCACGTGAGACACGTTGAAAGATTGCTCAAGCGCTTACGCTACGAATACACACACTTACCACTAGCAACTTCTTTGATTTTTGACGAGCATTGCAAGTTATTTTCAGTTCAGACAGTAACGACATTTCGAAATCGAAAAGTTTGTTTAGAATCTTCAGCGAATGGATCGTTCGTTTGGCTCGGAACATTTTTAAACAATTCATCCGTCAACTAGCCAATAGTGATATTGGAAGTGGAAGTAGATGGAGCTGGGAAAAGTGATGAATGGACGGGCGGGTGGAATGAAGATCACAAGCTCGTCGGGTCGAATCGAAACGATTTGGACGTCAATGTTCAATGAAAGTGCCGAGTAATGACGATAATATGGACTTTTCGATAAATCACGCATTCGACGAGCAGCAGATGAGGTTTATTTAAATTTTCCAGATAATTTAAGCTCGAGTCCAATAAAACCGTTAATCACGAAATCGTGAATATGTATGTACGTCTGCTTTTAAGATGGATTAGGAGGCAATAAATTAAATAAATTGCTTGGGTTTAAGGTTGCTTCAAGTGGATTGGTGGTGGTATTGTTTCCATGTTGAACGTTTAAGAAATAATTTTAGTTTTTTTTTAAACGGACGAATAGAGCCGAGACGAATTGCTCAGTTTCTAAATGAGTATCTACAATTCGAAAGCTCTACAACAATATTTAAAGGTTTGAATTGGTGAACAGGTTAAAAGTGGCGAAAACTTTCTCGTAAGCACTAATTATGTTTGTTTGTTCTCTAAGAAGGCTATTGTCTAAACAAGTGTGCAGGTTGGCGGTGTTTTCACACTGAGAAAAGACTCATCGCCAGAGACCATAATTTACATGCTTCCGGCGCTATATAAATAGTTCATTTCGAGATTGTGATAGACGCTATGTGTTAAAGCTTGCAAAACCATGTATTATAGGCCCCAACGCCATGTATTATAGCCCTCAATGCAATGCATTATAGCCCTGATAAAAAGCAAAGTAAACGCGAAAATGTCTCCGTTGCAAATAATTTTAGGTGATGTAGGTATATTATGTTCAAAATTTAACCGGATTGTGCAAATTAAACAAGAACGGTTGATTATTCTCCAATATTTATTAAACCCCATTCAAAATAAACACCATCGCAAACGATGCACATGTGCCAAAGTTTGTTCCAATCTTCAAAATATTTTGACCAGACCGATTTTGAAATGGCCTACCAGCTCCCTCTGCGAATTTTCTTTCGAAATGTGTCCCGAGGCCGCGATTTGAGTTTGGAAAACAGGCAAATTTCACACGGGGCCATATTTGAAGAATATGCTGCTTTTATATTGATGTTGTTTTTGGTAAAGTACTCGCGTACAATTATCGTGATGCAAGAACCACGAATTGTCCTTCCATAATTCTAGCCTCTTTCGACGAATATTCTCCCGCAAATGCTTTAAAATATTCAAATAATTTAGTGCGTTGACCGTTTGACCTTGCAAGAGGAAATCAGAGTGCAAGACACCGTAAGACTCGTGGAACACAGCCAACATCACCTTGATTTTAGAACGACTTTGGGGTTTAGTTAATGTAAATAGCGCCTCTCTGTAGATTGCTGAGCTGTTTGGACGTCATATTCGTACACCCAAGGTTCGTCACCAGTAATGATGTGATGAAGAGAGCAACGCATCTGAACAAGAAACTCCTTTAGTAAAACATAATTTCAAAATATATAAAAACATAATTTCATAACATAATTTCAAAATATATAAAATCTATATAAAATTCGAAGAAAAGTCTCGAGGTCCTTGTTTATAAAGCAATAAAAAAAGCTAATGGTCAGATTCTACTCGAATCCGACGGTCTACTCACTAGGCCACACAATCTTGTTGGAAAGCTAATGTTATTTAGCCTACTTGAATGATATGTGCTGAAGCTATGTTCACAGTAGTTGTTGTATAGGAGTAAAGACTACATGCATAGCAACTAAGCCCATAATGTATGGATATATAGATCAGAGTACTATGTACAGAGCTTGTATGACCATAAAGACTGCAATATATTACATTGGATACCGTGCTATGTGGATTTTTTTTTCGTTGCAGCATTTCACTTTTTAATATTCGTACCGATCGGATAGAGATGGCACTCTCTTTTATTATATTTAGTGCATAGATTTGCATCATTCCCTAATACACTTTACCTTAACACTTAACTTATTTTTCTTTTAAGTCCATGGTCGCTAATTATCTTCTAAAATGAGCTGAAACTAATTTATAGTAGTCAGTAATGCTCACCAATGAAGCCTTTGAGGGTTTCAAAAGCTATCACTTTCAACCCGTGGATTTAAGCCTATGGACGTGGCTCACACGGCATCACCCATGATTTTAGCAGATTGGAGCTCTGGTAGTGGACTCATTTTTGATCGCCAGTGACTATTTGTTGCAGAACTATTATTTTCTTTGAAGCACTACCGCTTCCGATACCTAACATATATTTTTGAATGTTAAGAATCAATGTTGCTACATTGTGCTTAGTTTTGGGGGTCTGCAAATTTTGGGAAAAAATTCATTTGTACCTTATTAAATCTTTAATCAAACAGTTGGTCTTTCTTCGTTTGGAAGGACTCTATGTTACTGTATTGCAATTAAGAGTTGCTTGTTATACCGTTAGTTTCACGGTTGCTCATGATTCTGATGCTGCTGAATCCGACATATGATTAAAACCAATTTTTTCCCCAATTTAAACATCACGCATAAGAGATTACTAACTTTAATTATTGTTCTAACGTTTTTCTTTCTTGCTAAACGTTTTTTCATTATTATTTTTTAAATTATATTTGGTGTTCATTGATCGAATTCGGTCGAGCACGTTTCCACTGATCTAATTTGAGGCTTAACGTCCATACTACTCGAAGATTCTCCGAAAAACAATCTTCTACCACATAATAAATGAAATAAAGCATAAGGCAAATTCCTTAAAATATAGTTAATGAACAATATAGCGAACCCAGCGCTTCCCACTTCACCTACAGTCCTTCACCTTATCAGATATATCAATTATTGAACCGTTTGCCACATAATTTGATAAGAACACCGCAAAATTCCGGTGTAAATTGATAGTATCTTAAGAACACATATTAAATTTTAAAAGTTTGTTTGAATTATAAAATATTTTTCTCTTTTTTCCAGGTAAGTCGAGCCATTTGATTGGTTTCATTTTTCGTGCACGGTATTGTATATATTTACATGTATACACATTAATTACAGGTTCGTAACCGTAAGTTTAACCATCTACGAACATTCTCATAAATTTATCCATCGAACATTATGCTGGACATATTTTAATAACATTAGAGAAACTATTTGAAACCAAACCTGACTGTCTTCATCTTGTACTTCCTGTTCACAAGTTAAGTCGTGGACAAGATCAATATGAGGCCCTTGAAAACATGCCAAATTTACAGTCCACAAGATCATTCTTCAGAGGAGATTCGAAACACCTGTATATGCATTCTTATCGTTTCCTACACGATCGGTACTGGTGCAAATGCATTACGAGGACTTCTATCACATGATTCATTACCACGAAATCGAAATGCTTTCGCCATGGGACCTGAGCTATATGTGGGTACTTGTATGTTAGATGTACGAAAATCATGTCTGGATTTTCTTGTTTGGTCATGTCTACAGCTTTAATAAGATCATGATCTTAGAATTAAGATTTGAGTACACATACGTCTAACATGAATTTTCAGTTAAGTGGTAAAATTTTCTTTGGCGTATTTTATGGCTGTCGGTTTTGCCTGACTAGAGGCGCTGAGGCAAGCACTTCAACAGATAGTGTCGCGGAAACTAAGCGTCAGATACTGCACTCAATTTCGTGAATCCATAACAAAGCCTTGCTATGATGGGCACAATCAAAACCTGACTTAGTGAACAGTATTCACTTTTATTGGCGAGCTTTGTAGTTTTTACAACATAACCTTCGGCTCCAACTTTGAAAGTTGCTTTTATTTGTAAAACATTAACCCGTCGTATTATGACGAGGCGCCATCATTAACTAATCCCGATATTAACGCGAAAGATTCTTAAAAATCCCAAACTTATCCGCAGACAACCTGATTTCAAAATCACAGCTTTGTTTTGCTTAAAAATTCTAGGGGACATGGGAGACACATGTACCGAATGGACAGACAGATTGTAAAATTTATAAAACACTGTCATGTAGTGCTAATCCAAATTAATTTAGATACAATGTTTACAGTTGTAAATGCTCAGAATGAACAATGTTTGAATGAATGTAGAACACTTTGTATTCGGAATCGATGAAGATGTTTGAATAAATCATTAAACTTCGAAAACTTGCCGATGGAATATCATTAATTTCGAGCAACAATGTTGCGTGAAGTACTCATGTTACAAAATAGTACAGATTACAATAAATTTGCAGATGCCCAGAAGAAAATGCCATCCAATCCCTCAACCAAACTTATATTCACTCAACGTCTTACCCACTATGATTTACGAGCAATTAATACGTTCACGCACACACATTTTAGTGGATAAATCTCATATATCAAACTTCCCGGCATTCGAAGTCATAAAATCGGAATCATCTACAAACTCCAGATACATTGTGTGTGCACGGGTTGATTTATGGCGATCTTTTTCATTTATTTTTACGGTTTAAGGAACACGACCTCAAATAAGGAAGAGCATTTCGATTTGAATAATTGTTTTGTAATTGAGCGCAAATATTCAAGGATGCACAGTAGCATTGGGTACACGTGGTGCTACCCTTTTTTGCAGTCACGCTTGAATGTATGTATCTCCCATTATGGTATACAAATGCAAGATGTGGATTAAATGTAACCAAGTAGCAAAGTGGCTGTTGAATTGTTTTTGATGTCTTACTTGTTTGAGCACATAGTTGTCGCAACTATACGGTGCAAATGTTATTCGTTGTGGTTTTGGATTAACGCATGAGAATCTTGTAGTTGTTGGATGCAAAAAATAGTTTGATTTAAAAAGGGAACAAAAGGTTTCTGTGATCAAGCATAAGCTTATAATAGATTTGAAGCGAAATTGTAACTGATTCATCATTATTTTGAAAAACAGGCATCAAAAGTCACCTGAATCCGTCAAACTCGGTACTCATGGTCCCCACTCTAAAACTATTATTGGCTTGTTAGAATAGTAGCATTGAATATAACAACAACCATGCCCCAGTTGCTGCTTTCAATGCTACAATCCTAAACAACTCTTGGTAGAAGCGCACAAAAAATGCGGGCTGAATTACTAAAGAATCAAAATAGCTTATCGATATTGTATCGATTCCGAAATAGCTAGAAACTAACTAACAAGAACAACGCAATTAAACAAACATCCATCATTCGCTTTGAATTAAAATTTCTCATCGTGATATCTGTCCAACTACGAAAATATCTTTGGTTTTTTGGGGAGCTATAGGGAAGTTTCGCGGCTCACGAATATCGTCTGAAATCATCAGAGAAGAGGAATCAAGACGTCTCAAGTGCATTCACAGCTAGTGATATATACGGCCATACTTCACGCTCGACGAGGAACAAGAATTTCTCTTTCGAATTGCTTTCGACTTGTTGCATTTCCATTAAGGAACTCATCACTTCACTGCACTAATTAGTAGTTCATCATACCAGACTGATACGAAAATGCCACACAGTAGAAAATGCAGACGCAAAGAATTTTTCACGGGAAAATTCACTTACACAAATGTACAGTGATGCTGTACTCGAAAGTAATCATTTCACTGGTGCAGCCAAGAAAGGAAATGCCCAGCTAATCAGAGATCCTCAACTGGCGATTTTCCGAGAACTGTTCGGACGAAGATGATAAATTCGTTTGACCGTGAAGCCGGCGCCAAAGGTCCGATTCGCGAAGCCTATCCAAAGATAACTTCACATTGAAATTCTTTGAATGATTCGAATAATTTAACGCGAATAAATATTTTGTTCGCGTAGATATTAGATTCTAGGAAGAATTAAACGATTTCGCGGGGCTACTAAATCTGGCTTGGGTATTTGAAGATTAGAAATTTACAGAGCAGCGAAATTAGATGCAGAAGTAATTAACATTCTAACAATTCTTGGATGAGACACTGCACCAAGTGCAAGAAGTACAACACTCATAAATTCGGTGTGAACAAATCCCATTCAACATATTTATGGTTTTCAGCAATTTAAACAGAGCGTCTAGATGGTAAAAGAACACTGAATGTGTAAAAGAAGGAGACATTATTTTGTATTTGCCTTGTCAGTGCCTTAATAATGTAGTCAACGAATGCCGTAAGTTAGTCTACGCTACGACTAGGGCTTAAATGTTTACCATCTTCATTTGCACATATTCATTTGATATATGCCGCTATGCCGTTGAAGAGGTAGTTGCAAGCTTTTAAAATTTGAGGCATTTTATTAAGAAGAATATAATTGCAGTTTCCATTAATGCATGTCGTGTTTCGCTGCTTTCACGTTGATTCACATATCCAAACCAAACTTTAGTATGAGTTAAAAGCATGCCCTAGTGGCTTCGTAATATAACTTTCAACTCAAGCTAAAAAGAATGCACCATGTCGCATCAAAACCAAAATTTTATGATCATACATAAGTAATGAACAAATACATTTCATGGGCATACTTAATTCATTACATGCACTTCTACGAAATTAGTGACCACTTGTATTTATTCGAGTTTTATCTGCGAGATAATAATAGTGCATCAAAAATCATATAGGGTACGTTTGTTGTTACTGTTTGAATTAAGTTGCGACCAAATTAGACAATAAAGTATAGATCGAGGTACATAATCGTGCTATCGACGATTCATGATCATACTGTTTAGCAATCATTTTCTCCGAACAAGTCAAACTATAGGTACATGAGCTTCTCCAATGATTGAGTATCTATAGGCTGTTTGTGATTCGTTTTATTGCCCAAATTAATCATACATAAACTGATTGCTTGTAGATTTCCTAGTTTGAAAATCTTTGTAGCTCAATTGCATTTAATCAGCTAAATGAAATTTACAAAATTAGGAACGAGTTTCAAATAGTAAACAGTATGATTTTTTTTGTTTATCCAAACAATTGCTTCGTATGACATAAAAAAAATTACGATTTGCTGCAAAACGTGCAATTGTAAAAACTTTGTTCTAATTTGGGGTGAAAGACCAGTCATAAGATCGGCTTATGACTGATATTTCATCCCTGTGTTCATGTTGATCGGTTAAAACATCTAATTTTGTTTTTTTGCTATTGCTTTTGTTTTTCCTTTTTTTAAATTGATCTGTTATACCATCTATCAATCTTCCAAGTAAATACACACGTCAGACTGGGCTGGTTGGCTAGAATGAGGTAGAAAAGAATATCAGGATGATCCTTCAAATAAAACATTCCGCATTATCGACTGTTCAACAGAGCCTAGTCGATCGCAACAAATGACGCCCAACGTGGGCCTGGAGTGAAAGTGTTGGTTCCGAAAGGATACAGACAGACGCTGCAAGGAAGCACCCATGATTGTCCACTGGACAATCTGCAATGTGAATCCTTAAAAGTTTTACTAGGTTATTATTACTGGCCACCTCTCCGACAGGACGTCACCAGTTATCTTAATAGTTACATAATTTGCAAGCAAGTCAAAATATTGTTACCTAGTTCCATCAAATTCGTGTGGCTCAAGGTGCAGCCAAAAGCCACGACCAAGTTAGCCTAGTACAAGTACAAGTTCCTGACGCGGATTGTATTTTTGGCCCTTGGTATTCCAAAGATAGTTCACACTGAGAAGGGGACTCAATTTGTGCCAAAAGCTTTCTGGGAATTCCTGGCTTAATTTGAGATGAACCATTGTGACCATTGAACCGCTCGTTTTATTAACCCCAAGCTAACGAGGGGGCAAATCAATCCATCTGAGAGGGGAAACAAATCCATCTGAGAGGGCAAACAAATTCGTCCTAACCGCCAGTCAAATATATATAGAAAAGGGTCATCAGAACTCGGACCTTAACCTGTTAGCATTTCGTTATGTTGTACATTTTTTTCGTTATGTTGTACAGTCTACAGGATTTCCATAGGATTTTTTGATGTTTGGTCACCAACCTCTGTGACGTGATTCTGAATACATTTTACCGAGATCCTTTAACGCTTTTTAGCTAGGAGAGGTTTAATTCATATCATAGCGGAAAATATCTTAAGATTAACTTACGGAGTCGCAGCAGAAGCTTTAAGCGGGGCAATCGGTCTGCATATTAAATCACTCACTTACCCGAAGTTTGTAAGAGCAACGGTCAGGCGCAAGGTAGGTCAATTGACATATGGGATAGTGGGTGATGAATGCTAACTGCTGGTGATTGATCATCCAAAGGATATAAAGATTTGATTATCGAGTCATGAGAGCTAATGGGAACTATGCCCGGCTGATGATGCAGCTCAGAGTGGTGGGTCGTCCCCACGAATGTTGTGGACTGTGTTTGTTCGTGGCATGATTTTTGCTGTGTAAGAAATTTTATACTTTTGATTATTTATCAATTTTGGTTAAAATGCTTAGATCCAAGCACAATGAAATATAAGCACAACATGACCATTTCATTTCAGGATTAGATTAAAAGATAGTCTGCAGAACGAGTTAATTGATATGAACAAAATGAACAAAAACTGCACTGCACTACAGAAAATATATATAAGTGGCTCATGTTTTATGAGTTCACCTGCATTTGGAAATGCAAATGCAAATCAAAAATTTTCTCCTGCGCCGAGTTATCCAGCTCATACTTGCAAAGCACAATCGTTGGCTCAAATATATCCCAAATATAGTTCTGTTGCATTGATTGTACTAGAACAGCAATTGGTTCTGCATGAATTTTTTAAAATTCATTATAAAAAACATTGTTGAAATCTCGAATTTCGAATAGCAGCTCCACTTGCATTACCAGAAACCCCACCTGCATTTTCTTCCAAGTTTTAGGATCAAGTGATCGTCTAAACTACAGGGAAATTTCCTGCGCGTTAAAATTAGGTATCCTGGGAAAATTTTAGACAAAAAAAAAATCCGGAAAAAGTATGTTCAGTTCTGGGACACTGAAAAATAAGGACATGGTCAAAAGGAACTAATTTTTTTTCGAAATGTAAAAGGGAAGAAGGTTTACTTTGGAGAAAATTAGGAGTCGGACAACAGTTGAAGTAGGGAGCAAAAAAAAGAGAGTTAGAGAATACCATAAATGGTTAGAAATGAAACAAATTCCAATTAAAGTGGATTTGTTGGATATTGAACTAACAAAGCAAAACGTGGTTCTTGGAGTTGGTGGTGGATTGGTGTGTAAAGTTTTTATGAAATAGTTCGAAGTTATAACTGATATTCAATCAGGGAGATGTAAAACTAAAACAAACATTAAAAAACACAGATACGTAAACATCTAATAATTTATACAATTGGGAGTACTATATATTTTTTGTTTATAACAAACGTGACATATTTCAATATTTACAGTAAGATAATGGTTTCTAACTTTTGTTATATTTATTATATTTCTTGTTTATATGTGGTGCTCAGATCCGGATGGAATTCCGCCTACTATGCTCCAGAAGACAGGAATGACCGTACCCTGGGTACTGCCAATTTATAAAAGTTGTCAAGTGTTAAGCCATATGCCTGCAATCTGGAGAACTTCTACTGATGTGTTTATACCCAAAGCAGGTAAAAGCAGCCATGCGTATCCGAAAGACTAGAGACCTATGCACTTTACTTCCTGTCTTCTCAAACTAGTCGAAAGACTTTTAGATCTCCACAAGAAGGAGAATCTTGAATCGCTAACCCTTTTGTGAGTGCAAAATGTGTACACCAAAGAGAAATCTGTGGAAACGGCACTCCATACGGCAGTTCTTATTAGAAAAGGTACTCCAGTACAAAGGATACGCTTTGAGCAACAGCATTGCCAAGAGGAATGATGATATATTTATAATAAAAACAAAGAAGAAGAAAAGCGATCTATCTTATCATAACTCTTGGTTGGACCTATAATATATGATATAAATTATACCATTTATGATATAAATTATACCGGTGCATCTAGCTTCTATATTCCGTAAGTCTCATTTCTAGTTCATTTTCGAGCGCATCGTCGCAGTAATTGCGTGCTTCATTAATTAACGATAAATTAAATTAAACCCAAGCTCCTTCCGAAAGATTTACATTACTCGTATTACTTCGCTATGCATGCTTTGATAACTGTCCCCAGTAGCCTGCCTAACTAAACGTACAACAGTATCCCGTGGCAGTTCGTTGTCGGCCTATCTATGGTGTGCCAACAGGTTCACCGATCGGACCATTAGTGTTCATAACGATTTCACGAAAGACAGAATTCAAATGCACGCATTCGATCCTATTAATGATACACTATTGTACACATCGGTAGTACTGAGTTTCAATTAATCCGTTTTATCCGATGATTGGATTAAATGCACAAGGATAGGTTGCTCTGAATGTCGCTAGGTAAATCAACCTAATTGTCGATTCAATTCATGTAGTCCGTGGGCTATTAAAATCGTCATGCGTGTAGATTTCTTTGTTCGAATATTTTTTCGATGTTGTTTGATTTACGATCGAAATGAAAGTGCATCCCGACTAGCGGCATGGTAGGAAATTGATTTCGAAGCGAGTCGAACAAGTCAATTAGGCGACAAGTTCACATTTCAAATGATTTTTTGTGGATGCAAGTGCAAAGGATTGCAGAGGCGTACGTTGAAACCTGGTCTTCATTAGGCGCTTTGAAGATATGGTTATTGTTGGGTGTACTGTGTTTATTACAGAGTTTTAAAAAACAGCTAGTTTGAGATAGTAGTCAATATATGTCCAAAATTATAAGTGCAACTAATTAAAAGGCTAACTTCCTTAATTTTCACGGATATTGAAGACAGTTTTCTATATGGCCATAACGTAAGTCCACCTTTACGCATAGTGAATCACATGTAACTCAATCTACTGATCAGTTCGACTCCCTCCCATTCATATGCACAGTTCCATGCACTTCCTCCATATTTATGGTCCCGATAATAATGTGTTTCTATTTTATTTGATTTTGGTGGCACAACGTTTATTTTCAGTGTCTTTGGCCAGATTTCTCAGCTCCCAGTGATACCACGATTGATCATTTGCTCCTGTGATCTTTTCCCCAGAGCCAAAAGATGAGATCGTATTTTACTGTATTAAGCCGGGTGACATCTTAAGCTGCTGCGGCTAACTCTTATTCGTGCGCTTGTTGCACTACAGTAAGTCATGCCGCGCGACCAATGATTTATTGCAACGGCAGGGAGCCGCAGTTAATGCGTCATTTTCCGTTGGCTGAATTCCCGCAAGATTACATTCTTAGCCGCTTTAACGACGGTATGTGATATTGAAGCGAGAATTAGATTTCAATACATACTCGAGATTTATTGGGAAATGCGAAAAATTAATTGAAGAGAAGGTGATTCCGAAACTGGGCACCATCAATTTTATTGTTGAAATCAATTCATTTTTGGTGACAAATGTGTGTGAATATGTTTATATTCACACACATTTGCATGAAAGTATTGAATTACACTTGATTGCAAAGAACCTAGTTAATATGAGGAAAATTTACAAACGTGTACCCTGTTTGCGAGACGAAATTCCAAACGTTCCAGATTGTACAAAGTGTATAACCTGCCTGCCGGCGCATTAACATTATTCTGCTGAGCACTCGAGGCCACCATTGACTAGTTAAGCTTTCACACACCCAACGGCATCATGTTTTTCAATTTAAGCGCAGCGGTTGCAAGAAGTCATGTAAACGATCATAAAATCCTTGTCAGATGACTGTGTTGATTTCGCGAAATCCACTTACCAAATCCTGATCACGACATCGTAATAAGTAGAGAAATGGTACTTAGAATCCAGTCTACTGTGAATTTACATGTACAAATAAATTGTCGTTTGGAAATTTAACAAGATCATCGATCGCCATCGATCTCCGAGCTTCCTGGATATCATCTAACATCCATTTAAATTCCATCAGAAGCAAACACGTCTGGTTCCCATCGCGCTAGAGCCTGGTCGTCGGCCAAACCTGTCGTATATAGTCGCTGAAGTCTGACAACTAATTGAAGTTTAGGCCGCCCGTTAATTTTGGCTCGATCACGAAGAGTAGCATGGTCATAATGACCCAATTCGTTAGAAGCTGGATTGTTCCGTAAACACTGAATATATTCAACCGGCAAATTTTTTTAGATCTGATTGCTTCACATTCAGTACTAAATCGAATCTCCATGACGCGGTATTGTGACGAGGCTATGTCTGAGAATAGTTGAATCATTCAAATGAGCCGGGGAAATTAGTTGTATTTATATGCTAATTCGTGGTGAAACATCTGAATTTAATATTTCCATCTTTGAGTCTTGTACAACTCGTTCTTCGATGTAAATAAACATTTGTAAGTTCCATTAGTATTTCAAATAAAATCTCAGGTTTTTGACATGTTTATTAGTTTTTAATAAAGTATAGGTAATCTACAAATTAGACCAAAGAATTTTAAAAGAGCAATTTGTAGTTAAAATGTCCTATTGCGATTGGCGGTGTTGCTTCAATCGGCTTGGTGTTTGATATGAAACACAATAAATGGTCTTAAACAGAGAGAATTTCTTCGGCAGATAAATGGAAAAATTGAAGATGCGTAGATTTCTTCTTTAAACTATACACTTCTAAATCATGACTCTTCTTTTGTAATATTATCGTCTGACTTACTAAACGTAATCTCCTGATTTATTAGTCAAGGCATCTCTGCATGCATTGTTTATGCATGTGGAATTTGCCTTGTTCATTTAACGGCCTAATCGATCGCGTCAAAGTGCAAATTAATCGATAAACATGCCCGAAAAATGATGAAGTCATTTAAACTCCGATGCCCTTCCTCTCGGATTCAACTCGTGTCCCATCTTTACTGATAATTACAGGCTTCTTGCCAGCCGACAATTATTTAGGCTGATCTCTGTTAAAATATTATCTGCATTGCGTTCGCACGATCGTTTTACCGAAAACTTACTTTGTTAGCGAACGAGGTGAAGAAGTAAAAGTTCTTTGTGTTGAGCACGCATGAAGCTGTAAAATGTAGCGATAGGTTGGAAAACAACAGCGATTCCAACCTGCAGGGCGAACAGACCGCGAAAGTTTTAGAAAACGAGTCTCGTGTGCCCGTTCCACGCACAAGTGGTCAAGGACCCATTATTGATTGCGTTGTTTTAAAATTTTGGACCGCCTTTCGGTACTTTTCGCCGATTTATGGGACATCTGATAATTGGAAATAAATTTCTCAATCGATTAGCCTGTTCAATTTGCACACGAAATAGAGGTTAATTGTAGTAATTGGTGTATTAGGTAAATTACAGGGCTTTGAATGAAATTATGATTTGATTTCCAATGTGAAATGAACAATGTTTGATGGAATCGTATTCCGAGACATAGTAATAGAGATTCGGAAGATGACTCTGTGGCAACTGGCCGCAGTAATATGTTATTGAGCAGTGGAAATATATGTAATCTAACTTTTCTCTGGAAACCCAAAAGTCGTTAAGTGTAGTTACCTCATTTTGTTCCAAGCCGTGGGAAAATTTTCAAATCTCTAACTTTCACGAGTCTTTGTCTGAATGGCATTTGGTGTGCCACATATTAAATAGTTTCAAAAATTTATTCCTGACATTAGAGCAAAAAATACCGTTAGCAATACTCAAGCCGTTCTATGCAGGCTGTCGTTTATTGCTTATTAAGAACCTCTCGTGATTTCAAGAAGATTATTGTATTTGACTTTTGCAAAAGCTCGGTGAAAAACTAAAACTGTTAGATGACATATTTAAAACTTTGTTTAAGACAGTAAAACCTGAATAAACGAGCAATACTTTTTTCCATGGAAAACATATAATTCAAGTTTTCATGCTCGTTTTTTTACCTGTTTTGAAGAAAATTATCAAATCATTTGATTTTATTTTTGTTATATTTATTTCGCCAAGCAAGGTCTAAAATGAGTGCATGTAAATAAATTTCAAACAAATTAAAACAAAGCATAAAATATAAATGAATAGGCTAGAAGCCAATATGTAACACATAAATAAATAAGTAACGAATAAATAACAAATAAATAAATAAATAATTGTTAAACACCATATTTATCAGCAGAGACTAGATTTTACTACGGCCATTGAAAATCCTGCAGCATCAGTTTATCGGCTCATTAGCTGCATTTCGCAAACGATTGGACCTTGTAGTCCTTACTGCTGAGCCACTGATCAAGTGAATCCAGCTTAGATTGAAAAAAGAGTGCATCAGATTGCTTAAAGTAGTAGTTTTTTTGATAGGCGATGGATCGAAAATGAATAAAAAAAGGTGGTTAAAGTTGGTCGGTACCTTAGCTCGCTAACGCGCCAGTCCAAAGCAGTGATCTACTGTCCGCGGGTTCAAATCTCGCCGTGCTCATGATTGTATTTGTTCGTCTTGTGTTTTTTTAACAAACTGGCGACTAGGTATAATACCAGCGCTCCATTAATTAAGTGCCACTATAAAGGCATAATATAGCTAATAGGCATAGCACTAGCGCTTCAGACAAATTAGAAAAAAAACATGTGTGGCGCTTAAAAAGTATAATGAATAGTTTATATCGGCTTCCCCCACATGTGCCTTTCTACCGTACCGCCATAGCAAAGCAATCCTCTGAGCTTTGGCATTATCACAGTAAAAACAAATTCTGTCTAAAGCCTTGCTGAAGTAAGTGAAGACTGGGTCAATTTGATAGCCTTCCTCCATTTTATAAAAAAAGACCGAAACTGGAACTGTCAAATTTGTGGTGTTAAGCGACCTTTTCTAAGGCCATTGCTCTGTGGCTCGTTCAAACGTTCAAAGTTTAATCTAAGATATAATGACAATGTTCCTATAAATTCCGAGAAAGCTATCGCCATTTTTGGAAATAGGTGTTACATAAGAAAGTTACCAACATCAAAGAGTATTTGCAAGGAGCTAAAAAAAAAAGTCAATGAAAGAGTCAATGGACCTGGACCTTTATTGCAATCGAGTTCCAAAATAAATTTTCATATTTCTTCTCGTGAAACTTTTTTGTGGTTTTTTTGTGAGCTGAACGGCTAGATGAGAAACGAGTCTCGAAAGAGTAATATTGCACCACGATGACGCTCCTTGTCATTGCCCATGACACCGTCCAAACTCTGAAATGGGATCTGCAACATGAACTAAAAGAGAAGATCACATCATGCGCATTTCACCAACTTTTTCTGATGTCTTGTGTAAATAGTGTCGTTGTATTCTGTCTTTCTTTTTCCTTGAATTTTCATTTTTTTCGTCAAATACTTGATTCCTTGTTTTATTTTCAATGCATTTTGCCTCCGAGCAAAAACTTGCCTGATCCATCCCCATGAATCAGTAAGCAGTTAAAGATTTACATAAGGAGAACAAAAAACAGTCATAAGAGTTCCTGTAGTTTTTCTACTGATTTTCATAAAGGTTCGAGAAGTTTTTGGACGCTTCGATGTTGAGGCAGCTCCGATAAATAAACGAATCAGAAAAATATTTGCTCGGAGACCAAATAAATTGAAGAGACAGCAAGGAAAAATGGATTCGACGGGAAAATAATTGAAATTCTTATCAAAAACAATTACGACAAAAGGAGGAATATTTACAAGAACATCGAGAGCTGCTCGCTCCTTGCATCCGTTTCAATTTTCAGAATTAATCCCGTGAAAATAAATAAATTTACGGCATCGCACATCCAAAGGACTTCAATCCTTTATTTTGCAGACAACCCAAAAGCTGATATATAACAATTGGGCAATTCTAAGGTTTGTAAACTGCTCCCAACTTATATTGCAGCATTGTCTAAGTATCACAAATGTGAACAGTTATGTTGCCGGCTTGATGCCGAATAATTTGAAGGACACCAGATAATGTCTAATATCCAGACATTTCTTTGGTACGTGCTATTAGATTGTTTCCGTGCAAAACTAGGTCGCAGACTTTTTTTTTAGCAACGTTTTCAATACAGTCTCACAATGGCAAGGATTAGAATAAACTTTATGAAAGTGATTAGTGGGTTGAGGGAAAGTGGTGATGAAAGTCAGACAGCAGGAAAAAAAGGTGTTCCACGTCCGAATGGATCACGGTGCGACTGATTATAACCTCAAAAGTATAGTAGCATCGGTCAATAAATGAAATACAGCATATCTATATTCCTCCGGTGTTTAAGCGATTCAATTTGTGAATCAGTAGACTCGTCGTCTATAAATTTAAGGACTCTTTTTAGGACTTTGCGTAACTTAGCCAATATAGTTCAGTCTGCCGCTGCCTAAATGTTTGAACTTTATTCATATATGGGAATGAATAACTAAAGGATTCAGACCAAATTCGTTGTCGTCAAATAAACGTATGGATGATCGTCCTTAAGTAATTTTCTTCTATCAGAAGTTTAATTTTCTAAACTTCTGAGTCCTTGTTGATTTCTATTTCACCTTTTATTCAACATTATCTGCCTTGACAAGCGGATCATATTGTTCGATGCAACAAAAACAGATACAACAAATTGTCTGTCATCATTGTTCTTTTCTTCTTCTATGACCATTTGATTTCCTTCCGAATATTTTTCGATGCCGTTGCCCTTCCATCATGCTGCTATTGTTGTTCACTGTTCATACAGATTTCTTGAGTGGTATTTTCGCGTTAATTATACTTATACTTTGGCTCTTGTAATCTAGTGGGTAGAGCACTGGCTTCTAGTGTGTAGAGTCCTTGGTTCGGGTTTGGATGAGTTTCGAGTTCGCCTAGCTCTGAATAGGTACCTGAGTTAAATCAGGAGTAAAGTGAGTCTTCGAACTAATCACTCCCCATTCCTATACGTTGATTGCAAATTTGCGAATGAATCTCTCTACCAGCTTTAACCCGTAAAACTTACGGTTTACTTAAGGTTTTCGTGGAAATACTTTACTATCATTCCAATTTATATAATTATCCTGAAAAGACCTTATTAACCGTGCGTAAACACTAAAAAAGGCTAACCGTTTGTGTGAGTACACTAAAAAAATTACAGATTTTGAGAAAAAAAGTGTTCTTTGCACCAATTAATCTAGAAGAATTTTCGATCCAAAAGTTATTCCTAAGCTTACTAAAGTGCTTGTTAAAGCTACATTCACAAGTATTAAGTGTATTGTTAATTCTCATTTAAAGCAGCTATAATCAGTAATACTTCCACACTGATTGTGCAAAATGATAGCATACCCGATGAATTAATGATGAAACGTATTAAAGTATTGTCGGGTCATGAATCGAATTCTAAGTTCTTAGTTAACCATCTCTGTATTTCCAGCAAGCCAGCCAATCTGTCTGCCAACTTAAGTTGCGTATCACGTTTCTTCGTGGCTTTTACTACAAATGTTTGATTTACGCAGAGGCATTGAGCCTGAAGAATTCTCCACGTCTGTTGACATTGTTGCATGCCACTGTTTGGCTCGTGGACGGGTGTACAACAAGCTAGACTGACATCAGTCAGAGTCACTTTACTACGATTCATGCATCATTCAGAAGCTAGAAGATCTTCTGAAGGAACATCATAAGAGCAAGAGCCGATAATAATTCATTTAAAACGATTTAAATATCAAGATAGACTGATAGTGGTCGTCGTCGCCCACCAGCTACGATTTCGTTGTTAGATGTTTGCTCTGTGTCTTCTGCATCATGTTAACTGTTAGCCTACGTAAATTCGCGGGCATTAGGTGAGTTGTTCAGTGCGAGAAATTTGCAAGGTGACTCTGTCAGTAGGTAGATCGGTCAGGTTCCTTGTTCGGGACTCTCAATAAGTTATTACGGCTATCATGTACACATGGCAGTGGAAGCACACTTGCTGTTTTATGGTAGTTGTGTATTCGAATCACTCTTACTACATGTGGGATTGATCAAGTTCACGTTCAGAACAGACGCAGACACCATGTCTTACATGAATTGTAATTTGCGTGGATCGTGTAGGTTTTAAGTTTGATAGTTTCAGATTGACAGCGTTTATATTGAATCAGAGGAAGGTAGAATGGTTCCGATTTCAATTTACTTTCGATTTCGATGAGGATATTTCTTGCGTTCCAAGATACATTGTAAGACGATCAGGTTGCAAAGTTTGTACAATGTGTTTTGGTCTGATTCACCTACATAGGAATAAGATAAATCAATCTTTACACTTGTCCCGTTCCTTATTCTAAAAAAAAAGATTTAAAATATAATTTTTAATGAATGTTAAGTATGTACAAACCTAACTAAAATTCGAAAGACTGCCTTCGCATCGACCACACTGACTTCATACTAAATAAGATGCTCATTGAACATATACAGATATGATAGCTAGTTCTGGAATTGAAAATTTACCGGCTGCTTGTAACTTAGTAGCGCACCATCATCCAGTAGATGTATCCCACTGCGTGAAAACATTAAATCATATTTTCTAATTTAACTTAACCCGTTATTATTCAAATTTGATCACTTTTTAGTCTGGACTTATCGCAAAATAGGCATAATTAAACGTGAAAGTCCTCATTCCATAATTAAATGCGCTTAAATTCCATCAAACTCTTATCATTTAGAAATGTAATTTTCCCTGCAACAGGTATTTAATACAAAAACGTGAGTGACACATTTCAAGTTTTCATCACTCATCAAGCCCTTATGCACAATTTATAAGCAGATAACAACTTCAAACTTGATTCAATCAAAGTGCCGATGATCCGCGACAAATATGCTCTTAACGATGCTGCCTACTGATATGCGGAGTTTCTTTTTGGAAAATATATTCATTCAAATCAAATTGATAGCTGATAATGGATTTGTAATGATTTATGTGCTTTCAAGAGGAAACGTTTTAGTGATAATTTTATCATTTATTTTAGTTTCCAACAGCACTTCATCTCTTGGAAAAGTCTTATTGATTGCATTGATTCAACTTTAAACTTCATAATGCACGTTCAATTTTTTTTAAAAAGATTATATGGTGTGTTCGTGAAGTATGTGGTCAAGGATTACCTTACTGCCGAAAGTATTTCGGAAATTATACACGATTTCGGCATAATAAACTTGACACTTCTTGTCTTATGTCAACAAAATAGCAACGTGCATAAACTCAGGAATTGTTTTATAGTAAAAGCAATTCAAAACATGTTGTTGTTAATAAATAGATCAACTATTGTCCAATAAATACTTTTGGTTGAAGACGATTTATACTGCGATGCTAGGTAGTTAACGTGTATTCTGACTGAATAAAACGATATACGTATTTAAGTATGATGCCAATTCGTAGCAAAATGTTAAAAGAGTTCAGTTCAAAAATAGTAAACAGTTGAGCTTGTTTTACTAAATGCAAGAAGTGTGTTTATATTTTATTCGAATTTTTGTGCTTCTAATTTCATTCTTATTAAAAGGTTGCTTGTGAATTAAGTATGATGGCCCTTCTTTGGGTAATTGCTCCGTGGGATATTCGAGCCAGATTTATGGTTTTTTTTAAATAAATTATTATATTTTTATGTTTTTAGTCCTCAAAGCCTGCCAACATTGCATCATACAACTACTAACTATACAAAAATTTCTGGGAAAATAAACAATTGCATTAAAATAAATATTTAGTTCTTTTAGAAGTGTAGATGGTAGAGGCTCCATTTTCTTAATCGAAACTTTTGCGCGAAATGATTATTTTCACGCCTCACTATGCCCTTAGTTTCACTCAACTACCTACTCAGAGATAAGCTCGGTTTATGGTCCCCCGTCCATACTTCGATTCGAACCAGGGACCCTCCACGCCAGGAGATAGTGCTCTAACCGCAAGGTTTTTTTCAAATTGCCAACTCCCTAAATGGAATTTGAAGCTCTTTGGGAGATTTTTCGGAGGGCAAATGTGTAATTTTTCAACACTGTTTTTGGGGATATTTCCGTTGAAATGATACTATCTTTGCGATTTGTAAGTCTGGACCGGGGGCTTTTTATTAAAATCTAAACCTGGTAACACTGGACTACACGAGCCTTTATTCTATGATAGGTTTCGTGTGATTGAGGACCTCTTCTCACATTTACCGTATCTTAAATGGAAAAATGATCTATTTAATTATATTCACTTAAAATTTACGGTTTGGCTAGGTTAGGTCAACGATTAGGATTTATATGAACTTTTAAGATTTCATAATCAACGTTTTTTCGCAAACCTGCTTTGCAAAGTTGCACTCAATTAAGGATAATTGAATGATAAACAATTGAAGCTTAGAGGTAAATCACAATAAATACTGACCCAGAAAGGCTTGTATCATTTAATTTCGTTTAAAAAACGGGCATTCAAAAATATATAATGTGGAAAATACATATTGGCCGAGCCCAGGCGAAATCTGGCGAGCCCGAATGTGTGGACGGGCCAGACAAGCGACTTTGACAGGTGTCACAGGCGCTCCTGCGACTTCCGATCGGAATGGGTTTTGGGCACGAGCCAAGGCGATTCGTGACGAGCTGTAAAATGCCGTCCACATGTTGGCGGCCTCGTCTGACTTCGGCTCGCCTGGCCTCGGCCAATATCTATTTGCTACATAAGCGTGAATTTTTGCTTTACCTTTTATTAAATTTTGCACAACCGTTTCGTTGACCGTACCACTTGCTTTCATTCGCAAGGAAGAACATTTTTTTGGGTGACTTGGCAGCTTTACTTTCCTTTCTTAGTTTACTTTTAAAGACAGATCAATATATTTTTATTGACTTGCGTTTTATAGCATTGAGTGGGGAAAAAAATTCCACGTTCTTGGCCTTGCACCATTTTATTGTTTGTTGAGTGTAATGAGCTGTAGCTAAATCAGGCTAGAATAATGTAGACTCAACGTGGTCATTTAAAAATGGCAGTAGTCTTTTATGCAGGAATTCTATCACATAGATTCCGGTGCTTCTGTCAAAAACGTCTGACGTTTCTACATATGACTTGCAAAACTAATACTGTGGGCTCTAATTTTCCCTTTACAATTATTTACTCTGAATCGCTGACATTCTCTTTATTTGTTGTTGGTCAATACTGTAGTCCAGGTACAGTTGAAAAGTTGTATTCAAAATACGTCATACACCTGGATAGTGGTGGTCAAAATTAATTTTTTTAAATTTATTAAAAATCATAAATATTTGGTCGAAATTTTCTTGTACAATTTCCTTTATCTGCATATACCAATGTTGCATTGTTCAGTAATTTTTTCGCACCCCCTCCCCCACGGTTCTTTGTATGGCTTGATTTGATGTACTCACTATGATGTACTCACTTTTTTAGCAATATCTCAAACAGTAGCACTTTTGTTGTTAACTGCCAAGTCTTCCAGGTTTCTTATTCCTTCTACCTTATCTCGTCTCTTCATTTAGTATTTTACCTTCCGATCTCCTTTCTATTATCCTTTGCATTGTTCATTTTGAGATGTTGAGAGATAATGCACAACAGTTAAAATTGCTCTTATTATTTTTAGAGCATGTTCGATGACTCTACTCAATTTACTTTACAAATGCACGAGTGATTATGCATTCCGGAAATATAAATTTAACAAAACCACAATTCACCGATAAAAAATAATATTCAAAACATCATTCAATGTTAGTTTTATTGATTTCATCAAATATCCGCCACAATATTTCTCTTTCAATTGATTTTCCGTTTATTTATCTACCGCAGACTCTCCATTTCATTCTCCCCAGACAATACGACAATTTACCCGCACGATGTCTCGTAAACTGTTGCGTGTCTAATCGCAAAACATCAAAGCAAAATCATGAGTCTCTTGTGCCATTTCATCCTCCTGATCTTATTTCCATCGTACAATACAGGCATAGGTGATGCACAGGCTGACCTATAGCTTCTGGCTGCACCTACAACAGCTACTTCTTTATAGGCTATGAGATCGCAGCAGCAACTGGCGACAACATAAATCTCCACATCTGTGAAAACATGAGAAGCTGTCTCATAACATCTAAATAACCGTAAAGATATTCAGTGATAGATATTTCATGCTACAATGTCTGGCCTCTGAAGTTAATATCATAAAATGATAGCCAAGGTATAGGGATCAAGTTTCGGAGGGTGGAATTTTTGTTTCTTGGAACACATGATCAATTAAAAAGAAGTTTACTTATTATCTCAAAGTTATAAATTTCACTCTAACTAAATGAAAAACTTAACATAAAATATATATTTATCTTGCATAAATGAATCGTGATGACATAATTTCAATTGATTTAAACGACCTAAAAACCAGAAATTTTTGTTTCCGCTTCAATCAAAAGCATCCGAAAAATCCTCTCTATCTACTACTGGTTTGCATTGCCTTAAAATCAACGCAACCTACTGAGCTCATGAAAAGAGATTACTTAAAAGTGCTAATAAATTCCACGAGATACATCGTTTTCGACATGTAATTGTTTCGCGTGCGATGCGTGACTGATTTACTGCAACGAGGCAAGCAATATGACAAATAGGCAGACAACACGATCTGAGTATTAAACATTATGGACTCTACAGCTATATTAGCAGTTATTTCTTGTTTCGTTCGAATTAGATACATATCGCCTTCGAGATAATCTTTTATTGTTTCACGGATTGTTGAAATGTTTATTTTCACACCAAAAATCTGTAGCTGTAGTGAAAGTAATTTCTCGATAATTGTAATTACGTGAACAAATTAAGTAAAATGTAGGCATGGTACAAGTATTCAATTTGGTTTGTCGATTTGAAAATGTGACTATGAGAATTAGTTTGGGTTTTTTAAGGTTGTAATTCGTTAAATTCAGTGAAGGTCTAAAATTATAGGAGAAAAAAATTGGTTAATTGTAAACTGACTGCCAACAAGGTTTGGCAAAACAAAAACTCTACAAGCCATAGGCTACTCAGCTCAAATCATAGCAATCGAAAAAATTACTGCCCCCGATTATACGAGTGATACTCACAGCTTGAAGGACAAAAACAAGATAAAAATTAAATTGTCTAGATTAATAACAATCATTAATATATTTTTTGTCCCTTTTTCGATTTCGACATAATTGCACATAAACTAACAGGTCCATAAATTCTCCATGGTTTTAAATTAACAATATTGAATGATGTGGTGCCGGAAGTTTTGTTTAGTACTTGCTGTGCATTAGTGTGTTGATATGGTAAATGTTGTTCAGCGGGCAAATGCTGAGCTAAAAAAGTCTGTTGTGTGTTAAATTAAAAATCATCAGATGCTTATGTTATTTCATTGAATTGAAATAAAACATGTCACCAAAAAAACAAACAACCCTAAAGATTCATTAAGTTTTAACTCTTATAATTTATCCTTCATCAATAAGTAGCCCAGTTAAATTGTCATATATGGTTCCATTAATTAGGGGTAGTTCTAATTTTTTAATATGATGTATGATTTGGTATGCTGTTGAAAAATCAAAGTTTTAGAATTCCCCTCTCCCAATCAAAGCAGACAGCTAAAGCTAATGATCCAATTCGTATCACTGGTCCGTATATACTCAGACACATTCTTTTGAATATTTTTGTATATTTACTAGAAAAACCCGTAAAAACTCAATATTGTTAATAACAGACAACTCTTAGATATGCTCTTAAGGTTGGGTAAATTAGGCCCTGAACTAGATTGCATAGACTTCAAAGAGTTACTTTAAAATGATCTTGCAAAAAGTAAGCCACCAGCAGCTCATAGTTCATATTAGAGATGAAGCGTATATACTGGAACAGGTATTTTTTTGGAACAGCCAGCACCTAGTATGAAATTCAAAAATATGTACTAGGTACGAGTATTTTTGTGAACTATACATGTAATCAAGAATTTACCCAATAAATTTCCTCCATTTGATTCATTTCAATCAAACAGCGACGTAATAGTATCCTAATATTAATATGTACCCGTATTTCATACTTGCAAGTGCTTTCATACTCATATTTCATACTTTCATACTCACGAGTATTTTCGTATTTGAAAGTATTTTCGTATTTGCAAGTATTTTCCTACTTCCAAGTATTTGCGTTCTTGCTAGTATTTCGTACGTGCGAGCATTTAATACTAGCGTACTTGTGAGTATTTGATATTTGAGAGTAAGTAACACTTGCTGGTATGATATTGTACTTGAAAAAACGTTGTATTTGAGTACTCGTACTTAGACTGATTTGTTTTGGGGCTGATTTGTTATTTGTTTCGTGAGTTTTGGGAATAGTGGAAAAAATTGAAAATTTATGTAATTTTTGTTTTCCGGCGTTGATGCCATTACCGACTTTTTTTTAGATTAGCCAGGAAAAGTTTGGCATCAGAAATCTATGGACGAAAATTCATATAGTTCGCAATAGGATTAGTTGGTCATATCTTAGTAAATGTTTCGACCTTGGTAATTTGAACGAACACAGGAGGTGTTATGTGCATATAATAAAATGAAAATCAAATTAAATTGATTAAATTTGATTGTTTTCTCCTTGATGGCTCCTAGATTGGAGAAAGACTTGCCAAATAAATGACCGACCATTGGAAAGTTACGGACAAGCTGAGCGGACTAATGACTCCGTATCCTTTGAAGGTAATCGTGCACCATCACCCTTCTAGCTTGGGAGCTTTGTGTCTGGAGGGTGGGGGAGGACATATACCGTTTCATTACATCACTGCAATCCTATGAAATCCTATCACAAAATCCTATGTATTGTATGTATATATGTATATGCTTCAAAAAATACTTGCTAATATTTTTGGAACAGGTATTTGGAACAGGTAGTTTTTTTTACTCATACTAGTTATACTTGGTATGTGAAAATCTTAGTACAACCCAACTCTAGTTCATATTCATAGGTCTTCCAACGAAGAAAAGAGCTACATTTAAGGCCAAACTAAGTTAAACTATTCTTTTTAATTTTTAATTAAATTTAATTACTTATTTTCATTTAAGGTCGAGTAGTATAGTAGGCAAAGCACTGGTCCCTGTGTGGTACATGGTGCGAATCCGGATTCGGACGGGGGACCGACATCGAGCTTTGAGTTAAAAGGGTGGTGGAATTAATCACTACACACTTATATTATTCATTGATTCTAACTTTGTGAATGAAGCTCTCTGCTAGCTTCAGCCTCTAAGTCCGAACAGGATGTGTCATGGGCCTATTCAACTTTAATTAAATTGGTTTCATTTATTTTTTTAACCAAATAAAGTCTTGGAAATCGCATTACAGTGCATGTTGGGTATGCCACAAAGTATTTATATCATTGATAGCGCATAAAAATACAAGTCCATGCTGTAAATTTCACTTTCTATTGTAAAAATCACGGAGCAATTCAATAAAAGCAATTCAACAAAATATCATTTTAAGAAACGATTTTTACGAAACGATTTTTGGCTCTAACCGGTATGGTATTCCACAAGAAAACGTTTTGGATCCAACTTTGTATTTATTTTACACTATTTATTTACATTGCTGTAGATAAATTGTTGTTTTAACATTTGTCGACGAAACGGTTTTCTCAGAACGCACTAAATCGATTATTTGCGTCAGAAGTCTAAAATGGCCACATTTCAAAAATTTGTTCAGTGGCGTCCTTAAAGGAGCTCCTACGCGTGAGAGTCCTGAAAGAAAAAGCTAGAAAAAATGGAATTCATTTAGCTTCTAAAGGAAAAATTGATCGTTACGAGTAAATACAAAACTTCGTTCAAATTTTCCTACATTAATCTGCATACAAATGTTTATTTGCAAATACTTTTAATCTTGATATTGTCCTATTGATTTCTCAATGTTCGCCTCGATATGTCAGACTTAACCTCAAAATATCTCAATCAGCATGTATTTCCGAAAATTCGAGACATGAAACTTCCATGCGTTGAAAAGATGACCTGCACTGCCAAATGCAACCAGCAAATCTCGAATTTCAGTTTCGATTTCAATCAGGCAAGTAACTGATGTATCCACAATTCACTGTCAAATATATGGTCAGGTCGGTACAGTTGGTGCGGGTAGTAAACGATATTACGAAAAGTTTTTTTTGTTTTTACTTGATGAGAGATAATAGTTCTGGTGTAATTCAAATTTAAATCATCCTGATACAACTTAAAAGCTATAACTAAAAATACTTTTATGCTACATGTAAATTACATAGTTCAATTCAAATTGAATCCACAATCTACAATCCTACATAGCTTTAAATAGATATGCTCACATAATTTCATTGAAAAACACTTTCGATTTGAATTATTCCTAAAATACTTTCGCGTTCATGCTTCTATTTCAATATTATGCATGCACAACTCTTACCCTACTTTACGGTACCCTCACATACATATGAATGATTATTTCATTCTAAGTTACATAGTTGTTTGCATTGTTCATTGTTTTAACGTTTCATCGATGTTTTATTGAATCGAATGAAAATGAAAATGAAACTTGCAAATTTTGTAGAACTTGTCGTTGTCGTCTGACTTTGCGTGGTCGGTCGTCAATGCTTTCGATTTCAGTTGAATTTCAGTTTTATTACATGCAGACAGGCGGATTTTCGGGTTTAATTGATGTTTTCCATACAAAAGGAAAGGAAAGGAAAAGAATCGATGATTATGTGTGGTATCTGTAGTGAAGCCACAATCTGTCTGGAATGATGAATTTATGTATGTTTGAATTAGTATTGAATTTGAAATGGGAGTTGGAAAGATGTTGAATGAAAGATGTTGAAAAATAAGAGCAATAAAAATATTAGCTGCTTATTAGAACTACTTTCTTCCTTTTTTGTAATGAAACGGGCATATAATAAAATTTCTATTTACTTACATGTAAGCATAAAAATGTAAATAAATAATAAGTACAATAATACATTTTTTCATATTATTATCTCATACATTTATACATTTATTATATATTATATAGTAAAAATAAATTATTTTTCTCTTTTTTTGCAGCAATTCTACAACGTACCACGGTCGATGTTGGGCAAATCAAAATTCAAGGTGTCGCCACATGCTTGTTTCTGTGCATGGATCCGTGTGGTGCTGTCTATGGTTCGGTGAGTAAGTTGTGTTTCTATTTATCTTTTCTTTTCCATCACTATTTTCATCAATCATGATCTTTGATTTCTCAACTTTATCCTCTTTTCGAATATTTATAAATAAATTACAGCATTTAGATTGTTTACTTATTCATCTCTTATGAAATATTTATTGAAATATTTATACCTAAAAGTGCATGTAAACACAAAAAAAATCGAATAATTTCGAATGCAAATGCATTCAAAGAAATTATGGCTGCAGTGTTCACCGAAACGGTTCCGTTGATTGGTTCCGTCGAAATAACAAAAATATGAATAGTTCAATTTTAAATTTAAATTAGAATCTGTAATAAAATATTGGTCCTAAAATCCACGAATATTTTCAATGCAACTGAGTTTTGTTTACGATTTCTTAGCATACACGCATCCCAGCCTAATCAACGCTGCCCTTAATATTGTGACATTTGCATCTTTTTTATATTCTGAATGATGCAAAATCAAAAATCAAAACAAATAATTAAAATATCATAATTTAAATATTATTTACCAAAAACCAAAATCGAGCAATTATTTCAACTTGTGCTATGGCATGATGAGAGGTACGTAAAGAAATCGTCACCGTTCGTTATTGACTGTTTCCTGGTAACGCCTCTCAAAATTATAGTACCTACAGAGTCCTACAGTGATTTTTATGAACACTGTTGTGTGTGCATTGAATCGCATTTCCAATAATAGTCGCCATATGAAAGGAGGAAAGGAGGGCTTTCGCATGTTTCAAAGTGATTTGAGACAATCAATGAGACAACCAATGATCTTTACAGCCGTAGACTGCCTTCGGAAAATCCTGAAGAGCTTTTATTATTTGCATTCTGATTTGTACAAACTGGTGTACTGAGGGCAAATATTGATGAAATGAAATTGATGAAATACTGCCTCATGGTCTGACATCGGCTTCGATTTCCCATCACGGTAGATTTTTACTAATGTTTGAAGATTTATTTGCAATATCTTTATTAAGCGATGTTATCGTACAATTTTTAAACGGTTATGATCTTGTCGTGACAATAAACAACAAATATATGGCTTTTGAAAATTTGAAAACTTGTGCGACTAGTAACCCTAAATTTCTTTGTACTCCTATAAATTCCAATGCAGTCATCGGATCAAAACGAAATTCACAGAGTAAGTTGATATTAATGTGAGGCTTTGATGCTAGCGAAGGGTTGCTAGCGCGAGGCGTTTTTTTGCTATTTTCGCATCAGTAAATGCTTGCATTAAGTATTCATATCGCGAACATTTGCAATGAAAATAAGTTGCCAATGGTTAAATTTTCTAAGCTATAGAAATTTTTCGGTCCCAAACATCTTTTTTTCCCTGTAACTTTCGACGAAATCATCGAATAAAATCGAGATCGATAGAGTTATTTGATTTTGACGTGAGGCAATTGTAGGAGACTTTTAATTGTAGTGCTGATAAAGTGTTGCAAGCACTAAGCATTTTGTTTGTTTATGTTATGTTATGCTGCTTTCAAAGTTTTGCAGTGTTTGGCTTTTCTAAATCTTGAAATTGATGCAAGTGGTAGTCTTGAAATCCTTTCCACCCTATGAGTTTAAATGCATTGTTAGGACCAAAGTGGCTTTGCGCTCGAAACAGGTTGGAGCACGTATGGTAGAATATGCACTCAAAATCTGCACGATTCGTCTATTGTTCATCGTACATTAGAGTTTTTTTGAATTATGAATTTTGAATTGAACGCTAGAGTTTTTTTTGAATTATGACCTGTAAGTTTGTGAGAAACTAATTATTTTCTCAATATGCATGGTTCAAAATCAAATTCCCCTTTTTGCATGAGTGGTTGAATGTGGGTATTTATATAGCAAAAATTCTCTAAATCCGAAAATATTTAAAAAAAAATCGATAAATTAACTCAAGAAAATACGAATTAATAACGAATTAATTTTATGTTAATATCAAATGAAAATTGCTTCGAGGGTCTTTTAAATTCAAAAAATGACTGTGGCAGAGCACCAAACAGTAACCAATTATGGCGCTAAGCGATTTTAGCTAGAAGTGAGAAAATATACAAATAAGTTTGCGTAAACGGACCAGTGAAGACATCTTGAGACCTGTTGACTCGTGGATGGATGCAATGAGCCAACATTTCGCAAATTTCATGGCAGCTGAATTAATTTGGAGATTTGGGAAGCTTTAGTGGTGATTTCTACAATGATTCTGATTCTTCTAATCTCCATTTTAGTGTTCACTTGTCTTTTTTTTATTGATTAAGTATTGCAAACGAGAAGTTAGATTTGGTTAGAAAAAGGAACGAATGAGATTTTGAGAGTCAAGATCATCTTTTGACATTTGTTTATATTCAACAACAAGAAGTTGAAACAACTCCAATCGAATATATCGTGCAAACCATTTTGAAGCTGATTATAGTGGTTTGCTGATTTGGGAGTGGAAGCGGCCTATGGCATGTAATATTTGATGGCATGCCATAAATGACAGGCCATGTGGTGTGCCATTTGCTTGGCCATCAGCCTGGCCATATTGTGACAGTACTTGATATTCAAAATGGCGTTAAACCGTGATCATGCTCCGTTTCTTACAAGAAAATGTAAAAATTCTGAATTTACAGGGATTTTAATCGTTGATTTCTCTGAGTAATCAAAATAGTTTACAAAATATGGAATGGTGGGCAATCGCGAAAAAGTAGAATTATGATGATAGAATTTTGAATAGTAAAATTAAATACTTGTTATTTTTTAAACAGAAATAATATGAATTATGAAGGATGAGTAACTAATGGGACTGTCTATTGATGATCGGTGGGTTTTTTAATAACTTCTACCCTATCCCCCTTCGTACTCCTGCAAATTATATCATAGTTTAACCTTTATCTGAAATTTCACCCGTTTATCAAAAAAGCGATTCCTTCGCTCTCAACTTCAAATAACTTTTTAAGAGCATTCAGCGCTCAACATTCAGAGGCATTTTCGAAATGATATGGCATGACATGGAATCGACCACGCATCAGATGGCATACCATAAATTGACAGTCGTTGCCCTCGAATATGGCAGGAAAATGGCTAGTCGAGTCCCGATGTAAACTGTAGCTTTGTAGCTTTCATGTAGCTTACTGAATTAAAATACGCCCGTTGGTCGAAATACAAGAATTATCAACAGTTTTGATTTTTGTATGTCGGTATATTAAGTTTTTTCAAGACAGGGGAAAAACTCCGGTCGATAGGTTAATATCTAAGGGGTTGGATGTTTTTTCTTATATGATCAAATGTAAAACCAAGAAAAAACAATGCAAATAACTCAAAAATAGCTATGTATGGTTCGTCCCATTTTTCTTCAGCTGAACAGGTGCCTAGGAGTGAGATTCTGCAAGATCAAACGGAACATTTGCTCTGGAAAACTTTTTCTCAGCATGATTTTCGATATGATTTGGCTCAAAGCTTGTTGGTTGAGCCAAGATCCACACGATCCACGTTAAGAAACGGAGATTCAAGATCCACATGAACAAACGGAGAGTAAAATCGTAAAATAGGCATGAGAAAGAGGTGGACTAGAAACTTTCAAAGTGCATCATCGATATGTAGCCCCCGGAAAAACGAAAACCAGTTATTCTTGAGGTCATAAGTGTAAGAAATCAAACATTTGCCTAAGAATATGTATTGTGGAATTTATGTATAAAAAAAAACAATGCGACGTCATGCAAATATGTTAACTTACTCCAATAACTGCACTTACTTTCCACTTTATTTAAAGTAAACTAAGTTAGCTAGACGTTTGAGTAAGGTCCGAAACTACCCCAAGTTATTGTTAGGGAGGTCTATATAGCAAAGAAGCGCATTGCTGTTTTTCTTGGAGTATATATAGAGCTCATTTCACCTCATTTCTCGGGATTTATAAGGGGCTTTGTTTGATCCGTATACGTTCAAGTGGCCTTAGTGGTAGTGTTTTTCCATCTGTCTATCTGCGCAATTTTCTTCGTTATTTTCATAATAAATCTGCTGTTGAAGACTTCTTCAGCTATCCTCTAACTACTGGTCTAAAGAAGCTGCATTTTTCTTCTTGGAAGGATATATATTTTTTCGATATCAGCTTTGAAACAACAAATCCAGAATGAAGATACTTGGGCCAACTTTTACCGAAGTTGAAACAACCATCTTATGAGTGTTTAGTTACGGTGAAAAAGGATGTTGAACTTGATTCACGTATAACACTCAGATGAAGCTTCAGAAGTTCATGACTAATCACAACTTTTTCGAACAAAGCAGGGACTTTTAGTCATACTGCAAATGATTTAAAGCCAACGATAATTGAACATTTTTCGGAATGCTGAAACGTTCCGGAAAACGTTTATTGCTGAAATAATTTCAAAAATGATCTTGGTCTTTATTGATGTTTTGTCTGATGCATCTTTAGTCAAATCAAGATATGATTTAACTCGTTCTCTATAGAGATTCATTCTGCAAACACTGACATTGAATTGTTTGTTGAAAAGGAAGGTATCGCACTTCCAAGCACTCTTTGAAATTTTCCCAATTTTTTTGCATTTTGTAAATGGTAACAATCTTGGATGATTTCTACGGACAGTGGAGATAACCTTTATTTTGGGCGCCAAGAATAAAATTAAGAGTATTATCAGGATAGTATAAGTCTGTGACAATACTTTTTATACCAAGTGCATGTTACCTGGCAATGTCTGATGAACATAATATCATGATAAATTATTTCTCTCGTTAAAAAGAGCTAAAAAGAGTAATTGCATTATAATCATCGATATCTCACACAAGCTTCAATAACTTTTTATAGCAATATTTGTCATTGGCAGAGTGTCTGACCTCCGGAAAATAACGGTTTCGCATTGGTGGGAACTATAGAAATCTCTAAACATCTGTTTACAAATTCATAAGATCCAATTTTATGTGTCGCATACACTCAAACATGAAATTCCAAATGTTTCTTATTGACTGCATGGAAAATAACGAGCCGTTTTGATGTCAGTTTTAAGAGTTGTTTCAGCATATTTTTCACTGATGCTACGAATAACTACCTACGCGAACATCTCTTAAATTTGTGGCTACTTGTCTTTTATGTTGCTTTAAAAAACGAATCAAAATATACTTTCAATTAGTTCAAAGCAGCCTTATGACACTTTGGTCAACCGGACACATCTGTGCCGTTAGTTTCACTGTGTCAAAAACCGAAATTACGCTGTGAATTCTCACCATAAGTTCGATAACCAATAAGAAATAAAGTGGGAACAGCCGAATTAGTTTTACGTTTATTACAGTCAATCATAAATTTTATGAGTTTCCCAATGAGACTAGAAATCAAAATACATTGAGAAACCAAAAATACGTCATAAAAGTTTAAGTAGGGGCAACAGATCGATGAAATGTCAGTGAAGAGTCTTAATTAAATTATTAGTAGATACTGGAGGTCAATATTTTATTGAATGTCATTACTTTATTTCTTAACTTGAAAAAATCAGCACTGATGAGTAGGCAGCTGAAAAAATTATCAACGAAAGTGACCTATAGCCTTAATAATTGAAATTTAATTTAATTTGTTTGTTAATCGGATTGATTAAGATGGATTTTCATCGCATGCTTGTTAGTATCTTATGGCTAGTAAGATGAAACGGTTGTATCCATTTTAAAATAGGGGTGAAAAACGAAAAATAGATAGAATGAATCTCTCCACAGGATATCAGTTGGTTACGTAGTCTTGATTGCAATTTATGCTTCTGCGATTTCTACGATCTTATGCTGTAACTTAAATTCTCCCAACCATATTGCGCCATTCATCAAAAATTCCCTGCATGCAGCTCTCAATTCCTTTCTACATTGTTTAGCTGAAGCAATTTGTCTAGTCATCGGATTAACATCATTGAAATAATGCAAAAAACACAATCCATCACAAGTGTTTAGCGGACGGGATCTATTTTAATCTTAGACTTCCTTTATAGCGAATGTCCGGACACTTGAAATTGGCAACGAAATTAATGGAGAAGAAGACATTGAACTTGTCGACGGCACGACTTCCAACTTCCCGCCTTTGCATTGAATTGATGGCACCGATCACAGATTACCGAAACACTGTTGCTATTCATGCACTCGATAAATGTAGACAGATCTGGGGCATATGTCGAAATTTCGTTAGTTCACATTAGAAATAATCAGAGACCTTTCAGTGGAAAAGGTTTTGTTGCTTGCAATTGGATTAGATGAATGTCAGATTGTATGATGTGTTTGAAAGTGTATGCAGCTGCATTGTGGAGAACTAGATACTGCGGCTAGAATGGCATTCACTTGGCGCCATGGTTGGTACTTTTGTTTGGCAGAATGGAAAAGTGGAATGAGAATTTAATGTGTTTCTGAAGAGGTATATGAAGATCGAATATATATAACATATGAAAAGGGAAAGAAAATTACAGGCAACTCTCAGATATTCATTTAAATAAAAAGCTATTGAACCCAAAAAATGACGTGCAAGCCTACTCATAAATAATATTGAGAACCAACTAAACTCCATAATCAACTCAATCTCATTCAATACAAACCAGAAACATAACCCACCATAACTAATTCGCTCGAAAACAAATTTACTCTTCAATTGATGTTATCTCTGAAACCGAAAGTGTTAATTTTACGATCAATTAGCACATTCTCTGCTTTTAAATGTATCCTGTAACCGCAAGTTTTACACCAATTCCATTAAATTACACGATTCTCCATTATTCCCTCAAACAGCCGAGCATACCTTGGATTCTTCGGCACGGTATAGAATAACTCGATCGAACGAATTAAAATCACCTCTCTGGGTGACGTTAAACACTGATCATGACACCGATCATTCTATAAGCTATCGAACTTCGCTACGAATGCTCTACAGATGGACATATTATAGATCCGATTACCGATCGTGATAAGAATCCAAGAAATGCGTACACATGCATAACATGTCTTCGCGTGCTTTTGTATGATCAGTTGAAAGACTCTTTCCGGACGATCGTATGTATCTTTTTCACGCCTTCAGCTCAAAGGCGAACAAAGAGGAATGATGAAATAATCGTGTAACAACCTCTGACAGGATCGCATACGATCGCAACAGTCAGGAATTTTTCCTAGTTATTGGATAGATGTCTTCTCGGAACGTCTCCGCTACATATCAGACTAATGAGCTATCATTAGGTGCTTGACATCATCTAATTAGAGATGAAGCCCACCTTTATGATCTTGATACTGTTGAAAGACGTCTGAGCGAGATATGATCCCTATTTTCTATGAAGTCATATTCGGCTGTTGGTAATTCTAATATAAGCCATGAATTTAAGTGTGATAACAACAAATTTCATATTTAATGGGCCTTCCTTGTTTGTGAGAGTGTCTGCAGAGCAAATTCACACGGTTTTGTCATTGATCATTCTAAGCTCGACAAGAAAACCGAAAATCTCACACTCAGATTTAAAACATTTATTCATGATAATCAAAAGCACTTGAGGAAAGCTAACGACTTGCAGGGTGTGCCGCACATTAATCTAATTTCTCCTTGACAAGTGTTTCGCCAAAAAAATTAATCCAAGTTTTGTAAGTGCTGACATTTGGCTTTTGCTTTTAATGCGCACAATAAATTATTAAAGCGTGTCTAATCAGACAGATCCATATGTTGCTTGATAAATAACTACTTTGAGTACTGAGAACAGGTGGTGGATCTATTTCGAGGCGTCTTTACGGATCTTAAGCTATAGTGGAAATTGGACCCCATGGGATGATGTGAACGCAAGTAGATTTCTAAAGCGTTTGATTATTTTTTTAGATAGTAAAGATCTTAGTAAACAAAAATAGAGATCATAGTAAAGATCTTAATTTTATGTTACAAAACGTACTGAATATGTTAACTGACCAGAACAAATAATGAACGCATATGATCTGCACTTAGCACAAAAAGTTAAATACTTACAATAAATTCGAATTAATCTTGAGCTTCGCAACTCCAGCTCACAACATAATTAAATAATAAAAACCAAAATATAACATAGACTGTTTTCCATAATTCACCACCCGGTAATCCACTCGATTTAAACCATCTGGAAAATAATTAATCGGCAAGATCAAAAAACTAATCCCCTGATCAGGGCTCGTACGCTCGCTGGTCACATTGATAAAAACTCAACTGTCGAAAACCGAAAAACAAACAGCTGTGCGATGCGTCAATTCATCTCTGACAAATTTATACGTTTGCCGCCGAGGGTCGTTAATTGGCCCAAAATATAGCCAAATATGCGTTCGATTCAAATGAAATGCATGTGCTCCAGCTTTAGATCAACTAGCATTCGAGCATTGACATCTCTATCAATCGTCGTCTTTCAAAACACCTAAGACTTGTTGTTGCTTGTGTTGAACTTTTGGAAGCGCCATCCACCCGCACCGGCTGGCGCTTGTAAGGGTCGACGGTGTCAAAATATTTGACACATCAGAGAAATTGATTGATCTAATTGCTTTTCAGATGCCTCTCGGAAGCGAACAATCGAAATGCTAATTGTTCAATAGATTGACATCGTCAATAGAGCCGTTGTTGCTAATCATTTTGATTCGTCGTTGATGGATAAGTTTGATGGACAGATGCTTTAATTGTTGAATGCTGCTGAGTTAGTTCGGCGAGGTCAATGACCATGTTGTGCGTTTTGTTGCAATTTCACGAATTTTCTGAAGTGTTTTAAATCCTATTATAGCTAGAATGATATACTTATAATATATCACCGTTAAAACTTCGCTTTACTATTCTATTGCAGACTCGTAGATTTGATGGACCCTGATTAGAGCGCGAATTGTCGCCTAGGTGTAGAGTAACCATTTCTTTATCATTGACATTGTCTAACAAAATATAAGTTATTTGTTCGCATTTGTCACACAATGATCACTTTTTATGGAAAATTATTCAACTTCTTCCTTATGTATCACCATTCTGTCGTATAGATACAATAGAATAAGTTTGAATGATCAACTTGCTCGGCTGAGTTGATCACTCCGTTTTGATTTCGAAGCTACAGCTGTTCGGAATTTGAGGAATACTGAGCTACGTTGTACAAATTCAATAACGTCAATTAAGTAACGAAAATGAAGGCACCGAATTTGGTAACAATTTGAAGGATATATACACACGAAGGCTATATACAGACGTACACAGAAGGTAATATCACCAAAATGTCTGAACGCTTTAAGAATGAACCCCCACAAATCGAGAGGCCTTGGATGTAAAAAATGGACATCAAATTTAAGTTTAGAATGAATCACAACATTAAGACCCTTGAAGAAATCAACAGATCTGAGGGAATGAGCCAATGGTGGAATTGAAAAAAGCAATGTAAAAAAATTTATATGTAAAGGACATTATTTGACATATTCATTTACATCAGCTTAAAAAAGAAACGGAGAGTTATCAAGGGGAAAAAGGTCGTTTATAAACAAGAAGTAAAAACAGAGGGTCAAGAATCGGCCATTGTGGAACACCAATAGTAGGATAGTAGAGGCAAGAAGGGCGAGACTCAAGCATGACGAAGCAAGCAGGATCACGAAGGTAAGAGGAAAACCAGGAGCGGAGTCAACATGAGATGTTAAACCCATCGAGCTTTGAGAGGAGGAGCTCATCTTCATCAGAGTCATTTTGGCCTTCTTCTTTTTTCAATATTTTAATTTCAGACCTATCGACGTTATAACTGCTCCGTGAATAATCTCTCGAACAATACCGCTAAATACCATGCGATTAGTTGCTTTTGCAATCAGTCGGGTTAGCAAGATATTACATTTCGGTGTCTTCTTCTATGAATGAATGTATGAAAGACAATTTTATTTTGAAATATATGAGCATTTTTTCGCCTTAGTGAAATTCAGCGAACTTTTTGGTGATGTTGCAAATAGTTTGAGATCTCCAATGCTTAGCTGGATTGCGAAATACACGAAGTTTTGTCTTAGTGTTGTTTGGTTTGATGCCCCATTTGTCAAAATGAAGTTTCATCCCGACACAATCTAGTCCTTCGCTGGTTTTAGTGGGTCTTGGTTCGACGTGAATAAACCTAGGTCATCTACATATTGAACGACTTTAACTAGAGGCAGGTCCACTGAATTTGAGAAGTCAGTGGTAAATATAGTGTAAAAAACCGGTCCAGTAGTCGAACCTTGTGGAAATCCTGATATCACAGTCCCTTCGAATCAGCTCCATTAACGTTGGCGTAGAATTATCTGTTGGCAAGGAAACTTGGCGTTAGTCGTATAGCCTCTTTAGGAAATCCAAACTTGATCAGCTTGAGCAGAATATCCTAGTGCCATACAGGCTCACGCTACCGTAGGAGTGTTATACGAAGGAGGAGAAAGAAGCACGCATCTCTTCCTCAACTTGGAACCGGCTGGAACAAGTGACTCAAGGTAATTGAAGGATTATACTACTTCAAATTCATGCTCCACTTCCCTGATGGTTAGAGATGAGATTGGAATGTGTTTAATAATTAAGTTATACACTCCATCATGCACAGAATACTTTTTGATTTTTATATCACGCACGCCCGCAGCACTTGCACTTTCTGGATCATCCGAAGGGTTTTCTTCAGAAAATGTTGCCGAGGGCTTGTCGTGCCTATTAAGGAAATGTTGCACATCTTCTTTTATCTGGCTGTCACGTGCTGAGGCGTTGAGCGGAGCCGCATTTAGCTGCGATTTTAATGTCGCTGCAATCAATTTGGCCTGACAGTCGAGATTACGGACAGCGACTTTTTCAATCTTGACAATTATCTCTTGAAAAGTATATTAAAAAAAAGCAGAATTATTTCGAAAGAAATAGTTTTTCAACAGCGGATTATTTTCTTTGCACATGTCGGGGCCTGGTCTTACATCCACCAGCCGCTGTGCAAAAGGCTCAGTTCGGTAGTTAGCGGCCATTCCAGCAATTACTTAACTAAGCCAGTTGATGTTTGTGACCTGTACAAAAGGTGGATCCTCGCACGTTCGTAGCTTACAGATGGAAAAAGTCGATCGTAGAATGGCTAATTGGTATAGTGACTACGGAGCAATGATTAACATTGGTATCGTTTCCATTTATTACGAAGTCTCCCCAGCAGTGGCGTCGCGAGATAAGATCGGCAATGATAAGCGCATTTTTTTATTGTGGATCATACAAAATACTTAATTTTGACGAGATGTATTGTAAATACAATGAAACGACTAATAGTTGTCTTTGATATGTAGTGTCCTCTTGGATGAAAAGCTCCAGTTCAATTTTCATTACAATAGAACACTCTGCCGAGCAAGTAAACATCTTAGCTTCATTAAACGACAAGTCAAAGAGTTTCAGAGCTTTTGTGCTACAAAAACATTATACATTTCGCTTATGAATATCCGTATTGAATATCATCAAACATCTGGATCCCGGTTTTCAAAATTCACAGCTATTAGAGTTACTTTAGAAGCGGTTCTTAATTTTTGCTCCGAGAGGTTTTCGAACCCTTATATATATAGTCCTAGACTTTTAAATTTATTACCACTCTCGTCAAGAAGATTAATGTTACAATAGACAAACAATTCATAAATATTAAATGCTACTGACAAAATGGTAGCGAGTATTTTCGAACAACCTATTTCAGTGGTGAAACAAAAGGAACGAGGAGATATTGGTCGTGCGCCTTTAGTACCGCTATTCGCTTACGCTTACACTTACTATCATCTTTTCCTTAAATGATTTGCCGAAACAGCTAGCTCAGTCATATTTGATGTAGAATTTCATTATTTCAACGATTTTTAACACTCCTTGACTTGCTCATCCTATATGCTCTCATATAAACAACCAGCAGAGCATATGTTCCTTCTTCTATTCGAACTTGTCATCAAAACACTGTGTCATATTACATCAGCACTCTTTCCGAAAGGAAGAACACCCACATTCTCCAATCCTATTTATCAACATCATATGGATGCGAAGCGACCATTAAACTGATACGGTTTAGTTTTGAGTTCTTAATGGTCGCAACAATAAAAAAATCATAGTAGATCAGCCGAAAGGATGAGGTTGAGTGAGCACGCTATCACGAGACCGCATCCGAAAACCACAAAACAATCAACCGACACATATCAGAAATATTTTTATTGAATTTTAAGTGATTGAAATTGATTTTGGGGTCTCAAAGTTTACTCTTATGACATTTCATACAACATATATTGGTGGCGCTCAAGGGCGGTCGAATTCGTTTGGTAAGACTATAAACATAATTGCTCTAGATACACCGCCTGGAAAAGTGGATCACCTATTAATTCCTAGACAATGTTTGGATAAAACTGAGTATCGAGCGATAAGAATTTTCGACCGCAGTCAGTGTTGATCAAAATACCCAATGAACATGATTCTCTTATCTCCTGGCGCCAGGGTGGTTCTGTCCATTGGTTCTGAAATTGAATATTTAATTTATTGATTTAAAAATTTTCAATATTCAAAAGCAGCCTGCGAAATTATACGAATCCCTCTTCGATTCCAAGAAAATCAACGACCACGTCTGGAGCTAACCGAGGCTCAGCGCCTTGGGTGTGATGAGTGCCGCAGTGTGTCTGAAGCGGCTGAGAAAGCAAGGAAAACTACAAAAATCAGATAGTGTAAATTATGACACACACGCCAGTGACCCTTGAGTTTAGGACATATTACACGATGTTATGACATCTTAATGACTATCAGGTCTTGCCCTTTGGAAGGATAGCACAGCACTCGAAAAAGAAGTGGTTTTCAACACACGAGACAAGATGCAGTTCACTCTATGACCCAGAACTTAGACAGCATGTGGTGTGTCACATTTTGATTTATCTCTTTGCTGAGAGCTGACTATCGAAGCAGTCGTGGGACTTTTACTGCCTTTCGTGAATTCGTTTTTTTTTAAAGCAAATTGATATCCTGTCCTCAGATAATGTTGAAATGTAGTCGTGTGCTTGATACTGACTACCTCAATAATTGTAGAGGCGATTCTTCTGCATGTTGAACGTAATGTTTCACTAATATGCGTTTCTGTTCATTCATCAGGTTCGCAATGATTAACGGCAATTGGTCACGCTATGCTGTCTTGGTAGCGCATACTGAAAGGTGTATTTTTGGGTGTTCCTAATGAGAAACTGCATAGTTGCGACTAACTGCAGAAAATGGCAAAGTTCCAAGAGGACAAACATCAATGATCCGCTTGTGGTTCTTTGCAATTTCGTGACAATTTCAATGTGAAATCAAATTGTTGTGGAACGGTCCGAGGCAGATTTCTATGAAAATTAAATTCGTTGTCAAATAAAATAACTCATAGTTTTAGGACAAACAAAAATTATATTATGCTTGTGTTGCTCTTGGAAAAGATACTTAATTCTGATGGAGGAATGAAAATAGCCCTGATATCTAACACGCAATACATTTAGAAGCAATTCAGGAAGCACAAAAGTATCGAATATAGTGAATGAAATGTGTCTCAGGTGTCCCAAAAGTGCCAATCGAAAATGACTTTTTCACCAAATGGAAAATACACGGGGTGAAATGACGAAATAGTTGTCATCGTTGTTTAATGACTGACATGTGCTGATTAATGAGAGATCACATACATATGTCTAAACGCTCATAAATTATTCACTAAGCTCCTACTTTCCACAAATAGGAGGCTTTTAAAGTTTTATATAATTTTGTTGATTGATGTTTTTAAATTTATGTAATTGGTGATAAGTTTATTGTCATCACGTCTGCAGGATGAAAAAGCTGAAGAGGCAACGTTATCATCATTATGCGGCACTTCACATCAACCAAACTAGATATTTTCCAAATATATACATATATTTAGTCCACTCGCTAATGAAAAGTAATATCGATCACGTCTACAACCGGTTCGATGCTAATTGGAAAACTGATTATCCCACCTACCTATGACGTAGGGAAAAATTTAAAATATTCACACCTTGTACCAATGTCGTATACTACCCTGTAGATTTAAAAAAAGAAGAAGAAAAACTAGTGCAAAGGCAATATTCAGATAAAAACGATATTCAAACAAACAAAGCCACTAGCTGGTCTCCCATGTCGACACCAAAGCAAATCGCAGAACTACTTAGCACAACCCACTAGACCGAAAAAATCACCTACTCAAAAAGTTTTCCACGGCCGCATTTGATTTTCTATTCGAAAATCAGCAGCCTAATTAACGGCAATAAATTCCTGTAAAAATTATCTTACAACACAAAGCTCGGATGTCTTGCAATGGATGGCTGGTGTTCATCAGCCAATTACCATAAATCAATTTAGGCAACATAACAATTATCAGTTTCCTCTTGATTCGAGAGTTTTCAGGTAGGTTTGACCACACTATGCAGTACATACTATGCTAATTCACACTCACTCCCACTTTACTCGAATCAATTGATCCTACGAAGCACACTTGTGAAAGTTAATATTGTAGAACGGTGTGTTTTTTTAAACAGTATATTACTTCGAAAAGGAACTTGGAATGTACACATTTTGCGTTTTTATGCTTCCAATTACAACATGAGCCAATTGATATTCGTATTGGGATAGTCAATTGCGTTGGATTAAACTTTTCGAGATAATTTCCCCAAAAGTTTTATATGCATCGCACCCACGTTGGGTGGTAAAAGTTCCATCCGTCGTTGGGTGACGATTGGTATGTATATGGCCTATTAAATCAAATAATACTTGAATTTGTTTAACCCTTGCAAAGCAGGCTAAATTCTCTACCGACGTGTGGTTGCATAATACGATTTCATATCGAATGTTTTTTGATTATATCTCTAAAGCTCAAACTACGACTATGAATTTTGTTGACCAAATTATGACTGTCAGTATCTAGTTGAGTTTGACGGGAATGCAATTGCACTGTACAAATGAAATGTCATGCCACTGTAAGACATAGCGCAAGGGTTAAGATGCTCGGTATGCTGAAAAATTGTCTACCCGTTCGAAATATCTTAGTTTCTCTATTTTTAGGAACATGTAATTTAGGGCAATAAACCAGAACGGCTTAGGCAAATGATGAACATACCACCTGACAATCGTAGAAAGCTCTCAATGAAAAAAACGATTATTGGAAGTAAATTTCTTAGACATAGGTTGCATTTAGTTTTAATATCGGTCCGAATGCACTATTTGAAGAAAAAATCATAATTTCAAAGCGATGGGATTGTAACTGTCGTATTGACAGCGGTTCTGGGATCTTTCCACTTTCAGTAATTTTAGGGACCATAAACTGCACAAGTTATCGAGGGATTAGTGCATTCATCCGGGTGCTCGTTTTCTCAGCGCTAAAGATACATCATCAGACAAATTGAATTGTTATCGCGACGGTGGAATGTGAACTTGGATTTTAATCGAAATCGTTTCGAAGAGGATAAATGAAGCTATGAAAGTCTTCGGGCGCGTGAAATCATCCAAATTTAGTGTTCTATAAAGGAAAATGATATCATATCTTAATTAGATTCGGCTTCGCCAAACAGATCTGCAACATAGTATGATAACGAGCCAGGAGATATGGGGCGATATTCTTTTATTTAAGAGATATGAATTATTTATGTTGATTTTCTGTATTTGTTAAGCAAATTAAGTGTTCTTGTATTTGGTTGTTTATTTGTATCTGGGCTGCGTGTTTAGTAAATACATAATGGAAATCATGAATATCTTTTATTTATTCTACCGTTCACACCTGAAGACAAATGTTCTGATAAAGTTTAAGTTTGTAAGATTTTCAGCAGCTTTTGAGGCGAAAACTTTTTTTATTTCCTCTGTAAGTGCAGTTTCAAAATTAATAAATTCTTTTTCAAAAACAAATAGCTTCATTTGATGACAATTACGATTAAATTTTCCATTACGCCTAGCTCGGGTAATATGCCAATTCTCTTATGAATTTTAAGAGAGATAAACTCAAAAGCCAAAATTCCGCTCTTGATTTCACAAAAAAACAATGCAGAGTTTCGAGGTCAAATTAATTAGTAATAAAAGATGGTAATAGATAGCGCAATGTAAATTCTTCAATAATTTGACCAGATATTTTAGTAACCGATGTATTAAAATTGACGTAAAGGTGTGAAATTTAGTTAGATTGAAACTGTTGTGGTTCGACCTAAAAATAGAAAAGTTTTAAATTTCTAATCAACTTGTTGTGATACCTGTCAATACCTGTCACTTACATATTGTCAACAGCATCAGCTGTAGCAGAATTAATATGAATTCCAATCGGCTGATCGTTGGAATATAAATGTTGTATTCCAAAGTAAATTCTTGATGTTGGAAGAAAATTTGTAATAGTTTTGGAAGTGTAATGTTATTTAGAAAATGTTAATTTACCGGACAAAAAAGGTGGAACATATAGTTCTTTTTTCAGTATCTTTTTACTCGTCTTCTTCAATAGAATCTAGAACAACTTTGAATTGTTGAAAATCGCAAGTGAAATGAGTTTGATTTAGAAAGTGCCGAGAAATAATCCCTTTATTTGAAAATAAATTTGAACTTTGAACATTTGAAAACTTTGCAAAAAATTAAATTTGATTTTGAAAAGAAACTGTCATCATCCGTTTTTGTGTAAACTTTACAGTTTGAAACAGTTTGTTTCTGTACCGCGAATATAGTTAGCATAAATTATAATTTTGTGGCAAAATAAACTTGATAATATATTTATTGACGAAAGAAACTTAAGAAGATATCTGTCAATTTCTTGACAGATGTCGATATTTCGAAGATAAAAATTAGTCTACAAATTAAAATATTCAGTTTTTAAGTTGTATTTCATTATTCCAGTTTGAATTTTCGCCAAGTATTTTATTACGATGATGCCAAACATAAAAAATTCGTGTGTATTTATTTATTTCAATATTCATTTTGACAAAAGCTTGAGCCCAATAGCAAAAATAGAATAACTTAGAAAAGGAATGATTGAAGCATAAAAGTCAGAAGAGACATATTCCTATAATCAGACAATGAGTAAAAATCGCTTGTTAAAAATAGCTTGTATAGCTTGGAAACTTGTATAGCTTGGAAACTTCTTTGCCTAGAAAGCGGTACACCGTTTCATACACTATGTCCATGGCTGTAACTGTCTTCCTTTTCGCATGTTTTAGAGTGTAGGCTACAGAATTTTTACATTTTCTAAATAAAACTTTTAGCATACCACGTGTTTCCCCTTATTCTCCAGCTGTTTGAGCTGGATGCTTCTTTGCGACTACGCCAGGCTCGCACTCTTCTCGCTAAGAGGAAAATAGATGTCAACACCAAAACCATTGGTCAGCGTTTAAAGAAGGCAAACGTACTTTTCCATCCCCAACGTCAAAGTCACTGATTTTCGAAAAACACATTGAAAAATGCAAAGCCTTGGTTACCAAAAATATTGATCGCGATTAAATCAAGGTCATTTTCTTCGACGAAGTCACTTCTTGGACATGAGTTTTGTGCTATCCCTCGCGCTATTAAACATATTCCTCCGACATTCCTCCGAGCGCGGTTTCAGAAGTTTGGAGGTCTTCAAATCGGTAAAAAGATGTTTCCGCGGAAAAACGAAAATTGGGTCATGCAGAAGGATAGTGACCCAAAACACCAAAGCAGTCTCTGCGCATGAAATTGTTTGAATTTTGAAATTCTCGCTTATGTAATGTAAGAAATGATAAAATATTAAATCTTGAATATAGTCACTATTACAATTTTACACTATTTGCCAATGTGGAGGCAAACAATATATTCCTCTACAATCGAATTCACCGTTTCTAATTCATCGCAGCCGGTGAATTGTCGTCCTTGCATTAAACTATCTTATGATGGTTATATGATAGCGAACTGTCCGGAACATATAATAGATGAGGCAAAGTTTCCCACCCCATTTCATTTAGCTTGTCCCTGACGAATGCCGCTGTATGTGAATGCGTATTGTCCTCGAAAAACAAGACTGTCTTCCTATCCCTTCAGAAAGGTACATGAATTCTGAAAAAATGACCTGATGTTGGGAATAAAGGTGAGTCATCTATAAACCGATACTTTTTATGTAAACACCCAATACAATGCTACGGGCAAATTAAAAAAAAAACAACTGAAAGGAAGTAGAGAAGTTTTTGCGAAACTAGCGAAATATATCTAAAGACTTGGAATTCTGATGCCCAGTTTGCTGTTTTAATTTAAGATTTTGGTCAAATTACACACTATCTTCTTTAAAATTACCAAAAACGGTAAGAGAAGATACAGAGACCACGAATGCACTGAGCGAAACATATTATATGTATTGGAATATTGATGCCATTTAGATAGAATCAGGCTAAGAAAATTTTAAAAGAACCAATTACTCAGAGTGCAAAGAACATTTCGCAGCTAAAAGCAATCGTACAAAGATACAAATGCTCTCAATATTTTGCAGTCATCAGCAAATAGAAAACAAGGGAGTGAAAAAAAGAGCAAAATCATTTATAAGTACTTGGAATAATAATGGACCAAGCAGCGAACCCTGAGGCACGCCGGAGTGAAGACAGAGATGGAAAGAGGCTCCAAAATTCAGGGTCACAGCAGAACAATGATCAGAAACATATCCCGGAATAGATAGAAACTAGGACAAAAGTGGACCAGATATCCCAAAATCTCCGATCTTTATACAAGTAAGCTTAAAATGAACAAAATCAAAAGCTTTCGAAAAAACGGTGCCCACCATATCAACTTGCTTCTATTGGTCTAAGGCAGAAGCAGTCAAGCTATTGAAGGTTACAATAGAGGTCTGCATTTGATGAACCCATGTTGTTCAAGATCAAGAAGGAGATGCAGACTGGCCACCAGCCTATCATAAACAACTCTTCCGAGTTCTTTAACAAAGCAAGGAATATGAGAAATGTGACGATAGTTTGGAAGGCAACCGTATTTGATTTGTGCATGGGTGAAACATAAGCAGATTTGCAGCCTGACGAAAAGGAACCATAGGAGAAGAACAAAAAAATAGATAAAGGAGCATACAATGCCAATAAAAGTGACTTGGACAACAAATGCGGTTGCCGGTGTGATAAAACAAACATTAATGTCAAGACTCTCGAATAAGAACTCAATCGAAACGACAGAAATTTTTCATGGAGCAGACGTATGACTAGAACGATTTATGTTGACTTAGAAGGATAGAGGAGTTTACGCTTGCAAAGAAGAGATAAGGATGAGAAGATGAAATCTAAAAATAATCCAACCAGGAAATTGATGGGATCAATTTCCATAGCAGTGACGATAATGAAGGGATGGATAGAAAAACTGGAAGATGTCCAGCTTCGCTAAAACACTAAACATTGAATTTTGCCTGTTTTAAGCTACTCGAAATGAAAGATACTCGATCGGCCAGGGTTAAAGATATTCAGTTCTCATGTGCAGCAACAGTGCTTCAATCTCACAAAGCTCATAGCCTAGTAATTTTAGACTTTCTATGCCAAAGAACGCAAATGATGGTTTTCGCAAATGATGAATTATGCTTACTGTTGGTTGAAAAACACAATGAAAAAAGTTTATTACGAAATCAAGTGCACAAACAAAATTATTAAAGGTCACGAAAATCAATTTTCCAAAAATAGCTCGTTAACTATTTGTCTTATGTACATTAAGCACAAAAATCTGCACAAAAGCTTCACAAACGAAATTCATATTGAACTAATGGTTCTGAAGATATCAGCCTGAGGAAACTTCGAGTAAATGCACATAATTCACTATTGTTTATGCATAGTGATAAAAACAGACAATAAATGCATCAGCTTGTCGTAATGGACTTTTTGAATTCTGTTTATCATTTTACAATAATCACAGTTCCGTTGAACTTTGGATTTTTTTTTTGGTAGAATGGCATTTATTTAAACCACTTGGCTATCAGCATTCGCCATTTTACTTGTTATTTTATATTCGCAAACTAGCTATGAAATTTAACTTAACTTTGGACATTAAAATTATACCAAAATGCGAAATATATAAAAACCGGCTAAATATGAGACTAAAAAATTGAATTTATATACAGAAAGTATATCGATTGCACTATTGAATTATCAGCTTCAGCATTCAATCAAGAAGCGTGGTCGATACAAATTGGCAACTAAATTTCTCGGACAATTGTTGATTAAAATTTTGATTGCAATTACTTACAAGATTCCCAACAAAATCGCAGAGAAATACACTCAGCGGTAATACTTGTGGCAACTATTTGTAGGGCGCAACACTCAGTGCATCGTCGCTGCAAGTCAGAGGTGCATTGGCCTATTATTGTCGCATACTTTGGCGGTAATGATGTCGCGGCAATCACTGTTCTTTGACTTGACAGATACGAGCGTTAAACAAGTGAGCTTGTTGCTCACTACAACAACAACATTTCTCTAAAACTGCAAATCTCTGTGGGCGAACATGAGACTTTAATGCTTGTAGCCATACGTATTTCATTGAAAACGAAAAGAAAATCGGAAATTTATTTGGGTCGACGAATACGCTGATGCAATAAATAATTTGATTTTGTAAATTCAAGACCGTTATATGTAGATCCAAAACGCCTCGAGTGAGAGACAATCTTAAATGAATAATTTTACAAGTTTAGCGGTAATGAACTCAATTACAACCTTAACACCTGATCACCACCGTTTCATTTTTTCAAGAAAAAACCATTCCTCAAGAACCCAGTCAAAAAATATCAATCACTCTTCGATTGTCTGGTCCTTCGTGGACCTCGCTTGACCAGCGCCGGCTGTCTAGATCACTTTCCAATCATTAAGGTTAAACCGTCGAAAGGATCGACCCCTGTCGCATCGAATGTGATCACTCAATAAACTAACACATTTTATTAGGGTCACGTTTTTCTGACCTACATAGTTTTCTCACACGATTCGCGTCCTAGGGAATCGTACAGGCGCTATCGGCGCTGTATCGAGCCTTTTGAATTTTATGGAAGAAGCTTGTTCCCAGACGCCTTATCAATTCCCGATGACACTTTGATTTTCTCGGCGATAGCAAGAAAAATGGAGAAGTATTAATTGATGATCATGATGATGTCCTTTTAATGATAGGAAATCAATATGTTGTTTGTCTAGGGAAATTTCAGGCGTGAAATGTTTGGTTTTCTCAATAGATATCTTTGTATCTGTGAAGCATGGAAATACTTGTATTTTTCAAGAGAAAGTCAAATCGACTGCAGCGGTGCTCGTGCACAAGGGTAAAATGTTTTAGAAGAAATGGTCTTTTGAGTGTTCCTGGTGGTTGAAAGCAGACTGACTGTCTTTGAAATTATTTCTTTTTTGTTGTAACTTTCTTGGAAATCTGAAATATTGTTGGGATTTGTCTATAGAGCAATTTCCCATTTTAGTTTTTATCAACACAATTGTCGAAAAAAAATATTAAAAAAAAAAATATTTCATCATCCAATCACTGGTCCGGTCCGTTAGGAATTTCAGGAATATCCTCACTTCAGAACGTTTTGGCATAAACATTTGCTCACATTTGTACCGGCAACTGCACTTGCGAGCATGCATGTAGCTTTTGCCAGCATACTAATAAATTACAGCGAACTGTGTGGCGTAGCTGAAATTTCAGATGCTTTATTTATATTTTATTAGGTAAACGTTTATGCAACACTCAGCAAATCAGTGCTGTCATAAAATTTTATTTTAATTTCTCTTGGATGGTCCTATTTACATTTGGAGGATACTTTTCGTTTTGAATAATTAGTCATAAAGTGTTGTTACTTCAATGCTATTAGTAATAGCTATGAAATGGAATGCTACGAAAAATGTAGGAAAGGGAAATCATTGAGTTTGATCAATGATCCAAAAATAATAATAAGTTCGCTGCGAAAAATAGTAATAATTTAATAATATTTCAGTTACAAATTTTTTTTTCAAAAAATTAAAAGAAAAATAACAAATTGTACATGAAGGATCGCAAAATAATCGCATTAAAAATTTAATTTAATTATTAGTTTTATATTTAATAGTTTATCCTGAACGATAAACTTATAAGCCGTAACAATAGACCTTCCTCTTTCTGGAGACCGCAAAAGCGCAAGTATGTGGTTGTTGGTACGAGTTTATGAATGTAGGCATGGAGTTAGAATGGCACGCATCAGGTTTGATTAAATAAGTGGTTAGGGTGGCATCTGCAAAGGTAAATAGGCTTATTTGGGATAATTCATAGACTGTGCGACAGTGATGACACTTGACTCTTAAATTTTTGATTGGTGCAGTTATCTTGGATTTTTTGTTCCGAGCTAGAGTTGGGCAATCCACATCTACATTATAATATAAAAGTTTATACATTGTAAAACGAATATAATTGACCCAGATGGCATGCGTTATCATAGTATTCCATAATTGATAGAATTTGCGCCGGCAGATCAATCATATTCGTGTACATTGGACACACTTTATAGACTTACCCTCATGCTGAATACTCAACTCTAGCACGTAACAAAGAAGTCGAATTGACTGCAACAATTCAAAGTTTTATAGCAAAGTTACAGCTCTGTTTAACAGACGATGCATTATCTTGAATAAACCTATTTACCCTTACCCAAACGCGTGCCTTCCTAATCACATACCTGTGGCCATACCTTCGTGCCAAAAACCACACTTGAGGTTTCGTAGGCTCATGAAGGTGGATGGTTTAGAACTGCTAATCTTTATCTGCTCTTTCTTTCTGTTTAGTATCCTCCTTTTTCCGCTATTTTTTTGAAAATAAAATATTTGCGTAATGAATTGATTTCGTAACTATATTCAAAACACTTCTCCATGTATCTCATATCCTTCTTTTACATTCAAATTAACCAAATAACTTATTTCATTTTTGTTTTCTATTTTCGTTACAGAAGACATTCACTGATGATTGTGTATTCAACGAATCAATGGAACAGCACCACTACAATACATACTCGTCAACATACAACTCAAATTCCCGCCGTACTCTCTACTTAGCATTAAATCGACACGGTGAACCGCGCCGACTTCAAATACCGCCCAGTCGACCGTTGGGCAAACTTGCAACCTACACGAAAGCCATGACTTCAACCGTCGAGGAAGATCGTGTAGAACAGCTGATTGCTCGGACGTTTGGAGCTAATCGGGTCAAGCATGGTCTGCGTCAGCTCTGTGATGCTGGCAAGCCTCTGATTGAACTGACCACGAAGGTCCTGAGAACGCAGCCAAAGTGCAATTTACTGAACAATGCAAGCGGCCAAACGGCAGCGGCACCCGGGGCAGTTGTCATCAGCGAGAAACTGACTAGGATAGGAATTAGTAATAGTACTAGCAGTAGTAGCAATAGTCATAGCAGTAGCAGTAGTAGTCATAACAATAATCACAGCGCTCGGAAAAAGAAAAAGAAACGAAAATGTCGAGCGAATGAAAACGAGCAAGAGCACAACTGTCAGCGACCCGGTCCGCAGGCGCTAAGAAAACGCGCGCAAAATCGAAAGTGTCTGCCTGCGCAGACGCCTGAAGAGTGTGCAGCAGCGCGAAAGAAAGGCGGTAAGAAAAACAAAGGTGCGAAAGATAAGAAACGAAAGAACAATAACGGTACGGCGACGAACAATCGGAAATCTAAAGCTCCAGCTGCACCGTTGCCAAAATCAGCTGTCTCAACGACGACTCCAGCAAATCTTCCAAGAACATCCCGAACGACCAGTCGTGAAACCGAAGCAACCACGAAAACCACCACAAGCACTCCAATCCCGATGGCCCAATCTTCTCCTGGGCTAGCAAGGACTCATGGCTTGCGGCAGCAGTTTGGCATGCCCGTCAGCAGCCAAGAGGAGGAGTTGGTCAGCACGGAGGATAGTCAACAGTTGCACATGCAATCTTCGACGGAAGTTCATGATGGAGATGGCGGCGGTGGTGATGTGGAAGAGGAAGATGCTAGTACGTCGGCACTTGGTGGCCAGGCTCAACTGGTGAATGGCGATGATTTCCTGTACGATGACGAATTCGATGTGTGAGTGTCCCAACAATACTGGCATTGCAATTTTTAAGTCTTTTTTATTTGAATAACTATTTTTTGAATCTATTGATGTTATAATTTATTACTGGAGCTGTTGAGGAATTTTTGATGGCGGAAGTTTGGAAATTCAGTGAAGTGACAGGGAAAATCATGGCTCAATTTTTCAACTTTAATTTTTGTATTGAAATTATTTCCAACTAAAAAAATACATTTTTTTTCTACAAAATGTTATTCCTACGAATTTACAAAATTCACAATGGCTAGACAATTTAAAACAGATTCGTAAGTTTTGCGAAAAATATCGAAACGGTTAACGTAAATCGGGAACTATCTAAATTAGAGATGGTTCAAAGCACACATAGCACACCACACATTTTAACAGTGCTGCGCTGCAGTTCCAGTACACTTTTCATTACGCATATCATAAGTCCAGTCTAACGAAACCTGTCGTTCGCACTCCATGCTGTGCTTTATTTAGGCGCGGAGCTTTAGAAGTGTGCAGTGTGCTATGTATGCTTTTGCCCATTTTGAGTCCGAATCTCTCGAATTTTAAATATGGTCAACTTCAGAAAAATCTCAGAATTTTAACTGTCAACAATAATAAAACCCCGATTTTTTGTCGAGTTTTACGGAATGCCAGAACCTGTAGAAAAAAATATTTTCGAAACACAAATCTAGAGAATTTTTTTATTATTAGAGTTTCAGAAGCCCGTTGCAATTACTTTGCTGATATTTGATCGCTATTTCAAAAAATACAATACGATTATGCAAAAAAGCATGGCAAAATAGACGAAAATTGGCGAGGAGTGATAAAAATTTTATTTCCTTTTTCGCCTTTCGAAAAAAAAGTCAATAAATAAGAAACTACTTCCAGCCTAGCCTCAATTTTTCTCAATACGTTTCAAAGATTTGTCAAAATAAACATTTTATTTTTGTAATAATTTATTATTTTCTACTTAACTGAAAATTTGTTAGAATTAAATCTTAGTGCTTTTGCAAAAGCTGTACTGGAATTTCGATGAGTAAATTTTCTTAGAGTGTATGATTCAAGTAAATCCTCTTTTACGGAAAAGAAAAAGGAACCATCAATTTCACGCCTTCCTCTTGAATCAATCTCTTAATTGACAAGTGTAATTTTTCAAAGTTAAGCTCTTTTCTTTTGACTAAATAAATCAGAAATCAAGCTATAAAAATATTACTCATTGAATTAAATCAAAACTACACTCGCCACAAAAAAAAATCCAAAAAAAAAACAATCAAACTATCGTCTGAACAGGACCCAAAAGTATTCTATTGCAATTAGAATTCAAACGTATACTAAACTGTTACGCAGATATAAAATAAAGTTAACTAAAGAAACAACAAAAAGAAATTCACATTAAAAACTAAATATTGCGAAAACTCCTAATTTATATAACTTTACGTTTAACACTATAGTATGCCATATATGCAAATATATGTATGTCTGTTATTTTTACAAAATAAACAATTGTATTTTTAATCATTTTTAGAAAAAGTATCGTAAAGAATTTGTTAGATATTCGTAATAAGTTTTAAAAAAAATGAACTGAGAACAATGTAAGTCAATATGTATAATAGTATTCTCGAAAATAACCCATCAATTAAGCTCATCAAGAAAATAATGTTAACCTTCCCGAATAACCATTCATTTCAATTGAAATGACCTACATCAAACCTATTTCCCCTTTACATTTCCCCTTTTTGCTGCAAGATTATTGATTTGACAAAAAAATCAAAGTGAAATAATTTTTCTGTGGATCTTGAACTAAACTCAACTTAGTTTTTATTTAAAGGTATGTAAATACATTTCGAAAATGTATTTTCAAAATTTTCAATTAATTTTCAAAGTTCGAAACTCAATTATTTTCACAAGTTTGAAAAATGTACAACCGATTCATTTACCCTAACTCCTATTCAATTTCATTAGAATACTAGAGCTCTACAAAAAAACCTCGCCACAACTCAGAAGTCGAGTAATTTATAAATATACACTAAGGATACTATCATACAGAATTGCAAATAGCAGGAGTATTCCAACACGTGTATTTTTATTCCCACTCCCCTGCATTTTCCAAGAACAACACTCTGTAAAATTTGAATCGCCCCACATCATTTTTCGTTTAATATACACGTTCGAGCCCTTTTCCTTTTTCAGTTCTTCACATTTATTTTTTTTTTGTAAATTATTTCACAGCTCAACCCAACTCAAATAGTGAACATAGAATAAATGTATGTAATTGTACTTCATTTTAAGTGAAAACTCCTATTAAATCATTATTTAATCCGACAGAGAAATACTTGTAATTCGAAAGCAAAGAAAATATTTGTTAAAAATAGACATTTACTAATTTTTTGACTGTAATAAAAAAATATTATATTTCTATACCGAAAACTAAAAAAAACACCTTCTGAAAGGATCTTTCTATAGAATACAAAAGCAATTAGAACCTTGACAAATGAAAACAGTATGAAAAATGAACTAAGAAAAATTCTTAGAGACACGGAAATCAGAAAACTCTGAACTGCAATTTTTTGTAGTGCTTCACACATACGTCGAAAACAAACATGATCAACAAAACAAGAAATAAAAACATTATTCAATAACGAAAATATCAATGAGTTTTCATTTGCTTCTTAAGAGTGACACTAATTGCCTTCGACGAATTAGACTAATTAGACAAGCGAGAACCAATGCCTTCAAAAAACGAGAAGAACACAAAAATTCATAATTTAAGAAACGAAATTGAATTGAAAAATTGTTAGCTTTACTATTTTGGATGTATTTTGTTTTAATTTGACACATGTAAGAATTTTCTTTTCCAAATTCACATTATTCTGAAAGATTTTTGTGTTTTCAGCGACTACGCAAAAAAAATTCTTTCCCATCTTCTCGAAATCGTCGTGAATGCAAACATTTGTCTTTTTCTCGTTCTAGCTTCAATCTGCGACTGTGGCGAATAATAGTATTGTTCTGGATAAGTGTTTGGTCCTTGCGTGTATTGTCCTGACGCTTTCTAACTGAAATCTGTGCAAATGTCTCCTGCAAGCATGCATCATATTCATATCGCCGTGGCTAAAACAATCGTATCAACCCCCCTCCTATGAAACCTATCAAAAGCGAGGTTTTGCAAGCCTAAACCTAGAATCAGAGAGATGGAAAACATGAAGGAAGACTCAAATATATGCTGATTTTGTTTCATGTTCTTTATAATCCACCATGATATGAAAAAAACAAAGGAAATTCATTGAGTCAAAAGATAACTTTGAGTTTTCCAAGGACCAGTTCGGATCTTTACTGATCTGAGGTATAAACATCAGTTTTTACTTCCTTGAATTTTACGTTTCTTTACGTTGGTATGTTTGACCCAGTACATTTTCGGTTGTATTTTTGTTTGTTGTGGTTTTGCTGTTGTTGCTTGGATGAACAACAATGACTGTTTTCGGATTCACGGCAGAGAAAATGCATGAAAAACTGCCCGCTGCATGATCCGATTTTTAATACTAAGTATAGATTTGTTTAACACTTTGGTTTGGTTCGTTTTCCTTCGTTCCGCTTGACAATGAACTTATCAAACACGGCGTCGGAAGTGAACACACACACACACAGACATGCAAATTGTAGTTAATTTACTCGTCGTCGTCAATCAAAGCAAATAACTCTGAGCTCCTCTTGAATCACAAAGAGGTTTAACATGCTGTGGTCTCCTCTTATAATTGACCAAAGGTGTGAAACAGGTGTTCCTTGCACACTGATATTGAATGGTCTACTAGTTTAACTGGTGGAGATATGTTCAAAACGTAGTTTTCTTTATTTTCACTCATTGATTAGTTTGCATGGTAGAAAATATTTAAACGGAATTTTCAGGGTTTGTTTCCTCACAAATTTAGTAGGATACTCTTAATTTTATTTCGGTGAACATACAGGTATGATCTATCAACGCTTAGTTCTGAGAAATCAAATCTCAAGTGAAGAACATGAAATAAATCGTACAAGGCCGAAATTTTTCGTATTGAACAATATTTTCCGAAGCAAGGTACTCATTTATTTTAATCAAGTACTATCAATATTTCTTTAAAGCTCTACAGCATCGATACATTATTAGCATTCATTTTGAAAAAAAAATCCAAGTACTGTTTTCAGTTGCGGGAAAATGACCAAAATTAAAGTCAAGTTTCGAACATTTTTTTCGATCAGACTTAATAGTCTATAATAGTCTATAAAAATAGTCTATGGATAATAAATATAAATAGGACAGAGAATTTCATATTTTTATTTTCACACACGCTCGAGCTTATTTTCCAGTTAAAAAGTTTTGTGACAATATTTTGGTGTCAATGATTTTATTCTGTAACTACATATACTTTGTAGAAACTTAGTCAAATATTTTGAATTTTGTAGACTTTTGAGAAACACAAAACATAAACAAAAAAATTTAAAATTTCAAAATATAAATAAAATTAACTATCTCTGTGCCTATGTAATGTACAGTGTATTATTGAAAGCTTGGAATGATACTGTTTAAGATGTACAAACATATACTAAGCACTACGGTAACAATGTAAAAATTTATTTCATCTACTTCGGCATCATTGCGTTGATCATTATTAATTAATTGAAGAAGAAATTTTGACTAAAATTTACTTTTCAGATTGCTTAAGTAAAGACTGGATAAACAGACTGGATACAATGCCCATACGTAGGGCTGTCATCTAAAAGGCCTTCGACGAGCAGTTTCAGAACAGCATTGGTGAATACTACAATTTATTTACAGTACATTTTCATAAGTTTTCATTAAATTAATTCATTGTCAAAATTTTCATTTAGTTACATTATTTTTTTTATATAGCTGTTGCAACGGAATAGTATCACTATTGGTAGTTTTATTTATATAATTTATAAAATTTGATATTTAATATTTCATTTCAAAAATTTTCAAAATTCATCATGAATGAAAATAATTTGAAAGAATATCAGTGTCTGCAATATTAGTTTCTGGTATTATTGATAGATTTCACACCGTTAACTGTTGTCAAAGATAATGCAAGAACATACATATCTAGTTCATTTTTCCCATTTTTATCTTTGCTATCGACATAGTGCGAAAATGTTCTAGAAATTTAAAACTATGTTTTATAGTGAGAAACATCGAAATATTTTACCTCAATATAATTGACCTAGACACCTTTAAATTATCTTCAGAGAGCCGCCCTCATTACTCAGACTCAATATGCACTAAGCTACTATAACAATCGAGCTGTTAGCACGCCAGCGAAGGAATACTTCTGGCTGAAAGTAACACACATCTGGGAGATAGGTTTTGCTGCAGTGAAGTGGTGGAGAATTGAAATAGATAACCTGAAACTATTCCTTAGCACGTCAATGGATAACTGAGCTGTTCCTTTAATGACTTATGGCTCGAAATTCTAACCTTTTTGGGAATTTGTTTATTACGAAGTATGTTTGTAATTGAGCTCTATTACTTAGTTAAGAGATGGTTGGATCATGAGAATAAAAAAACAAACAAGTTCACTGGGAACACCAGATAGGGGAACCGTAGGTGAGGATTGGTCCAATCAATTGCAATAATCGGCAATAATTTTAGCTCGAGTTGAGGTATTGGAGTTCGACTTGAAGATACAGCCTATGAGGTGGTATGCGCTGGCTGCCTTGTTGAGGCTTGTTTGAACATGTTGACTGCAGCTCCAGTGTGGGACGAGCTTTGTGCCAAGGTATAATTTTTGAGAGCTTTGATTCTCTTCTTGAAATCTGTGTGATTGCCTCTGGAAAATATCAGCTCACTTTTGTTGACCTGTATCTGCAAGCCCCCATTTTGAATAATATGCAACAAGCTGATTTTCGTACCTTTGTAACACCACCGTTACAAAGTGCGGGCTATGCTGCGAGTTCTAGAAGAGGAAATCATCTGTGCATAGATTGAACGAACCACTTGTGGGAGAGTCGTTTGAAATTCCTGGGATATCTGGAGTGGAAATGTTGAACAAAATAGGACCTCGAACAGAGCCTTCAGGTACACCTGATTCGAAATTCGTCAGAAAAATCCCTGTTGAAGGTGGCTTTCGTCACCTTTTACCACTGTCCAGGTTTGGAAACCAAAATTGATCATTTTGTATATGAGTCCTTCAAACCAAGCAAAGTCGAAGACCTTCTGTAGATCAATCAGACAGGCACCCTAAACCCTTTTGTTTTGAATGCTTTCCTCAATTGCGAACCGTTAGTCATTCGCATTTAATTTCAGAACCATTAGCAGGTCTACTGTGGAGTGTTTGACTTTAAAGCCGAACTGTCTTCCGGGTATGATATGGTTATCTTCTAAGGAGTGATTCAAATGTATCTTGATGATCCTTTCGAGTAGTTTTCCCAAGTTTGAGAGGAGAGAAATCGAACTGAAAACATCGTTGGATCCAGACGCTTTTGGAATAGGAAATATTTTCGTACGCTTCCAATCAGTGGAAAAATATCCAATATTTGGACAGGAGTTGAATAAAACAGAGACGTGCTCAAAGAAGCAAGTAGGGAGCCTTTTTAAGATGAAGTTGGAAATTTTATCTTCTCCAGAAGATTTCTTAGAGGCAAGGTTTGGCACCAGAATAAAAAGGGTTTCCTTATTCACGAAGGTACCGTGGCCTTGAGTATTTGTCGAAAGATTTGTGGGACTGAAGCTAGAAAGGGTCAACTATTATTTTTCTTGCCGAAAACTAGAGACAAAAGTCTTGACGACTGAAGCAAAATTGGGGTCAGAACTATGCTTCTCACCACCGTAGATAAGAGAAAAAAGCGGCAGTAATAATATCTTCGGTAGCTCTATCATCAGGGAGTGAGTTGTCGTTAGAAATGAAATTACATTTTAATCTTTTGCTACTTATGATTTTATTAATTTTCTGGAATATGTCTTTGCCAGATACTACTTTTTAGAGACATTCTTCAATTTTCTTGTTGAGATGGTCTCTAGGCTTGACCAAGAGGAAAATGTTTAAGCCTTTACAGAGGGCAGAACTGTACCTGTATTGGTTGCTTTCCGCATTGAGGTATGTGCGGTAGATTCTGGTAAGAAGACGTCTTAAAGATTTCCGTCGATTTTAAAACAAAGTAACACACAGCAACGCTTTGCCGTTTTTATGCTGAGCTGCAAGGACTCTTATACAATCATTTAATTTCATTAAGTTGAGTGTAGCTGTATTTTTGTAGGCTTTTGTTAGTTATTCTTCAAAGTTTTGCCTCTCCTATCACCAAGGGCGAGCAGGGATCAAAAATAGAAGAATAACTAACAAAAACATACATAAAATACACAAAAAAGACCACACATTGAAGATAAAAAAAACAAACAAACAAAAAACACTCCAAAAACCACAAAAAGCCAAAAAAAAAAGCACAATCGGTAAAATTGTCTAACGGCTATGGGGAGCAGGTAGTCGAGTTTTACCAATTACGCATTGATCCGATGATTGAATCAGAAATAATAGACAGGAAAATGTGTTGAATTTCGCCCGAAAGCAGTTCGAAATTCAGGCAAAATGAATTGTTGTCACTTTATATCTAATGCAAAGTGCTTATCATTTGAAAATTTGCTGGTCGCATTGCTTCTAAAAATATTTAAAAAATACCCGGTGCAATAATCCAACCAAAACTTTATCGAACTTTCTACATGTTTAGATTAAATCAGTCTGTGAATTAGGTTTAAATCCGATGACTGAAATGGAAGTTAGAGGATTGGAAAGATTCTTAGGGTTGCCACCCCCCCAAAAACTTCAAAATTTACAAAATTTTGGATTATTGGTGGCATCTGAAACTTTGACCAAATTTACCGTAACTGACAACGTTGCCCTGATTTTGCAACTAGAAATTTGTCAAACTTGGCTGACATTAATATCAACCTACTGTATAAATTTCATTTTTATTCAATAAAATTTCAAGTTATCCAAAAATAGGTATTTTGGGAATATTCTTGCGGGACGTGAAACTTTAAAAATGTTCATTTGAACATGCGGAAAAGCTTTAAATTTATAATTCATTTGACTTTTCCAAAAAGCGAAAAGTTTTCAGCAGACTCGGTGATTTGGAGGAATTTTTTTTCAAGTGCTTACTGTAGATACAGAGCTGCCAGCACATTTATCAAATACACAGTACGTCCAGTGTATTTCATAATGATCTGACGTTTCTGTCGAAATTTATCGCAAATCGAAATTAGAAAAAATATATTTGTCTACTTTTAGGCGCTTAGCGCCTCCAAAGGGCAAAAAATTTCCAAAGCTCTATCATAACCAAGCATAAAACATTATTAGTTGTCAGGTCTTATATTTGATTATTCTGAAAATCTGCTTTACAAAGAAATATAGTAAACCAAGAGCCAGCAACGCATTTTGAGTTACAAATCACACAGTAAATCTTATATACCGGCTGACCCAGAGAGGAAAACGTTCCCATGGGAGTGTGTGCGTAACAGTGGTATAGCATTTGTGAAGAAAAAACGCATCTGTGGAGTAAAAATGTATGTAGTGCTTGAACAATTATTCATATTTTATTCGTCTTCTTCATAATGTTTATCATCATACTGGTCGACGTTATTCTGAATGAATATTGAATGATTTGAATTGATTCGAGGCTTTAATATGTCATCATATATATGTGAACATAATTCATCGTGATTGGGTCTATCTATAATTTATAGTTATACACATCACTATGCGTAAATGATAGTGGATTACATGCATTTCGTCCAAGTTTTCTCAGATTCATACCTCGTGAACTATTAGTGCTACGTATTCAAAGCGTTTATGCAGATTTTTGTGCTGAACAACTTTTACAAACAATTTAAACCTTATTTCATGCCCTCTTTGTAATTTGAGGGCAGCTAAACCCAGACGCAGGAGGCTGCCAGAAGCGGCTTTTATTGTTCAGTAGGAATGTGTTCAATATGCATGTTATTGCTACTCTGAAAACATATCATAGCGTCAGTTTAGCAACTGTCAAAATTCGCGGTAGCAAGTAGGCTATGGGGTTTGGGCAACCAAGAGCTGATTTATGGATCGGCATTTACACTGCTCAACTCAATACGAATTTTTTTTTTCTAAAATATCCTTTAAAGTTAATCTTAGCATTTACGAGAATCAGCTCAATACTTAGAATGGTACGTTCTGACACTCGTATTCGTCATCAACTTTTGAGCACTTGGGAAATTTCATGAAATCTCTGATTTTGCCAGCATACAGCACCACAAACGTGTAAAATTTTCACAAAATATACAAAGGTTTTTTACTTATTGGCGTAAGCCATATCTGTGAAAATGAGGATATAATGAAAGGAAAACGTTTAAAAGTTAATGGTAGACGAAAGAGCGTATCCGTCCCTTTAAGCTTCTTCTCGGCGTTTTAGAAACTAGAGTTGAGTTAAATTCTATAAAAGCCTACTTAAGACTTGAGTTTAGTTGAAGTGTCTAAAAGCCTATATAAATTATAAAAACACTATTTTTCACACAGCACTTATTATTTCTCGGCAGCTCCACGTCCTCGATATTGTCATGTACTTTTAAGTCCTACTGGTCATTATTTATTCAAACTGTCATCTGTGGCTGTATGTACAATTCTTACATATTTTAGTGGAGCCAAGTATGTATGTTTTTCGGAAGACAGTTTTTGAGGCCGCTTTATTGAAACTGCGTTAAATGTACTCTGGAAAAAAATCACCCACAATGATTGGAACATACAATCAGCTATTGAATCAATAATAATCATTAAAAGTATCAGAATAGATATGTGTGTTCTCTGAAAACGAAATGACAGTTGCAGCGGTTAAATTTAATTTATGAATAAATAATTTAACACAATAATAAATCTTGTTGCCACAACAATAAAACCTACGAAAAGACTGAATTTGAAAACTTACAGAACAATATAAGCCTTTTTATCCATAAACATTTTATATGAATCTATACATAATGGTCAAAGCTCACAGTGAAAATAGAGTGAAATTTAAAATGAACTGAAATGTTTGAAAGTGGAATGAAATGTTATGCAAGTACCAGTCAGAAAATATTCACTTAAATGCGCAATCATCAAAGAAATCATCGAAAAATCTTCGTCAAAAACATTATCAAAAAAGTTAAATAATAACGCATTGACAGAGCTAGCTATGATATTGTATTTGATGCTCAATTATATTGACTGGCTGCTTTATAGTCAGATTATTTAGTAAATCTTTAAAGTTTTTAATTCTTTAATTCAAAATTTCTAATTAAATGAAAATAATCATTAAATGCTTCGTTTTTTTGAATATTTATCGAAGCCCTAATAAAAAGTAATCGTTTCAATGAAGTTAAACTGAAAAACATTTGAATCGAGAGCCCGTTTCTTAAAAAAAATCAGTCATATTATGCACACATACACTGCAGTAGCGTATTTATTAGGCGCTAGAAAAAAAGTAACCGTTTTATTATTTTCGAGTCGTAAACATTTTTAATCAGTTAACAAATATTTTTATTTATTAAAAATATTTTGAGCCTATAGGCTATTCCAAAGATTTATTTAAAAACCAGCAAGTATTAGGAATTCCTCAAAGAACATTATTCTTCCGTTGATAATTGAAACAAAAATGAAATATTTAATAGATTCTCAAAAAAATACTAACTAAAGTCGCTAAGAAACGACAAAAGAGTACAAAATCATGAAGACAATTTTAATAAATAGCCGCCGTCATACTAAATATTCCTGCTTCAATGGCTACTAGTTTGGCAAAACAAGCAATCTGTACGTATCTGTACAATTAAGTTTGAAGTTCTACTCAAATCAAATTATGATAAGATATCATATAAAATTTCAAAAAATATATAATCTTTATTATTAGGTGTAATTATATTGAAAGTGAAAGTTCCTGGAGATTTTGTATCAGCATCAATAAAAGTGTGCTTTATAGTGAGATAAGAAGGTGAGATTGAGCAATACGGGACTTAAATCTAAAAGATGTATTATTAATTTATTTGAGGATTTGTACAATAAATAATATATTTTGAAATATGTATGTTAGAATTGTGTTTTCATTAGTTTCTTTGCTATACCAAAATATTTCAAGTGGGATAGTCCTCAAGGTAAGTCTTTTGGTATCACGATCTGACTGGATGATCTAAAAATTGTAGATTAAAAATTATTATTAATTCTATGAAACACCTTGAGATACTTACAAATTTTGTTTATTTGCTGTTGTTTTTCTATTGCAAATCTATAAAAAAAAAATCTTTCTAAGAAACCTTTTGTGACCCAACTAAACTTTCTTTCTTCTCTAACGTAATTTAATTTCAATATTTACTAACAGCTAAGTTTTCTAAAATTGTCTCTTTCACAACATATAGATTCAATTTATTTTTTGTAAGTTTTCTTCGGATTTAATTTGATCTCACTTTGCTATTTTCATTACGTGAACTATCTTGTGATACTATTTTTTTACTAGTCCACAAACCATAAAAAAAATACGACATAGAAACATATACAGGGCGTCGATCGATGTTCTTGCTCATTTCGAAAATGCGTTTCCCTTCCAATGTCGACAGCAAGTTTGTTGCAAATTTCAGCATCTCAAGTTCAGGAGGTTAATAGAAATAAATTGAAGACAAGCTAGACAAGTGGTTATACAAAGTATCATGTGACGACGACCTCTTTAAGTTTATTGTTACTATACTAAACGAGCCGATATGCCACATACAATAGATACTTAAAATATAATAAAAAAACGCAATACTGTAGTTGATGGCGATGGTGACTACCTGAATATTGTTTTAGCAAAATTTGCAATTTGGTACATGCAGTTATATTAATTGAACTAGATGTGCTCAGCAATGCTATAAACGATTGGCGCATGGTCTGTATCATGGATATTTCTGAAAACTAGATATCATAGATAACAAACCGACACAAATAATATAATGAAATGAATGAATATCAGGTATAATACTTTCGTCGTAGAATCTTCCAAAGATGCCTGCTGCTCTCTGCCATTTATTTGAAGAGCTTTGTCTGACGCCAAATCTACCATTAATACCACAAAATCTCTTTCATCCAGACTATAAAACTTAATTTCATTATTATCAAAGCAAACACTTGTTTACTAAAGTGCTTCCTCTCGTTCGACATGCAATAACTCATCCACCAACATCTAACTACTCCGGCTAAGTTCGGTTTGCAAAATAATAGAAACACAACCGCTCACCGCAGGCCGCTTAGCTTCATTTTTCATTTAATGTTTAGTAAAAAAAGCTTATTCTAGGATACAATCAGACATGAACTTTTACATGACTAACGGCACGTAGGCCAAGCCTCAAGTCGACTAGCACAATAGAACTACAAATGGGGAACCCGGTGATAGCAATGTAGTTACTTTCTCAGACAGTTCCATCGAAGTGCAAACTCTTGACGTCAGCGCGAATTTTTCAAGAGGTAGACAATACTAGGTGAGTCGAGAAATCTGCGGTTTTCGCGAAATTCTTCTATTAATAACACAGTTGTATCTACATTGAAAAACACTCTTGTGACGCAACAACCAAAGCACACGGCCGTTTTGTTCGGTTTGTTGTGCACTCACGTGGCTTTCTCTCGAGAAGCAACGTTACGTGAATTTCCCGCCAAAGAAAGCTCGTCTCCACGCGTATGTAGCCATCTGATCGCCTTGTGACAAACGGAAGGTCGTGCAATTTGCAATCGCGAAATTCTCCCGCTCCACATTTATGGCTTTCGTCAAATCGAACGCGCTCGAAATTCTTGACCTAAGCTTGCAAATTCTACGTCACAGGCTTATCTGTAACATTCCATCTTAGCACATGTAGTGTGCCGACAAAATTCGCAAATGTTGATACTACATAGTATAAATATTATAAAAAATCTTATAAGTTTTTTCGTGGTGATAACGGCCTTTGTAGGCTTAATTTCGAAAGTTAGGCTTATTTTTGGGTAGTATTTTAAATGAGGGTTTTGTTTGAGAGGATATCGTTCGGAACTACCAATATCTTTTCATTTGCTTGGAAACAATTGGTAAAACTGTGTACTATACTTATCAGCCACGATGTACCGTAATTATGCGAAAGTAAGAATCTTCATTTAATTTAAATGCGAAATTTTATTCTCTGCCGAGATTTGATTTGATCAGATCCTGGCTATTAAAAAATTAAAATTTAAATTAATTTTAAATTTAATTTTAAATTAAAATTTATTCTTAAGCACACACAGATATTAAATAAACAATAAAACCTACAAAACAAAATGTAAATCTAAAGCAAAAACAAATTAACATGAAATTCATGAAACAATTGAGTGGAAAAAAGTATTCGCGAAAAGTTTAATTTGGGAATTGTATTTCATTTAGTATTTAGTGTGAAGACCATTGGCCTTAATAACAGCATTCAGACGATTAGGCATCGAATGAACCAACTTTTTTTTTTTGTGTAATCAGTGGAAGTATTTTCCCACCTGCAAACCTTTTTTAAGTTGTGTCCTATTTGTGATAGTATGCTGTCGAATCTTTTTCTCCAGATCATCCCAGAGGTGCTCGATGGGGTTGAGGTCCGGGGATTGCGGTGGCGTATTGAGCATATGCGGAACATTATACGCACGATTTCAGAAGAAGTTGATGCACACAATAAGCCGTGTGCTTGGGATCGTTATCCTGTTGAGAGTAATAACTGCTACCAAGACATAAGTTATTGCTACTGATTTTCAAGACATCTTTCAGGATATTTAAATAAACGTTCTTGTCCATGATGCCGGCGATAGATACAAGCTTCCCAACCCCCGATGTTGCCATACACCCCCTCACTAAAATTCCACCGCCCCCATGTTTGGTTTTGGTTTTGCAGTTCTGTGCATGATTTTCTCCATACTAAGCGCCTGCCATCGAAATTAAATAAGTTGAATTTACTTTCATCTGAAAACAGTACTGTATCCCAGAATGTTAAATCTTTCATGTCATGTTCTTTTGCAAAAGTTAGTCACTTCTTTTGGTTTATTTTTGAGAATAATGGTTTTTTTGTGGTACAATCGCATTATAACCAGCACTTTTAGTAGTTTCCGAACCTATCCCATTTTTGATATAAAAAATTTTATCACTACTAAATCTTTCCAAACTCCACGCGAATACTTGACTGCGCTATCTTTATTGGTGTTTTTAATATCCGCCGGTTTCATGTTGACATTTTTAGAATGTGATTCCCCGAAAAATATAATTCGAACTCGTCATGCTATGATTTCGTTTCGTTTCAACCGCGAGTACTTTTTTCCAGGTATAATTAGGAGTTTACAGATTCTTCCTTCTTCTGTAGCTCATACGAAAAATATTCTCAAAAATTGCTTTTACATTTCAAAAGACACAGTAAAAACGAATAATTTAAGCAAATCATTTAACTTATTTCGGTAATATGTTGCCAAAAAAATTGAAATAATTTATTTTAGTCGCCATCCGCGAATACTTTTTTCCGCCACTGTATGTAATATCAAGATTATGTAAAGATTGATTACATTGCACTATATTTCAAGCAACAATTTTGTGACGTCTAGAAAGAAAAATAGCTGAAAAAAGCTATTGGATGCATAAGTATAATTATGTCTTTTTTATTAGATGTGACTATTTCTGTAGCTTGAATTTTATACATTTTGCGGCACTTGTATTTGATAGGTGAAACAGTCACTACATATTCACTTTAAGCGTATAACATGTGTAAACGAGCATTTCTTTTACTTAGCCGAAATTGGCGAATTTTATTACAACGAAAAATCAGTCGCGGGAGATTTTATTAGATTATTTTACTGCAGAAACAGGTGCCGCGGAAATGTAACTTTTTCATGCAAAAGTTAACAGTGAGTACGTCTAATGAAATTTGGAAAAAATGGATTTTAGCAAGAACGATGCAGAAGACATAGACCATGGAGAAACTTCGGGAACAAATTAAAAATGTTTTGTTGCAAGCATCACTTGATGAAGATTCATCCCAAACACAATCCGAACCAATATCATTCCAAAAAATGCATTAAATAGTTTGAAAATTCCAAAATCACTCTATGTGCTTCCGAAGAAGACACCTACACGAGTGAAATACAAGCACAGCAAGGAAAATGAGGCATACTGAATCCAAAAAAAAAACTCTAGTGCATAGGAGCCGCTAGAAAGAGTGATTTTCGGTGAAAAAGTAGAAGAATCGTGATATTTTCAAATGCAATATTCTACCCTATGTGCTCTTTATTGCAACCAACCTGCTTCGAAGGTCACGTACCATTTTAATCCAAAGACTGCGTCAAAATTCATAGAGTAGAAAGGTTTCCAGGACTACCACTCACATGAATTTCAAAGTTTAGGAGAGTAAAACATTTTTTATTTATTTTCATTATAGGATGCTTATCATATAGATCTTTAATGGCAGCATATTCTAGAACATGAATTGCTTAGAGCTGGCAATACTTTACCAGAAAGCAGCCAAAAGTCTGCCCCTAAAAAATCATATGAATAATTACGTTATTCTTATGAATATTTCATAGTAACATCCGTTGATACAAAAATAACAAAAAAGACTAGTGCTGGCATCAGCCAACGTTTACTCGATTAGTTTTTTTCAATATAACTTTACACAAAACAAACACCAAACACAAACTGCGTCACTTTGCAGTTCTCCGGCTACAACCTTCCGCCACCAGAAACAATACGAGTATGTATGGGGCATAGGTCATTTATTTTTTGAAGTGATTTGTCAAGATTTCAATATTGCCAGAAGGTTCTATCAAACCTGACTTAAAATTAATTCATCCTGCGAATTTCATATTGATCTGTTGATCCGATCGTGAGTTCTCGTAAACAGCTCTGAGTGCTCAAAAGAGATGTGGTTTGGTAAAGGGCTACCGTTCTTGTGTGACGTTGAATTTTGAAAACTTTGATTTGACAGGGTGAGCAAAAGGTAAAATTTATAATCAGTTTGCGTTTTGGTTGTTCAAAGTCGGAAATTTTTCTGGAAGGTCGATTTTTCAGAGGATTTTTTTTTGCGTGCCCACTTAGGATTAAAAAATTTCCAGCTATTTATCATAAAAAAGCATAACGCATTATCACACACTTCAGAGATAATTTCTCTTACTCTTTTCCTAAAACAAATTTTTTTCGAAAATCTGTAATAAATCAATGCATGTGTCCAAAATCAAGTCCGCTACGTTAGAGCTTCTAAAATTTCAGCTTGAAATCATACTCCATTCACCGTATACCATATCATTCTAAAATGCTTCAGTATAGGCAGAGAAATATCAGATAAGGAATAAGAAAATACATGAAGAGCATTTTTGGGAATGAAATCTATCGCTATGAAAACATTTCCGACTCTCCTTGATTCGCCGTCTCTTAGAGCCAAAGATGTAGCAGATAAAAAAAAACTCTAGCGCACCTGAACCGTTAGAAAACTAATTTTCGAAGAAATTGTCTTTGAGTGATAAAAAAGTGTAGAAAGATATAATACACTGTTTTGTAGAATCATATCAACCATTCCTTATCCAAAGCAACAAAACTCAACTATAACACAAATGATGAAAATGTTCAGTGCTGGCAACACTTTCCGAACGAAGCAGCAATAAGTTTACCACAACAAGCTCATACTCAAATCAACTTATCCTTTGAATTTCGTTCTCATCGCAGGATTTCATCCAAAGTTTCAGCGGTTAAACGTTTTTTGAGGCTGTCATCCGAAAAATGTTCAAAACTCGGAAAATTTAAAAATTGATTCCTTATTTTTATTGCAAATGCTTTGCGAATGAGAACGTAATTTGAAGCATCTGTTGGTGCAATATTTACGGCTAATGCTGGTTAGCCTGTGTCAGCAGCAAAGCAAAATACATACCAAATCTGCTTCACGTTAAGTTAAACCCAACTAGTAAATTTCGTTTCAATCGAATCACTGCGCTGGAGGTTATACGGGTGAAAAAATTTTTAGGGTTACCACCCTCAAAACTTTTTTGTTTGATTTTTCTTGTTGTCTTGTTGTCTTGAAATTTTTTGTTAATTTTCATTGCAGGATCATTTCCATTTACAAATCTAATGACATAATCGCTCAGTAAAGAAATTCCACAAAATTACAAAAATGGTCATAGCTGGCAGCTCTTTCATGATTTATGTACGAAATTCCTAAAACATTTGGTTCACATTAAGATGTATTAACTGCATGAGCTTTGTTTTGATTTCATGCCTGGACCCGAAGTTATAGGGAAAAAAGCTTTATTTTACTGAGCAAATTTGCATGATTTGGGAGACAAAAATCACCATAGCTGGCAACTTTATTCTAGTTTTTTCAGCCAAATTTTCACCAAATGTTATCTTAACTAAGATCCAAATATTATGTGAATTTCGTTTAAATGTGATGGCTGAAGTTATAGGCCAAAAACCGGTTTTTTTTCTCAGTGATTTTTCAAGATGGTACCACTGCCACAGGGTTGCCCGCATTTCAAAATCACATCTATCAGACTTGGTCCTAGCGAATACCAACATGTTCTGTAGATTTCATTATGATCGGATAATCCGGTCGTCAGTTCTCGTGAACAGAACTTTCGAGTGCTTAAAATAGAGGTAATTTGGCGATGGGTTGCCGTTCTTGTGCAAATCGGAATTTTGAAAATTTCAATTTGACGTGATGGACAAAGGTTAAAATTTATCAATGAGTTGAATTTTTTGTCAAAAATCAAAAATTTTTCAGGAGAGTCAATGATTTGAAAGATTTTTTTTCAGGAGCCTGCCGTAGATACAGGGTTACTCACACTGCCTTGGAAGTCCATCTGTGTTAAGTTTTAGTCAAGACCAATACGCTCTGCAAATTTCACGATGATCCAATGTTTTTTCAAAAGTAATGACAAACCAAAAAAAACCAAAAAATCCTTGCCTACTTTTAGACACGCTGCACCCACACACGGATCAAAATTTCCAATTCTTTACCATAGACAAGCTAAGAACATAATAAGTTTTCATTTCCAATCCTTTTTTTTAAGAAAAATTTACACTGCTTGGAAATATAGGAGTACCTCAAAAGTTACTAAAACGCTCGCCGCCGCCAAAAGGTTTAAGATATCTTAATTTCAGCAAGTCATAAACCTACCTACTATACACATCTACGTCAGCGCAATCGGATCGGCCACTCCAGAGATTATCTCTATTAATCAATTTGCTGATATATATATATATATATATATATATATATATATAAATATATATATATATGTATATATATATATATATATATATATATATATATATATATATATATATATATATATATATATAAAGAATATATATATATATATATATATATATATAAAGTGAATATATATATATAAAGAAATATGAATTTTCGGCGAAGTGAGCTTAATACTAATTTTCTTCGAAAATTAGTAATAAAGCAGGTCAGGTTCACTTAGTGGCTTTCTCACATATCAAAATCAACGTACACTGCCAAGAATGCCGCCAATGACGCAATATGTGCATAGTTTGAACATGTCGAAGCTTTCATTACACCAATGATCCAAAACCCTTTTGGTCCTTTGTCAACTCTCTTGAAACATACACTCTGGTATTCTGTTATGCATCTACTTGGCATGTCTTTCTCCTCTCTACAAGATACTTGTGAGTTTTTCAGTAAATTCTTCGCTTCTTTCACTTCCCGTCCTAATCCTCCGTCGTCGTTAGGTATTTATTTTTCACCCACTTGCACTCTGTCTTCATTTTGACCAAATCCATTAGATATCTTTCTTCAATCTCTACCTTCAGTGTGGATGGCATTCCGAATATTTTTGCCAAATCACTTTCCTCTTCCCTTTGCGTTCCTCTACCACAAATGTTCAATCTTAGTTTTTCAACCGGTGCTTTCCCTTCACTTTAAAAATCCGTGAACATATTTCCCATCGACAAAACTGTTCATATTTCTAGCATTTCTAACTACCGTCTTCTATCCAGTTTGCCCTGTGTTAGTAAACTCCTCAAAAGAGAAGTTTACAATAGACTGTATACTTTCTTCCAGCACTAGAACTTATTCCCCATTTCAAACTTATTGTTTGAGATCCGCAAAAGCAAGTTGATGTTTTATATACAGACTTTGCTAGAGCTTTCGATTTAGTCAACCATGAAATTATTCTATCTAAGCTAGCTGGATATGGTATCTCTGGTTTTCTTCCTGCGTTTGACGGACTTGAATCAGAGCAGAATTTAACAAATATTCTCACTGCTCTGGGTTTTTTCAATCAAATGTTCGCAGTAGAAAGAATCCATTTCTGTATTCACTTTCTTATCAAGGTCTCCATATACAATCGGACAGTCGGACACTTGGCATAGAGCTAGCAAAAAATAATAAACAGATTTATTGAAAAGTATATTCAAAAACTGAACAACATAATCAGTTGACACTGTCCAGTTACCAGTCTTGCTGTGGAGACAGAGATACAGCATAAATATTTTAAAATGTGATACTGACAGGACATAATCAAAGTATCCTAAAGCATCAAAATGATTTTCAATAATATACTCAAATAAAAAATTTAATGTAAAATATCTGGAGCTTATTCGAAAATATCTGGAACTTAATAGCACGCAGAAGTAAACAAAGTACCCAATGCTGAAAATGTAATCAACTACTCTACAGTACAAATATTATCTGCTACGTACCACATCTGACAAACGACCACATGTGGATCTGCAGAAATATATTTAGCGAACTAAAAATCTATATCATTCTCAAACTATCAATTAGCCGTAGCACATAAAACAAATCACTATTTACTTTGATCTTCAACATAATTTTTCTTCAAATAATTGAAATTTTTAATTTACTATTTTTAATCTACGCCCAATTAAATTCAAAACAAAAACTTCTAACCACGTGCTAGATTATCATTAATTTATCTCATTTCATACTTAAAATAAATTTTATCTAAAACACGATTGCCTCGACATTAACCACCATGCAGTCTACATCGTATCGTAGATGTTATGAAAAATTAGAGTAATTTTTATTTTACTTGCACGATATTCACCACCCCGCCGATATCAGTATTACGATACTAAACATTAACCAGAAATCTTTTATTTATTTAGTTTACTTGCAAATCTTTATTTTTTCTTTTTATAATACGCTTGATATTCCAGCAAACATTAGATTAGAAAAAAAGGAGGTGAGTGAACTAAGCACTTTCCACATGGAGGTGATTTCAGGGAGATCTACTAATGTGTGAATATTTTGAAAATGTTCATGGCGGAAACAGACTTGGATGATTAGTTAGTTTAATTGTGCTAAATACATAAAAAAAATTATTTTCATTCGCAAGATACATTTTTTCGAGTTATTCTCACTTTCGAGTGAGCCTTGAAGTACGATGAGAGACGACGTTCTAAAAAATGATCATGTATTGGAATGTGTTTCATTTGATAAAGATATGGTACTGATGACTTGGCAAAGTTTAAGTTTAGTTTACAGTAAGATTTTTTAGTAATGTTTTATAGGGAACAAAGAAAACATTTTGCAACAACTGTTAATTGTGTTTTACTCGAAATTGATACCAGCTGATCGAACATGATGTTAACACATGAAGATTCGATTGCTAAACCAATCTGCGAACGTCTGCTGCATCAATCAAACATGTCCCTGGGACATTTTCTGATCATTAATTGACCGCAACATGCCTTGAAACCGATCCATGTACATAAATATGCGACAAGTTGTTAGCCAGTTTGTTTCATTGAAGCCGCCAGTGGTCTGACTACTTGCAAGGAAGTTTCACGGCTCGCGGCCACGTTCGAAGCCATGGAGCATGCCGCGTCGCCTAACAACCTTCAAAGGAGTCAACCAACCACTCATCGATCTACTTCATTAGAAGCTGAGCATTTTCTTATACGCCGTTTGGCGCGAATCGAACTCATACAAATTCCTTTCAAATGCTCCCCGAAGTGTCTAAGGAGTCTGGTCATGGGTGTCATATAACGTCTGCCTTCACATTTTTTTCAAACTCTACGTGCGACGAGTTCCACACATGTTACTCGAACGTGGATTAGGCACATGACTCCAAGTCAGGCACGAATCATGGACGCAGCTCGGAGTGATCAATGTGCAAACTTGCTTCACTTCCATGTTGTCGGTGTTCGATAATGCGCAACATGACACGTGTAATGGACGTAATTGGTAAAATGTTATGACGCGTTTGTAACGTACTTCAGTTGTTTACAATGCATAAGGCTGTTATTCGGTTTGAAAAAGAAGAATTTTTCATAGGGGAGCCGGGAGCTGGTTCAAGGCTCTTTAAATGATCTTGAAAAATCATGTTGCCGATGGCTTACAACGATTTGACGGCAACCATGTTATTATGCTGACACAAAATGGCCAATCTGTTGTGTATCGGAAGTAGTACTATTTTCATACATTATTACATTATTTCAGATTTGGTTTTGGTTTACCCGGAGTATTAATTCACAATTTACATCAAAAATATGGGTTCATGGCTAGAACTTCTATAAAATCGTGTTTTTCTACACCTCAGTTTAACCACTATGACCAGTTTTATTTTTCAAATGAGGTCGAAATTGATACCATCAAAATTCACAATACGCCTATTTAAGTACTCGTATGTATCGACACTTTCAAAGCTAATTATAGTGCATTGTCTTTGAAGAGAACATTGAAAATAATATTTAGTTGGCGCGCAAACCCTTTTGCAGATCGATAACCACAGCAATTATCACTACAGTAAAAAATTTACATGAAAAAATTACTAGTCATATTAAGAGCAATATAGCGCCCAATGTGTGCTAATGGATTCAGCTGTGGCTCACTCAATATCAAAGACAGACGATATTGCGCCAGAAACGTCGCTTGGTTTTCGAAATAAGAAACAAATATACGTACATGAGGAACTTGATGACGATCAAGCTAATCTTGAAAATCATCATCAAGTTTCAGTATGAAATGGATCTAAGGCATCATGCTGACTACCGTTTCAAACGAATAAAATACAAATCAAATTGATATGTAGTTATTTAGATGTATGAACTAGCTGATACAGTTTGAGTAAACCGGCATCATTAAGAGCTGATGAATAGGTACGAGGTGCGTCAAGTCATATGCAAAAGACGACCATCGCACATTAAAACTGAGCTCCATGATTGGAGGATAAAACGTCAAGCGAATGGCTTCAATATGATGCATATAAATTATTCTTTGTACGCTAGTTGCCTGTTAGAGGAAAACCGCAACTTGTGATCACTTGGAGATTTCTTATGGTTTCGCTTGATGACATCAAATGTCGATGACGTGTTTAGTGCTTTAATTTCATCTTCGATGCACAGTACTGCATTAGCAAAACGATGCTTTTATCGGATTGTAACCGTTACATCAAATCATGACTCAACTGGCAGCTAATTCAATAGGAATTCGATTTTATTGATTTGAATTAATTGCAAACCAATTTCTTAGATGACAATTATCAAGCTTAAGTATCTCATCTTTTTTCTTTCCCGTCCGGTTCTGGGTCTTTAGATCTCAACATTGCTGTTATCAAGATTACATTGTTTTCGAACAAGTTTCCTGCAGTCTTGCTAAACTTTTGACGATTTATTTATTTATTTGATTATTTTTCATCAGAAAAAGTTTCAATCAGTGTATGGTGAACTGAGTTTAATAACAACAACGAACGTTTATATTATTTAAAGGGAAATTCATTAATAAATTGTAGATCTACTAAATAAAAGAAAAAATGCAACAGATTTGTTAACAAGCGAATAAAAAACGATAAATGTTTTTTTTTAATATTTTTAAGATTCAGGTTGTTATGTTTACTCAGTATGCTCAAAAGCTATGAATAAAAGTATGCGTCAATGCGCATAAAAGGGACATTAAAAACGATCGTGGGTTCATAGGAGCATTGTGACTCACGAACAGAGATTTAAGATCTAGGATTTGACAGAGATAAGACTAAAGAATAAATTATGCAGAGATAAATTATAAGACTAAGGAATATATTAAAAGACAGAGATAAATTATAAGACTACACCTATAAGAAGGACACCACACTTAACAGCAAAATACAAAGACTTTATGAACAAAAGCAAGAAAAAGATGCACAGAGATGGAGACATTATTAAAAAGTTTGACGATCTGAGAACGAAATCAGATAAGCTAAACGCCGTGCTGATGATGTGCTGGTTAGATTTAAACTTAAGGTCAAATGTGACACAATTTTGAATACACCAAGAGGAAATTCAGATATATGATATACGAGCACAAAGGGAAATTTTCTATGGGTATAAGGCATTTAATGACATTTCTAGATATTTACAGTAAGAGAATTGGCGGTATCCAGTGCGCTTAAGTCGTTATAATCTTGCAGCGAATCAAATAGTCTACACATCATGAAGTCATCAACATAAAAAAAGCAACATTAATTAATTGAGGAACGGAGGTCAATAATAGTAAGTAAAAACAGAAACGAGATAAGAATGGACCCTTGCGGCTCTCCAGAAACTGGATGAAAGAGAAATGAGTCAAATTGACTTTTTTGAAAAGAAATAGGCTGGTTTAATACCTCCCTGACAGAACAACGATTTGATTTTAAGCCACAATACTTTATTTAACTTCAGCTAACTAACAGAATAGAACAAGGCTTTATAGAAACAATCATCAGGCGTAGTTATTTGCGGTGTGGGCAAAGCAATTGACAAACCTTGATACACTGTGCTGATTGCAAACGTAATAATCTTTATTTACCGAAATCTCATTCCCAACATATTGAATCCTTTCTCCAACATTTTCAGTCAATATAAATAACTATCTCTCCTTCAAATGCCAAAATATAGCTGGCACCCATCAAGGCTCTGCCCTCACACTAACTTTGTAGAATTGGTACACCGCAGACATTCCTCGATCCAATAAAGTGAATGAAGTGATTTTTTTATTCCTAGTCTCGTTACTAGTCTCTTGAGGAGTATAGTTGCGGGCCGAAGTACATCCCAAGTAGTTTGTAACCTCAATGACTGATCAGGTGTGAAACTGCGAACAGTTCCTAGAGAATGTTAAGAGCACGAACCATTCAAGCTCGCCTTCCTTATCCTAGTCTGATGTAGCTCATTAGTAATGCGGAAATGCCAAACTCTACAATAAAAAATAATCAGTATCACTTGTTGCAGAGTCTGAACGTGTCAAGTAAAGTAAAACTACAAGAAGATCACAGTTCACAGGTAGGAAGGATATTCTGAAAATTCCGAGCAATCGTAATTAAAAAACTTACCGGCATCTAAGAAGACTCTATAACTAATGCGTACCATTTGCATCGAAGTGGCTAAAGTATAGTTGAGTGCCAGAGCACACATCAACAAATTAGCAGGAAAGTACACCAGCACTATCCCCAAATAACTGAATTTTAGATTTAAGTAGGCCTATTTTGTCAAATTAGTTAAAAAATTCTGTCAAAAGCAGTTTTTTATCCTTCGAATTCTGGAGCCCTCGAATCCTGAATAATGCTGAAGCTTTGATTTCCAATTTCAATCAGAAGATATACTAAGCTTTTTTGTTCTAGATTGCAAAAGCCTATGTATATGTTTCGCAGAAAGTTGAATATCGATTTGACAGCAGACTTAAGGAAATCAAGAGTAGGTAATAAGCTTGTGGATCAGGCTATTGATTCAAACAGATTCGAAAGTTTTCTCGACATGAGTCAAGCATGCCATGTCTAATTTGCCTACATTTTGAGACCTTTTTATGTCGGTCACCGAGATCTGTAGGAAATCATTAACGCTCTGAACACTTTTCAAGCCAAATTGCCTGCCCAGCTCCTTACGATTTTACACGAAGCATAGCAAGTTTAAATCAGAAGAGGCTGAACATTTTAACAATGAATCAGAAATTTGTCTTTGAAAATGTTCTACCAGTATGTTCTACCCATATGGCTAGGTAAATTATGGAATATGCCATGATACCAAGAATTTTTCTAAAATTCTCAGAATGTCCGGCAGATATCTATATAAGATCAGCCTCCCGATGACAAGAGATTGGCAAGTCATTGGCAATTCTTTTCCTATTATGAACCTCAAACGAAAACAAAAAACAGGTTGGTTGGGTATTCGCTGTTGCCACTTTAAGAAAAGAAAAACTTTCATTTGTTTTCAAATTCAAATTAATTGTTTTTTTTTCTGGACCAAGATGGCCTAATATACCACATTCTGTAAAGACAAAATAAAGCTGGCAATCGCCTCGTTTAAAAATTTGACTAGCCAGCAGAACGCAACCTATTGATTGCATAAACCTATGGAATGCGTTTCCTCTCGAATACTGCGTCTTCTTTAATGTTTCAGGTCCTAATAGTCCCGCTGTGAAAGTTGAGGCTAATATGGCCCTGCTCTAAAAGCCTCTCCTAGAACTGGTAGGTTTTTGATTGCAGCCCCTGAACTGAAATAAACGATATGGGAACGTATTTCAAGATTGCATAGATGGTTAGATATTGTGAAATGGTTAGACGCTAAAATGCAGAAGCAGTAACGAAGAGATTATTGAATTCTCTGCAAAAGCTTTTCCATTTCTATGATATAATTCCATTGAATAAAGAGCTAGAAATAATTTCAAAGCGTCAAACATTTAGTAGCTCAAACGACTTATTTGCGACCTAAAAACCCTCCTGCAAATTTTCAATAATTTTTTATTCAAAATACTATGCCTACTGTTGAAATCCAATTACTTTTACAAAATGTACGTTGCCTACTTTATGTACCAATAACTTTTTCATCTCTATAAAATATTTGCATAATTTGTACTGCACATGTCTTCATATAACTATGTGTTTCACTATCTAAGTTAGTTTCGAAAGTAGGTTGAGAAAATGGAAAAAAGTTGACCATTGATATTCACATTCATGAAGCTAGCACTCGTGGTTTATCGATTTGATTGCTATGTCTTCATTTCTGTCTTTCCTTGCATAGCTAACTCAGCACAGCAGCCTAATCAGTGTCCGTGTCATAACTTATTCCGCGTTAATATTTCTGTCACCTGGAGTAATAATAAAAACATTTTATATCTCTGGCATGAACTGCTAACAAATCGATCAAATAAATTCGCAATCATTAATTTTAACTTGATCGATATTCCGTTATTGCTAACCGACTCCTCAGACAATTTTAGAAAATCTAACCGTTACGCAGCTAACCCACTACTCACAATGCCACGCTCCACAGTTGGCATGAATCGACTCTGCACCTTTCTTTCAATGAATTCCACCACAATTGATGATACGCAGTTCGATTTTGTGTCGGGTTCACCGTCAGAGACATCTTCATTGCAACTATCGACACGGACCAACCTGTGATAGCACACCAGCTGTGCAAAATTCCACCTTGCCGCTGCGATGATCCACTCCACACCGATGCACCAGCCATGGGAATTGATTCAGAGTAATCTCCCGGTTTTCATGTACCTCTTATCACATTCCCGATGAGATACGACTTTTGATTTGCAGCCCAGTCACACCTGCAATTTGCTACTGCCAACAATTTCCCTGCCTGCATTTATATACGCGAATCTCGCAGATAGGATTTATTGATTCACCTTCAGCCGCTATTCGAAGCTGGTTAGTATTATCGCGGCCGCGGCTGAAAAGGATAAGCTCTTGACGGATGTACATGTACGCGCGGCTTGGTTATGAGATAAGCCACAGCGTAATGTATGTTTGTGGGTATTAGCATCAATGGAATGTCACATCTTAGTTAGTACTAGCCAGGCTGAAGCTGAATGGCCAAAGTCCGGTCTGCGCACTGTCTGGACGAAGGATTTACATGGGGATTAACCTGGGGTTGGATGAGTTGCGATGAATTTTGTAGGACACCTATTGTCGAGCTGGTCTAGAATTAGAATGTGATTCTGGGATTTATTTTCCAATCGATAATTTATTGTCATGTTCGCGAAACTAATATGCAACATTGTAGAATCATTGTTCGGAATCTCCTGTACTGGTTTTAGTCGCAGATAGCAAAGAAATCCGGATTTATTGAGCTACGGCCAGCTTACAAAGCCATAGTTCCTTTTTTAAAAGATGCATATGGTGAAAAACAACTCTAGGGAAATCATCGTTGAACAATTAGAGCACCTTTGATGGTGGCATCATAAATTGAAATCCGTCTATGACACGTGCTGTCAAGTCATCAGACCAAATTACGACATGAGTGCTCTTCACCCTTTTGTGTCTAGACACTATTAGTTTAAGCGATTCACAACACTTCCACTTCATTTACAAGCTCCATTCAATTAAAATCACAAACTCATCCATTCAATTACATTGATTTACGATAATTTATTCCTTGTGTAGTATTAAAACCCTACGTTTCCCTTTTGCAGGCCCTAACACTGAAACCGCTTGTAATCGCAAATCAAAAGACGATCTCCTCCGCGCACTCAGTCGGCGGAATGTTTTTCTCGTTTGCGACGCACCGCAACTCACAAGAACGTCCATACACATGCATCTTAATAAACCATCCTGAAAGAGAGTCAAATGGCGAATGCTTGTCAAATTCCATTCGTGGATGTGTTATCTATCACCTCGAGTGAAATACAATATCTATTTTCGCATCAACGTGGAAATCTATAATTTCCAATTAGCCTTTAGCACCATGATTTAATTTTACGCAGTGGTCTTAGAACCTGTCCCGCGACAATAATTTATTGGCTAGAATTGACGCAGCAAGATACTTGAATCATCGAATCCATTCGAGCCGAGGACGAAGACGAAAGCGAGTCTTTCTCCGCATGATGTAAACAAGGGCCTTAACTTCTCGCGAAGTGGTTTGTTCTTGATTAGAATTTTGCAAAGAAACTTGTCAGATCTCGAGTAAATCAATATTTAACAACTTTTATGCTGTACACTTTCATTACATGACGTGAATTTCCATTTACAGTCATTGATTCCAACTAAAACTGAAGGAGAGTATGAGAGGAATCAAATTGAATTACATACGTAGGAAGCTCAAATGATTGTTTTGGAATTTGCCAAGACTACAGTAAGGAAAATGCTCGAACCCTACATTCAATATTTATGAAAAGTACTATTGGCGAGTCAAGAAAGAACTATTAACTATATTTGAACTAATCTGAGAAGTGGTCGTAATCAGCCAATCACTAAAAAATATCACAAAAGGAAACTTTTTATATTATTTACAAGAAGTTTTTTCATTTGAAATATTATTTTCGGATGAAATATTCCTGATTGTGATTTTATTACCAAAATCCGGAAACCGGAAATCACGCCAGAAAAAGAAAGACATTTTAGTTGACCAATTCTGAAACTATTATTTTACTGACGTATTTTGGACTGCGAGATATTTTTAGTTTGTTCACTTACGTACAAAAAATCAATAATATTTCCCATCATGTGATGGAATTTTCCCAAACTTCCGAAGAGCTACCATTTTTATTTTCAATCCTTTTAACATTTTCTTGAAACAAAATATATCCAAGAATCTTCTGCACGCATCTTATAGTATTTTTAAAGTGCGATATGGCTTGATAATACTTTAAGAAAGATCTGCATATCAAATTTCAAGTCTGCAGCTGAACCTGTCTGTCGACGCAGCAACTATCATCTTCTTTTCTCATTTTCTCCTAAAATTTGAATGTTCTTGTATTAGCAATTGATGTGCTCAACAAACAACGTGACCTGCCGTAAGTGTAGCATTTTATTTAAGCGACTCGTCAATATTCCCGGCGTGCCTACCTTTCCACCACCAGCTCATTCCTCGGACCGAGTAGCTTCTCGTCCTAAAGGTCAGAAAGCCCAAGTTACATAAGCCGATCCCACAATTGAGAAAAGGGATAAGAGATCCAAGACAGTGCTCGTTAACTATGTTTAACGACCTCCAAAAACAGAGCAGAGCATCTCAAAGCATGTTAGAATAGAGCAGCTGCCAAAAAAGTAGAGCGCGTTAGAGCAATTGAGAGCACAAAATTTATGGAACACTTTTCAGGAAATAATTCTCAAAATTGATTGCTTGTCAGAAGTTCAACCTGTCAGTTCGCTATTAAAAAACGCCACTTCAGTCACAATTTTTTGTTGACAGTAGGTTCTGTGACAATTGACAAACAGCTGAAAGTTTTCCCGAAGTTGGTCTACCGAAAAGGTAGAGTAGAGAACCGTAGTCTAAATTACCCTGGTTCTACTTAGCGCAGGCATATGAAACACAAATCAGAGCAACTTTGGGCAAGTTTGAGCAACCGCATTGCTCATTAAACGGATTTTGTTGAGATATCTCAGCCTAGCACAACCTAAAGCATCTCATTAAAAAGGTTATTAAATATATATGACTTATTTGAAATGTCAAAAACTAATCTTAATAGTCAAGTTCACCGTCCTCAATTGGAGATTAATTTTCACTCTAGGTATAGACATGGTGGTACACATCAAAGAATTCGTCCATGTAAAGAAAGTATCAAGACCACAATTCCATGAGGAAATAAATGGTAAGATATATAAGGAGGGCCCTAATGAGAAAGACCGTAAAGGTGTGTAAATGTACGAATGGCTTAAATATCAAGTTTGAACAGGGATCGTCCGACCCAGATGCAAAATGTACTTCCACCTTCCACCGAGGCCACCATCTAGGTAGATGGTGGCCTCGGTTGGAAGAAGATTAGATCAGATAGTTAGGTGGTGCTGAAGGCTGTCAAATGCGATCAAATAAATTAAGAGGTGAGTGATAAATGAAATAGGGGCACAGAATAGTGTCAAGATGATATGGGTTTTATGGGTTCAAAGGAAGGAGGGAACAAGTGTCTAAATTGCTCAACATTAGTCCAGAGAGGAGTATCAAAGAATGGAATACGAACAATGTTGAACGCTATTAGCTTAATCCGGAAGATTTGCAACACTTCTGAGACTATCTCAGTAAAAAAAGTAGTGTCTCCTTCCGAAAGTGGCGTTAGATCCCTGTGCGGAACTTTAGGATAACCTTCTTTGCAAAAAGTATCTTGCGAAGGAGTGAAACAACTGCTGCAGATACTGTAGAGAGGCATTAGAGAGTGGCATACAGTACTAGTGACACAAAGACTAGAGCACCTTGGCTCTGCATTGCTTCCACCTGAGACATAACAAAAGTCCCGTTCGAAGACAGAGCCAGGCTTATAAGAGCCTAAATATTCTGCAGAACATAATGCTCAGAACTCACATTAGACTCAGTAGGTCGCAATGTTAGGGGCCATTTTGATCCACTTCATACAAATTCATTCTTCTATTTAAAGAACCCTTGGGCTGATAATCAGGAAGGAAAATCATTTGGGAGGATACAAATTCAAAAACCGGTCAGGATTGGTTCGCACCAATCAATGAAAAAAATTTAGTTCCCAGCATTTACTAGCTTATACCCAAATTTAATAAATAGTTCAGAATATTAAACTTATTTTTTGTTATTGTAATTATTTTTGCTGCGTTTGAAATTCAAGTGATACAGTCTAGTGCCTTTACATTCTACATTTATCTAAGTCTAATTCGAGCTGTGTTTAATTACTAATAATTCTTAGAGTAGTTTCACAAAGAAAAATTTGAAGGGAAAACAAAAACTTTGTATATGAAGGCACTTAAATCTACTACTTGAATCTACTACTTAAATCTACTAAAACACTACTGACCCTATGAGCTAAATTTGCATCATGCAAGAGTGTTTGATAAAAGAGATGCAATAAGAGGAGGGTTGTTGTTTGAGAAAATGAAAAAATTTGAGAAAATGAGCATGAAATTCTTAAAAAATCAATATTTACCAAATTTATTAGTGATTTAATAAACTTTTCATAATACAATGACAACATATATTACCACTGAATCCATTGTAAAACGTTTATTAATCATAGATATGATGAACTTAATACTAATCTATCTTTGTACGCCATTGGCCCTTGGAAACTTTATCATTGATAAGGAACACACAAAAGTGATGATAATTGTCGCAATTACAAAGGGATTCTACGATAGTTATACGGGCAACGTAGTCAACTTTACCAGACTCCAGCGCACTTGTTTTCAAATACCTCTTTTTTGTTGCACGTGGTTAAATTTTGCCAACGACCTTGAACCTTTTTCTCTTGCTTTAAAACAACTCAAACACTTTGTATGGTATTCGTCGTGTTGAGTGACTGTCGCGGGCAGAGAGACGTCGCCCCATTTTAAACACTTTAATAAACCAAATTTAACGAAATTTAATAAAGTACTTTATCTGATGCGTTTTTTGAAAAAACAAAAACCCATTTTAATTTGGAATTTTTAGGCGTTTTATAAACAAATATATTTCACAAAACGTGCATGCATTTGAACGTTCAAACTCTGAGTGAGCTCCAGGAAATGTCCAAATCCCGGATTTTTCAGTTTTCCCGGTGAGTTACTTAACTCGGAAAAACCCGTGAAACTCGTCAAAACAGTGTCCAGCGCAGACAAAACATATTTTTACACAGTTTCCTTGCATTCCCACCCGTTGTATCGAATGGAACTTTTCCGAGGCCGCGCGCTGGCTATTGCAGCGGCGACTTTGAGGATCGCTTAAAGTAGGTTTGTCCCACGAATCGATTGTAAGCACAATATTTTTCCATGTGCAATTTGGTCCTCGGTATCCATGTAAAATTTGAGCAACGATGAAATTAGTCAATTTTTGAAAATATTTTTGCACGTTTGCGCGCTTGTAAGTGGTTGATTGTCCCGCCAAACAAATGTAAGTGGTCGTTTTTCGACAACGTCTGATGTCAATTGACATCCCCTCAAAATGTGAACGACGATTATATCAAGTTTTTTTTCTATTTTTTATTACATATTGTTGACGCTCCCAGTAAACGTTGTCCCGCTAACTGGTTGTAAGTGGTCAATTTTCGTTACTAACTAGACCTTATTGAGGATAATTACATACTTTGATCGACGATGAAATGAGTCGCCAAAAAATGTCGCTGGCTCCCGGGCTATAAGAACAGATTTTCGGCTTATTAGTAAGTATTAAGTTTTAATGGACATAGAAATTTTGTTGCAGACTTCAGTAACGTGATTTTTAAATGAGCTTGCTATAAAGTGTCTCACCAAGGTACTGGATAACGTCAATTTGCCGCAAGAAGTTAAATAACAATTTCGAAGTATCAGAAAAACTTCTACTAAACTCACAATCCGCAACCTCCGTAATTCCTGCAGTTTGGGTTCCTTTTCCGAAATCCTTAGCCTCCTTACTTCCTTATCACAAACCTTTTAGATCCCGAGAAAAATCATTCCACTAGTCAAATGCTCTCCTTCGAAAAATCGACCAGCTCTTACTCCTAATTGCATCCTATTTTTCCGTCTGTTCTTCGCCCATTTGAAAGTAGTTTTCTAAACTACTAAAACACGATTTTTTCTTAATGCCTTCTAACACGAAAACAATATTTCCATATGACATTACCTCTCAGTATCGAGATACAATCGCTGACTGGTTTCATTATTTTCCTGCCGAATTTCTTATAGCAATGATATATTAACGGTATACCTAAATGCATACAAATGAAAATTAGCAATATATACATTTGCCCCCATCGTTGCTGTACCATTGATTTTCAAACCAGCTGTTCAATGACGCTTTCAATCAGTTATTTCGAAAATTTTGTTTCTCATCGAACGAATCTACCACGTGGTGTTGCATTTCACAGCCGCTCATCGCACATTTTCGAACAAAACCAAACCGCTCATTTTCGAACTTAAATATACTCTCCGTCATCTCACTCTGCTATTTATACACAAACTAATTCCCCTCATTTCATGATTTCATTCCATGGATTTCACGCACCTGCTGATCCAATCCCCAACCGACTCAAGTTCCGGCTGACTCAACATAAAAATAGACTAAGTTCCCCAACGAGAATGGCAACTATCGGTCGACTGTCATCTCGTGGTCGTGGATTATTTCAAAATTTCCGACAATTCGAACGTAATTATAGTAATTTTCGTAGTGCAAAATACTTGCGAAAAGATGGCGACAAGTGTTTAGTGTTAGTGGCCGGTAGTTTAGTCGCCCTGTCGCTAGCAAATTATGTGAAATCCAAACCGATACAGGCGTTGAATGTGAAAAAAATGAAGGTAGGTGCGGAACGGCGCATGCATAATGTATAGAGTGGTCTTGCTCTAACAGCATATTGAAATAATAAACAACATGTGATAGTAGTAAGAGAGTTGTAGGAGAAATTCCGATGGATTTTGATTTGACAATCAGCTGATTATTTTGCAAGTGAAGTATTAATGCGCGATTTTCGTTTGTTTTGACTGAGACAATCGAAAGGAATGATGTTTGTATGCATTTTTTTTGTGTTCACAAGATTTAATGGACTGGATGTCTAACATCTTAAATACATTCAAAACTAAGCAATTGCTATCATTTCACTTCTGGTATTAAATGTCGCTGTAGAGCGAACACTTTGAGTGAGCACTTCGAGAAGTGGTTTCATTTCAAATAAAAGTGGATTCATTTCAATTGAAAAAGCTTGCACTTCATTTCATTTCAATTGGATAAAGTATCATTTCGATTGGAAAAAGGTTTCATTTTAATTGAAAAAGGTTTTATTTAAGCTGAAAATGCTATACATGTACGATTTTGCTTATTGAATTCACATGAATGCAGCGCGCTCAACAATAGCTAAATTCGGATAAAACGTGGTTTTCATTATTAAGCAGCTAAAATTAGGAATTCTTTATAATTCATATTGCCAAATATAGCCAGTCGGTATTGCGAAATGAATAATTTATACTTTCACTCCAACACTAAGCCAAGCAAAAGTCAGAACGACAATCATCCGCAATATGGTTTATAATTTATGCAAAAAATGAGGGAAGAGGTTCCACTTTGCTCAGAACACCAACTATCAAAGGGAAATATCAAAGTATTTATCAACGAGCAGTTGGCATCGAATCGTATCTTGACGCTACTGTAATTATTTTCACTCAATTTTAAGATAAATAAACTAATCGTACGAGCTTTTGCAGGAAATATTTCAAAATGTTGGGAAACTTTTGTTTTGAATAGATTTCTAAAGGAATTATAGACCGTTCGGAAACTTTTTCTCACCAGTGTAACAAAGCTAACTAAGCTAATAAAACGTAATCACTAGAATATACATCTACTACTCCCCAAATCTACTATACCTCAAACTATTCAAAGCACCACCAATCAAAAATCAACTCTGTTAATTTACTCAGATAAATTGAAGATGAGGCTAGCATACTCTGACACACGTAAAGTACTATGAACATTTTCAAAATTAAATCACACACTGTGCCTAGACTTTTAAATTATTTTACGAAACCGCAATGGCATTTCTTTTCCTAAATCCATTCATTTCTGTCGGAATCATTCCCTAAACGCAAATTAAGTCAACTAATGGTGAATGAAATTACTAACCCAGTTCCCATGACAAGAAAAATCACTTACGACCAAAAACTATCTAAACAATTCGAATTGCTTCAAAATTTAATTTTATTATTATTCGTTCTGTCCTTCATCGAGCACGAGGCAAAATGATTTTGTTAATTTGTAAACATTCTTCGCTTCCATCATCAATCTTCGGCTATGCGTTACATCCTGCCGCAACATATGCTGCACAGCACAGGATATTCGTAGTGCAAGCATTTTCACTCAAAGCGTCCTTAGATTCCCTGACTATGACAACATTAGTTAAGTACCCTGTCGGAAGGGGTACTTCTCGACCTACCACATTTGCAGCCACTCGTCTTTTGACACAGCATCAGGCGTTAGACAAACCGCAGACAGGTTTCAACCCCGATCCATGCTAATGCATCCAGTGTCAAAACGGGCTCGGAAACAAAGTTAATGACTATTTCGACAGGAGCTGTCTTAGCGTTGGACTTGAAAATACAAACTGGTGCTGCATTTTAGCAGCATGATAAATGTTTTGCTTATGGGATTTGGGTACTTTTCTGTTTTTCCCCCCCCATTTTTTTTCACTTTTTGTTGTTGCAATGTTTCTAAAATTGATTAGAAAGTAGTAATTAACCAAAATTATGATGGAGAAACACGTTTAAAATAAAAAAAAAAAAAAAATTTTAATTTTTTTTTAAATTAATTTTTTAATTTAAAAATTAATTAAATTAATTTAAATTTTAAATTAATGTCACATAACAGTGAGAATAAATTTTGCTCCATTTTTGACGTCTTACCTTTCCGAAGCTTCAACGCAACTTACAATTAAGCTATTACATTAATAATGTTGAATACAATTTGTTTATATGATTAATAACAGTATAATGAGCAGGCCTCCCCAACAACACATTAACTTTTGAAAAACTCATTCTGCCACATAAAAATTAAAAAAAATTTAAAATTGCAAAAAAAAAATTTTTTTTAATGAATTTTTCCATCTCAATTTTTGTGGAGTAACTTTTTAACCCATTTCGAGCAGTTTTCATTAAAAAAATTAAAAAAATTGAGGGGGAAAAACAGAAAAGTACCAAAATTTATTCTCACTGTTATGTGACATTAATTCCAAATTTAAATTAATTTAATTAATTTTTAAATTAAAAATTTAATTTAAAAAAAATTAAAAATTTTTTTCTTTTAAACGTGTTTCTCCATCATAATTTTGGTTAATTACTACTTTCTAATCAATTTTAGAAAAATTGCAACAACAAAAAGTGAAAAAAAATGGGGGGGGAAAAACAGAAAAGTACCGGGATTTGTATAAATAGACCGTTAGAGAATTTGTATCTAATTTGAAATGTCGAACCATTAGGAAACAAGATGAGAAGTGGATGTCTGTCTGTGGTGGAGCTTTTTCATAACTTTTTTCATATAGTTTTTAATAAGAAATGGGTCTTAGCATTTTAATTTTATAGGCATATTTGTGATATACATCAGGTGTACTATTAATGCTATTTAATGCAGATTTTATCATTATTTTATTGTCAGCATTTTATGCTTTGTAATTACTTTTATATAATGTGTAAAATATAACATAACTCTTATATAATACTTGTTATATTCATTGAATGTTCACTGATACAAAACTATTTGCACCAAAGAACTAGTTAAAGCCACACAAACCTTCGCTCCTCGGCGATTTCCATTTGGAATAGAAGTGAAATTTGACAAATAACCATCATTAATTTCAAACATGTGTACGAGTATATGATAGAAATTTAATCAAAATATGAATATTCTGTTTGGTCGCCAGTTGGTTTCCATCTTGTTGCACTTGTAAACGAGATGTGACGTGGCTGCTTGGAAGTGAAAAATGAAATAAATTCCCATATGTAGTGAGGGTGCAAGGTTCCATACAATTCTGGTCCATGATAATAACGATCGCGTTCGTAGAATTCTTCAAGGTCTATAGAGAGAATTGATTTCTGGTATTTGATTGAATGTGCTAGTTTAGGGTCTAAAACTTTAAAAATTGTTTGCATTCATAGTAATATAGACGTTCATAATATAGACGACGAAATTCAGTATATTGTAAAAGAAAAGCGCCTTGAATGAATGCTTAAATCTTTTACGAAATTCTTATTTCAATGCAAGACAATCAGCTATTGTTATTCACCTCTCGTATTAGCCAAAATCGAAACAGAAAAAAATTGGATTGTTTTGTATAAAATGATAAAATATTAATAATATCATAAATTGAATACTATACCATCTTGAACTTAAATATCTTCGATTCGAAACAAAAATAAACTTTGAACGCACATGCTTATGTATTTAAAATCAAATTAATCATAGACCGAAACTTATTTTCGAAAACCGTCTAGATTTCCAAACCAAAGTGTTTCTTAATTTTCATCTCATTCAAATTTACGCAGCAGAAAATTTTCTTCATATTGTTTTTCAGGCCAATGACCGATATTTTTGTGAAGAATAGAAAAATTGCAGAGATAAAATCAACATGACAAGCTTAAAAAGACACTCTATTAGCCTGTTCGTTTTGTTTATTAATATTATTAAATACGCTAATTTTAAAAACCCGGCAAGAAGCATTGTACTCAAAATAGTTTTCATTATGGTCGACTAGACTACACGTTTTATTCGAACTTGTATCTTTTTCGTTCTTTCATTTCGATTATGCGAGCATAGATAAATTGAAAAAATAAAAATATTAAGTATGCTTGCTATGTATGTCTATGTCACAGATTCGGGAAAATAGCTCGTTTGCGGAATTGGAATGATGAGAGTATTTAAAAACAAATATTAATAAATGTCAAGTTGAAGGTCGGAGAAAAAAATGTATTACGAATTTTTCAAATAGTTATGGAAACGGAAATACTAATACTTACTAAATTCATCGTATTCTGTAAATATAAATAAGTTTGCACAACTTTTTTGCAATGTTAATTGGCTCAGAAACTTAGAAAAATCAAAGGGATTTTGTGTGAGAGCCGACTGCTTTTACTTTCAATTTATTGATTGTTTCAAATTGATTTTATGTGCCTACTTTGTTTAGTATGCATAGTACACATACTAAAGCAAACTGAATGGGAAACATTACAGCAAATAATATAAAGAAATCAAGATGTGAAATCATTTACTGACTGGACTAATGATTATTGTCAAGGCCCACAGATATACGTATGTTAAAATAATTGAAGGCACAAGCATTTACTCAGAAATTTTTTTATGAAATGATTACAATTATGTTTTGGTTGTTAGTTAATAAAACCAAAAAAAGGAATAACAAAAAAAATTACATATATATTTATATTTCACAAAGTCCAAAATAAAATTAACTAGTAACGCACAAATTTATAACACAAAACTGAAGACAAATACAGGTAAATCATTATAATTACTTTTAGGAGTAAATATTTTATATTTGATTCAATTTACTTTGGCATCTATGGCATATTCTTTACTCTTTACCAACTTGCTGGTATCTTTTGGAGTTACTTTTTCCCATTCAGTTAAAATAGCTGATTTTAACACAGCTTTGCTTGTAGGAAAGACTTCACATACATTACATAGGAACTACGACTTGAAAATATAGGCGCTGTGTTTTGGGTCATTGTTTTGTTGAAACCAAAACACTACCGTCAGTTTTGTAGCACTCGATCGCATATTTTTTGTAAGAATATCTAAGTACCTTAGTTTATTCATCGTGGCTTCTATCAGCTCCAAATTGCGAACTCCACCTGCAGCCTTGCAGTCCCAAACCATGACATTGTCACCTTCGTGTTTAGCTGTGCTTAGGCAACCCTTTTTAGCTCGACGTTAGCTTGCTTCAAATTGGCCCGCCAATTGATCCAAATATGTTGAATTTGCTCTCAAAAACTCAGGATCATGATGAACATTATGTGAAAATTTGCACACAGAAAATATGGACTTATCATTGCTCGTGAATATCTTGGAGCGCGAACAACCCTCGACTTCTTCGGTGGAAAGTTTTGCACCTTCAACTTCTCCTATCATTAATGCTCCACTTCCGACTGACCATGCGATCGTCTCACCGGTTTCAACACAAAGTCGTGTACAACAGTGATCTCCAATAAACAAACCAGCTGATCTGCAAGATACATCTCAAGTTGGTGTAGAACGTCATAAGCAATAATTTCAACTGAACCAACAACAAAGTCTTCTGCTGCCATCACCGCTTCAACATCAGCAACAGCAGCTCAATCAGAATAATTTCTGGGCCAGTATGCACCTTTCTCAATAACCAAGTCAGACGGTCCGTCATCCTGCAAGCCAGCAATCTATAGTGCCTAATCACCATGGCCCATCGTCCTCTGCGTCTAGCTCTTTGAGTCTTCCTGACACCGTTCCCCTACAAATATTTGTATCGCGGTTTGCATACTTCACAACGGCTGAGGACATTAAATCGTATGTGTCGGCTAGGCTGGGCCGCGTTCCTTACGTGTACAAAATTGACAAAAGACAACCTGGATAACCAAAACATCGCTGCGTTTCGAATCATACTGCCACCTGGCTCGGAAAAGGCTCTCCAAATCAATTTCTGGTCGCCTGGCGCCTTAGTTAAGGAGTTTATTCCGAAACCTCGGAAAAACGTTCACTCGAATGTATCGCGGAGCTTTCGAAACTAGACTCATCAACAAACTTATTACCAGAATGTGTATTACCAGAATGCTCGTGGTTTAAGGACCAAGCTGAACATGTTTAATTTATCTTCTTCTTTGTCTTCGAATCAAATTATTTTCCTTACCGAAACGTGGTTAACTGGGGTTATTTATAATAACGAGATCTTCCCTATGCATGCTCTTTTTCATTGCGATCGTGATCGTACTGCGTCAATGAAAAAGACAGTGGTTGTGTTTTAATTACTATCCACAAGTCTCTTCAAGGAACACTCTGTCATGAATTCCACGCTTCTCCTCCTGTTAAATGTGTTGTTGTCCATGTCACTCTTACTCCCTCTAAAATTCTAACCTGCACCATCCTCCACTTTCTATAGAAATTCTTTTCACTTTGTATCTAGTAAAACTCCTTCCATGAAACGGACTTTGTTAAGATGGCGAATGAAATAAACTCAACAAACTGGTACTGTTGATAACTGTTGATGAGCTCACGCTCCGATTTCATAATTTACTCTTCAGTCTCATCTCCCGTTTCACTCCGTGCAGTCGTCCCCGCAAATCAAATAACGCTCCTTGGTTTCGGCATGATGTGGCGATGTGTGTGGATGTGACACAAATCCTGGGACCCAAGTTGTATATCTAACTAACGTCCTATTTCACTCCTTTTTTGTTTTAGTAAATTACTCAAAAAAGTTTTTTACAATAGGCTACTTCCTATATTTCATTCTTTCTTTAGTCCTGTGCAAAGGTGCGTAGGTTTGCAGCTTTATTAACAATGGGGGTACTCCTCCCAAAGAAAAAACTTCTAATACTGCTTTATTGGCTTTCTTCAGATCTGTTTGTTTTGCAACATATGAGATGCGCTGCCTGAACAAACTGGGCTAAAATCTTGGTGACTACTATTGCCCAATCATCTCTGACTGAAAGGTTTGAAGCTCACATTTCAAGCAGAGATAAATAAGCTAGTAGATTATCCCAAGAGAATAACACTATCAAATATATACTGTTGGCTCCAACCTGAACGACAGAGTGTGGTATATTTTCCACTGACATAAATTTAATACTTTCTTTCTGCTTGAATGATCACTGCCATCTCTTTCAAGCAGAGGTGGTGGGGATTCTTGAAGCGACGAAATAGCATTTTTACTGACAGCCAAGCGATTTAACAGTCCATTGCTGGAATTTACACCTCCTTCAAGTTGGTCTTCGAATGTAGTACGTCTCTTAACAAGATGTCGATGAATTCGACGAAATTCCCAAAGTTGCTAGTTGTCAGGTCATCGGGAAATTAAGAAGAACTGTGAGGAGGACAAACTTGTTCAAGCTGGCACGCTTTTGTTCGAGGTGTCCTGCAGTTTTCTGATTGGCAGCATGTCATCAAAAACATCAGAAAAAAACACTTGAAGGACAATATCCAAAGTCCTAAATAAAAGAACTTACCTGTGCGATCGCAAGGCAATTGTGGGGAATTTTTGACTTTGGTGGCACTGGCGAACTACTCAGATTGAGACCAGAATTCCAAGCAAGGCTAATCAATTTTACAGAATTATTTCTGTGTCGCTAGGGGGTGTAAATATTTCATTATTTCACAGCTGAACCCCGAAGCACTGGTAGTTTCGAATGGTACACTTTTCGCCAAACGATTTCTGGGAATTTCGAAAATCCATTTGTGTCTCAGGCTTCGTGAAGAATCCGTGTTTGTGATTCAAGTGCTCTGTGCACATAAAATAGATCTAGAAGCTTTATGTACCTCTAGCGATTTTCTGCTGGGGTAAACTTTTATGAAATTTTAAAATCGAGTCCACAGTCAGAGACTCTTTTTGCACGTATTGGCATCGAATTTTGTCGTGCATTCACGAAAATTCCAATTCGTCTAGTAAAGCGCTGCACAGAAAATTGATCGGTTTGAAATCAGAACGAAATTCCTATAGTGCCTAGATCTATAAGTTTCTGTAATATGAAATTTGTTAGTTTCTTTGTAAAACTAATTCATATTACAATCAGTAAAATATTTGTTCGATCATACATTTTTACGAATAATATTTTACGTCCATATAAATTTGAATAGCATTTCCCGCTCAAACTCTAAATTATTTCGCCCATTGTAAACTGCTCACCAGATTTTATCGCTAGCTGGAAATCTACCTGATTTGGGAGTGCAGTGCAAACGTACCGTAAATTTTACATATCTCGGTGATATATGATATCAGCTAAATTTTCATTGCTTATTAAGAAAATATTTATAATGCTATGAACGCAATTGCATACTTTTTGGTTTCACAAATGTTTGTAGCTCTGATTTGCAGATGTAATGTGAGATTCTAATTTCGCAATTTTAATTTTGTGTAATCGCGACATCAAAACACGGACATAAGCTAGTACACAGCATCAACATGTACCTACACTTCGGTCTGATAAAAATTCTATATATGAGCGACTTTTATTATTATTTACGAATTACTTATTATATTAATAAGAAATATACTTATGAACTATAACTTGTATTATAGTGGTCTAAAAAAGTTATCTATTCATTGGATTCGCGAAAACACTTTCAGTCTGCTTCATTCAGCATAAAAAGTAAAATTGAAATAATGTTTTCCATTCTTCAATTTTATATATATTAAAATCAATTGTTTTTTTCTGCAAAAAAGCAACGGGCTCAACCGGGATTTGAACCCGGGACCTCTCGCACCCAAAGCGAGAATCATACCCCTAGACCATTGAGCCGACAATATAATTATAAGCACAATTTAATCAAATTAAAAATTCCCAAGATAAATGATTAAATTTATCAAGGTTTGATTAAAAATTTGAATATGTTGATTTTACGTTGATAAAATTTGTTTGACATCTTTTATCACAGACAACTGTAAAACATCTATCTATTGAGATACACATTTCAATATTAAAATGAAAATATTTTAATTTATTTTTCATAATGTGTTTTGTAGAGTGTATACCTGTATTGTATTCGAGATTATAAGCGGCATTTGTTCAAACCTGTTGTCTGATTTGATTTCAGCTCGTCGGTTTCATCTACATAGATAGTTGTGGTGCCAATGAATCGGAACTGATATTCGATGTTTTTATATGCTAATCAAATTAGTTTTTAAAACTGAGCACCTGGAATCAAAACATGCGAAATCAGCATTTAAACAACAGAATATTGGATGTCGATGTGGAACTTTAACCTCTCACGTGTTTCAATTCAATTCTTCCAATCCGTTAAACAAAGGGTATTTAGTTAGGCGAATTATGATGATTTCATTATTTGAGGGCCAGAGTTTTTACATTAGCTTTATTTCAATTTAGTTCACTCAAAATTTTTTAAATGAATAATTTAATTAGAAAATACTGGAATGAATCATCGTAACCATAACAATGTAATTTTTTCATGCCCAATTAACTCATTTCTTCGTGACCACAAAAAATACAGACTTTCTGCCCAATCAATCATAAGCTGCTTCAATTAAATATTCTGCTCGACAAATGGTATTGTGTTAGTCGTATCAATTGAAAGTGTTACGTATTCACCTAGTACATACGTGACATAGATCGCATGGACGAACTTTTGGCATAGAAACTCGTTCACCTAGAACTTGACATGCAAATGCACGACCTTGCCGGTCGATTTGCATACGGGGAGTAAACGAAATTCATACAATTGAATCGAATGGGGAACAGAATGCAATAGTAAATCATTTGAAAAACGTACATACAGTTGCTCACAAAAGTCAGCATACACCGCTTAAAAACGCGGAATTAGCAATATATAGGTAGAAAAAAAATGAAAAGACGGGTGAAAAACGAACTTAAAAGGAATATCAGAGACATTGTAATCTATTTTACACAGAATTAATGAGAATATACATATATATACACATATACATAGTAAATAACAAGAAATTCCGCTGAAAGTGAGGAAACAAAAGTCAGCATACACCACAGAAAATTCAAAAGAATCAGTCTAAGCGATGATTCATACTGCGATAAAGATTGCTACCGTGTTAATATACAACTATAAACATTAGTACATTGCAAGTCGATTAAACTAAAGTGATTTGGGTGCCTTTAATGCTTAAAAATGAGTACACGGAAGGAAACAAGTTTAGAAGTGCGAAAAATCGTCCTTAGTGAATGATTGGAAGGGAATCCGTATGGCAAAATTGCTAAAATAGTTGGAAGAAGTTGGGCAACAGTGCAAACGATCATACGGAAAGCGGAAACGGAAGGGAGAATACAACATAAACAACGAACAGGTAGACCAAAGTCCTTAAGTAAGAGATATGAGAGAGACTTGTTACGGAAAATAAGTAAGGAGCCACAAAAAAGTGCTCCGCCAATGGCCACTGCACTTGCAAAGGCAACAGGGAAGCAAGTGAATCCAGAAACAATACGAAGAGTTTTGCGTAATCAGGGTTATAACGGTAGAGTACCGCGCAGAAATCTTTTCATTTCTCCAGTTAATGAAAAGAAAAGGCTTGACTTCGCTCGCCTGCATCTTAATAAGGACGAAAATCTTTGGAATCAAGTTCTGTTTAGTGATGAGAGCAAGTATAATATTTATGGCTCTGGCGGGCGCGGATACGTGTGGAGGAAGCGGAACTAAGCATTCGCAAAGAAGAATCTGCGTCCTACAGTGAAGCACGATGGAGGGTCAGCCCTCGTATGGGGCTGTATGTCGGCCGCTGGTGTGGGGCAATCACATTTTATTGATGGTACTATGGATCAATACATGTATTTGAACATATTGCGAGGCGATTTGATACCTTCTGTGCAGAAATTAGGCCTACAGCCAAGTTGGATCTTTCAGCAGGACAATGATCCAAAACATACAGCTAGAAGTGTCAAGGAATGGTTGCTGTATAACGTCCTTCATCAGCTTCACAGTCCGCCTCAGTCTTCCGATTTAAACCCTATAGAGCATTTATGAGAGAAATTGGATCGCAGAATTCGTGAGCCAGCCGTAAGAACAACTATTACTAGCAAAGAGACCCTAAAATCTGCTCTGCTGTGTACCTGGATGAATATTCCACCCAAAATTACCGGAAATCTCTTTCGTTCGATGCGAAGGCGTTTAGAAGCTGTTATTAAGGCTGGTGGAGGGCCCACAAAGTATTGAGCTCAAGTTTTTTGGTCATTTTCGTTCTTTTCGAAACATGGCTCGTAGTGTATGCTGACTTTTGATGGATGAATTTTCTTAGTTTTCATGGCTTATTTCTTTTTGTGTTCAGATTTTCTTTATTTTTATGTTATGAAACTTATTTTTAATGCCAATAAAGCTACTTTTACGTTTTCATTGCATTCTCTCTTTTCCCACTGTACCATATTCGTGTTTTTACATGCTGTATGTTGACTTTTGTGAGCCACTGTACGTACATAAAACACATGCGAGACTATGCAATTGAGAAACATGTATGAAAGGCTTGAACTTAAGATTTAGAATGAAACAATTAATATCCGTTTTTCGAATTGGTGGATGATTTCTGTCACGTAGATCTTTTTCAGAATGGTTTAAACTAATATGACTGTTACGGTAATGAAAACGTCAGAATCACTAGAAAGAAATACATTTCCAATTACTAAGAATTGATATTTTTGGCAAACAAATATGTGCCAAGAACAATTCTTGCCAGAATTAAATCATGTGCTTGAAATTTCATGTGACTGGGTCTTCATAAATTTGTCCAAAAATATCTTAAGTTTATTTAGAGATAGAAATTGTTTGGATTATTTTCCGGTAAACAAACAATTCTTGTAGTGCTTGAATGCGTCTTGAGAATCCCACATCATATCTCCGTTATGATTGATGAAAGAGGTCTGCTTAAAGGATAGTTTACTCTCAGATGCCATAAAAAATGTCATTCCACAAATCTCTTCCCATCACCTGCCATAAAACCACATCAATGAATTCTTGCCTATTCCTAACTAGCAATTATTATTACTGCCCATGTACTAAATGAATTCACCCACGCAGTCTGCTGGCGTCCTTCTGCCCCAGGTTAGCCGCCGCCACAAGTACGCCTCGCAAGATGATTAGTTACACGGTTTACTACCCTACACCGACCGATCTGCATGATCGCGTCGCAGTTAGAATGGGCAACTTCGAGCCTACATGCTTCCCAGTCAGACACGGGCTATAACCCAAATGTGAATAAATAAATTTACAATAATTTCGCAGGGCAACGCCAAACAGCGTGTTTTTCTCACGTAAACAAATCTCCGTGCTGAAGAACGACCTGGTCCAGAATTGAGACATGAAAGTCGACAGACATATCTCTTGCACAGGATCGTTTTGAGAAGCGCCAGCAATTTTTATGGGGATTTATTGCCGAGCAAATAAAAAATGTGTTTCGGGCAGACATGGTGCGTTCATGCAAGGACCAACGCTACGGGTCGGGCCGGTCACACAAACGTTGTCCAAAGGTTGTAGTAAGGCATAAACTGCACGCGCAATTATCATAAATTATTGTGGTGATCAGGTAAAGTGCTCAAGGCGAACGATGTACGGAGCCGCGAACGGTAATCCTGATCGCATCGACTTTATGTACTTATGTTAAAAATGTGACGTGAATTAGTCCATCTACATTTATTATGGAGCCTTGATTGGAATCAATGGAACTGCCTGCAGGTAGAAATCGAAAGTTACATTGTCAATGATAGTGAAAGGATTGTGGTAGGTTCAAGTGACATGAATTTAGTTTTACTCGATACGTTTCTCGTTTTGATATTATCGTCAACCAATCTACTTCATCTTAAATCATTATCCCTACGCATCCTGTTCAACATAGATTCTTTCAAAAAAAGCAAATGAGGATGATTTTCTTGTTCAATAAAATAATACACAGACCTCAGACACACAGCCACTAGTTTTTCAATCAACCTATTCCCGCAATACGCCTACTTATAACCAAGAACACACAATGCGTTCTGCGCTCGAATTATCATAAAACGACATTAAATCATTGTTCGCTACACTCATCCGTCATTCTCGCTGGACATCTTAATCAAACAGTGCAAAAGACCGATGCGATTCAGACAACTGCATGCCAGATTTCCTATTTAAAATTGACAGATCGTATTGTACACCTTGAATCAATCGATCACCACGCCTCCATTCAGACAGCATCGTCTGATTTTTTACTGACCCATAAATTAGCAATCCTCCTGGAGTCTGACTATTGCAACGATCTTGTCTCTCATCTAGAAAAGATATTTCTTGCAGATACATCGCCGATACGTATTTGTCGCTTCGTTTTAGACATACCGCTTAAGCCTGTCGGAAAATTCAGGCTGGATATTTGCTCGAGATGAGGATTTACATACTAAAGTCCTACAGACAACAATATCGAGATTCAGAAAACATCGATCACTCTTGTAACATAGGCGAATTCGCACCTACCTAATCTAGTGCAAGGTGCATCTTGTACAGGGGTCTGTATGATCGACATTCGACAGTTGATCGATATTGGTAAAGAATGGTAACAAGACAGTTGATGGGTGCAAGATCAGACGATTTAGGTTGTATCATGAAAATGAAAGTGGGCGCTATTAGATGCTGAGTGGTTGGATATTAGTTGAGTTAAATGAGATGCGATGGACATAAAATTTTTTAAATCCTTTGCTTATTTCCTTGCTTAAAATGATTAACAAGCAGATATGGTCCAATTACGTATTGATTTTCATTTTTAGATAAGTTTGATGCGGTTAAATGAAGGCAAATACTAATTTAAACTTTCTTTGGTACATCTTCTACTTATTCAATAAATAACAATACAATTAAATAATAAACTGTATCTCAATAAAAAATATTAGTGCTGCAATATAAATAAATTAGCAAAACTGTCAAAATAAGATTGTTTGCATCATTTTCGAACCAATGGTGAATTCTTGATACAAAAAGCTTACAATGCCTCAACTAAGTTGTTACAAGAAATTGATGGAAAACCTCCAACTTAATTCGCTCTTATGCCTAGTACTATACTCTTCGCGAAACGAATTCAACGGTCAAATCCCATTCAAAAAGAGCTTTACTGACGAATTGAAAAGCTCTTTTTGTATGTGATTCGACCGTTGAATTCGTTTCGCGAAGAGTATAGTACTAGGCATTACGTGCTAATCTTAAGTAAACTTACCTTACCTTAGGTAATTAACGAGCTGTCCGAAATAAATACTTTAGTCTAGGATGTCATAGGTCCCAAAATAGTTTCAATATCAAACCGGCGAGCCTTGCATGTTCGAAGTAGAGGGGACTTTTTCGTCGGCAATAATCACATCGTCAGTAAATGCGACGAAAAATGCGCTTGCGAAAAAACAAATTCAAGCCATGCATCAACAATGCAAAGGTCCAGATAAGAGCTTGCTCTGAAAAGGTAATCAGGGTTTAAGAGTTTACAATAGGCGTGTTTTTTTGCTCCTCTATCCAGTAGAGAATAGAGTATATGCATGGGAAACAACAACACTTCTGTACCAGTGAATTCACTAGTACAGAAATTCTATTCCTCATTTGTAGTTCAAGTGCTGAACTATAGAATGTGCTGATAGAAAAAGAAAAGCTTACGAGAAGTGGTCTTTTTTGCTGTAAGGTGGCTTTGGGTTTTTCATGGTTGAATGTTTTGGTAGTTAGGAAATTAGAAAAAGCCCTCATAACGTGTAGAAAGTTGAAAGAGGTAATTTTCTGTTAGTTCTTTTTCTATTTTCTATCGATTGTGGTAGTGTATACTCGTTATTTTCTCCCTTTATTTTCAGCTGTTGTCTGGTACCACAGCGAATATAGCAAACTATGTCAGTCTTAGCGAATGCACTGCTGTTTTATACTAGATCGTTGTTTTTGCGGCATAGTTATATTCTGTTCTGTATCGGAGCAAAAAAACACGCCTAATAGGTGCGTTTTTTTTGCTCCGATACAGAGCAGAATAGAACTATGCACGTGAACTACAAATGCGGAATAGAATTTCTGTACTAGTGAATTCACTGGTACAGACGTGTTGTTGTTTCCAATGCATATACTCTATCCTCTCCTGAATAAAGGAGCAAAAAACACGCCTAATATTTTACAAGCTGATTAGCTTCGATCTAGTTATGAAGGGTTATCCCGTGAGGGTTGTTTAAGGCGTTCAGCTAAATAGTGTGTGATTCGATTCGTTCAAATCCCCGCAAACAGTAATAATAATTTTTTAGGGTTGTTGTCCAAAAAGATGTGGCAAACGTTTAGCTTAGTCTCAGTCAGCTACACGACATCAGGTTTATGTTTTTTAATAAATTCCAGGAAATTGAAGTGTATATAAAGCTTAAAACTCTATTGAAATTATCTAATTGATTTGTGATTATACGAGGGTTGATCCAAAAGCAATGACAATGAATATGAACCAATATGATTAAGTATTTATTTTTCAACATAGTCTCTAAACAAGCTAATACATTTAGTCCATCTTTTTCGAAACCGAGGATAAAACAATAGAAAAAAATTCTTTGTCTTTACTCTCCCAAAACGCCTCAACAGCGGCCATCACTTCGCTATTTATTTGCATCGAATTTCTTGCCCCGAAGGTGTTCCTTGATCTGAGGAAAAAAGGAGAAGTCACTGGGAGCTAGATCTGGGATTGGGAGCTGGATATTCAAACAGTTCGAATCCTGTTGCTTGGATTGCAGCCATCGCAACTGCAGCCTTGTGAACCGGTGCGTGGTTTTGAAGAAACAGCACTCCGGTTCGCAGTTTGCCGCGCCTTTATTCCTCATAGCCTCCCGCAATCTTCTCATTTGGTCTACGTAGTAAAGGCCTGATTTAGTGGCTCCCTTTTCCAAATATTCCACCATAATAATTCCTTCAGCGTTCCAAAAACTGATGCCATAGCCTTCCCCGTCGAGCTCGACACTGTGAATTCCTTCGGCATCGATGAAGAAGGGCGCTTCCAGATCATCGATTGCTGTTTGGTTTCTAGATAAAAAAAAACGTGGATGCAGGTCTAGACCATGATCACGAAACGCGACCGAAAATTCTCCTGATCTGCCTGGAACTTTTCGAGATTCACCCTCGAATGTCGACTCTTTTCCTTTTTTTGGTCGTCGGTTAACATTCTCGGAACCCAACGCGCAGCGGCCTTCTTCATTTGTAATTCGTGGGCAACGATTTTTTGAGCACTGCCATACGAAATCCCTGTGACCTCAGCTACATGCCTGATGGTCACTCTTTGATCTACCAACGCGACATCTTCGACTTTTTTCAGGCTGTCTTCAGTGAGGGACGTGAATCGATGTCCTTCGCGGTGCTTATCTTCAGTGAATGTTTTTCCCAGATTAAACTCCTTAGCCCAGCGTTCAATGGTGGAATATGAAGGAGCAGAGTCCCTTAATGTTTCCGCCAAGTCGCTGTCTAAGTCTTTGGTAGACATTTTTTCAAACTCAGGTACCTAATGTCAGCTTTAATTTCGTTTTTCTCCATTTTACATACGACGGTTCGTATTCAAATGAATTTGCCTCCCTGGAATCGTAGCCTAATTATATGTTTTTTCTGCTGACCTAGTGGGTATACGAGGTAGCAACAAAAATAATGACTGCCTCGTATATCCACTAGCTCAGCAAAAAAAAATGGAAATAACCGATTATCACTACTTTTGGACTAACCCTCGTATTGACGACCAAGTTTATTACAGTGGCGGCTCGTCAGGGTGGGCCCGGCCCGCTTGGCCCACTTTGAAGAGGCGCCACTGAGTTAAAGTAAAGTAGATATTTCTTGTTTGTATCCGCGTTTACCTTATAATAGTGTTTTTGTGTCGAGCCGCCACTGCTCGCACGTAATTATTTGCCATTTGTTGTTATTCTACCATTCGCCATCCCACACGTTTCCGCTTTTTGATCGCTTTCGATTTTAGCGTTTTATGTACTGGGCATCCTTTGTATGATGTGGGGTGCCCATGTTGGCCGCAGTTAACGCAGAACGTCCGTTCTTTTGCGTCCTCTGAAGTGAAAGTCAATTTACCCGGCTCCGGTTCTAAACACTCACCAGCCAATAGCATCTTGCAATTGGTTGGTGAGTGTCCATATCTCTTGCCAAGGTCTGCAATGTAACGCTTCTTTTTTTTCAAGTTTCTTAAAACGAATCACTCGATAATTGAAAATCCTAATTTTCGAAACTTTGGGCCATCTAAAATGGTAGCATGCGTCCTTTTTTTCTAACTGTTCGGATCACGAGCCTATTAATGCCTTAGATTTCCATCTCAGGGGCGGCTACATTAAGTAGCTCGGGTACTTCAACAGGGTCGCTTTCACCACTCAGACTTTTCAAGATTGCGCTCTGAGTTCTTTCTTTTTTCGGAGGTTATGTGTAGCACTCCGTTTCAACACTTTCTAACACATTCAGCAGGTTCCATTGACTTCGGGCGGTTCGTTATTTTTGCAGTTTGATCACACGGACGGTCTCTTTGATGGTTGACGGTAGCAGCTCTCGTCCATAATCAGTTGATGGTGGCGCCTCAAACTAATTGATTTCTTCGTTGTTCAGCAGTTGATCAAAGTACTGAGCTCGTCGCTCTAGTATTCCTGACTAATGAAAGACCAAATTTCTCTACTTATCTTGGCAAGGTGAGCAGCGTGCTAAGTACCGCCTCATCCTGCTCACTTGCTGGTAAAATTTCCGCGCTTTTTATCAGAAATAATTTTCTTCGTATCTTTTCCGTCTTGTGATATAAAAAATGTACGAATCAACTCCGATTTTTATAAAATTCCTTTCATTGCCATTCATCACCATCCTACAGCGTAAAGCACCACAATCTTTTGACATACATCTTAATTTTTCGATCATGACAAAACCATTCAAAATCACTTGAAACAATTTGTTTTAACTGCTGACAGTTTTATATTCTCAGCCACTTTCGCTGGAAATGAAACCACCGAAATAAAATTGTCAATGACGCCAATCGCTTATTAAATACACATTAAACAATTTACGGAAACAATTGCTTCATTTACTTTGTTGCAAGCACAACGTGCAGTTGAAAAATTATCACATCTCGATTTTCGCGTTGACAAAATTATTTCAAAACGAACCACCACTTGATCATGAGGTCGATTGTTGGTTCATTCAAAAACCTTCGCACTTGATTAATTAGCGTTATTTGTCAAACTGTTTCCTGGTATCGATCTTGTTTTATGTTCACAGAGAAGGCGAGAACCTCATAAAATACACATTAGCATTTAGTAATATTTTAGCAGTATCAAAATAAATCGATTGGGATTGTTCTGTGTGTTGCTGCACAGTAGCGGAATGCATTTAGTAGTTTGCAGCAATTAATTAATCAAACGAATAAATGTCCGCGAATAGGAGTTTCTTCATGAATCAATGAGTTCGAGTTCGTTAATAAACGAGTTGATTTGACAGTTGAATGAAACTTGACGTTGGCGAAGAACTTGACTGATTTGCGGCCTGTGCTACAGTCAGTCCATCAGGTCGCATCATGGGCTGTACTAATAAAGAATCCATTCAACGGAGAAATAATGAACGTTCGGGACGATTGAAATAATTGTGAATCTTGTCACCAGTATTACTTCGGAAATGCACAGAGTAATTGTTCAAATCCACAGTACAATAATTGCGTATCATTTGTTCAATGTGATTCGCGATCTGATTGATGTCATTGATCGAAAAGTGCAGATCGCTTTGATTTGCATCACTTTTAATTTGCCGAGGCGTTAGCTTTTGGCAAGATCAAGGCTGTGTTTTATAAATAAGCAAATGCTAGTGCGGATAATTTTTTTATTATAATTCGGAAAGATAAATTTATCTCAAACCAATCTAATTTCGATATTTTTAGAATGAGGCCAGTATAAAATTCAGTTTATAATCAATTGCTACAAGTATGGAGTGCTAAGCTCCAGAATTTGTTTTGCTCGTTCTTACTCTTATTTGAGGCAACCAAAAGCGCGCTGTTTGATATTCGCTGCTGAACGCTTGCGCTATTCTAGTCAATCGTACACGCTGAAAAATCATTGTTCTACCCTTAATATATTTTGCAGCTAATATATTTATATTAAAAACATTTCTTAACATTATTATATAGACCTAGCAATAACATTATATTGCCAGCACATAGCATTCTCAAAATTTTATATATTGACATGCGTGTGGTGAATATGTCTGTTACAATATTATATTAGTAGGCCAATATTAAATAGTAAAATGGCAATAAGTTATATTAGCATCTTACAATACTATTGGTATACCAATAATCAATATTAATATGCCAATATATTATAGTAACATGGCAATAAGCTATATTAACGTCTTACAATAGTATATTGGTATACCAATAATTAATATTAACACGCCGTTGATACGATTTTTCCATAGTCCCAAGAGGTCCCCCATCTAAGTACTGTATGTTAAGATGTTAAAACATTTATATTTACAGATGTTCTTAACATAAAAAGTTAACAGCTTAATATATAATGTTAAACTGCAAATATAATATTGTAACTTCCTAACATAAAATATTGAGCTGTTAAAATTATGTATTAGGACAATGCTGTTACTATAACAATATTAAGATGTTAGTATATTGATTTCGGTCATTTCTCAGTGTGTAAAATATAGATGAATCTAATCGACAGGCTATCATTTTCCCACTTTCCAAACCCTCTGATTTGGCCTGAAACCCACACTGATCAAAGAATCTACTTGCTAAGAAACAAGTGGCACACCTAACACGACAATGTGTAGTGACACAGTTCTCAAGATTACAATACTTTATACTTTACTGGCTGTGTCAAAATGGGCTAAGAAGTTCAAACTAGAATATAACTTATGCTTTAATGCATATTTCTATCAGGCCCAGAAAGCAATTTAATTATATTCACTAAATCTCACGTTTACATGACATGAATTGCTGCGAAGAATGCATTAAAACCGCTTCTCAATCACACACAATTGCGTTATGGATTACACCGATCAAAAAAGCAAAAAAAAACAACATAAAACAAATCCAACACCAGAAGCCCTTCCGGCATTTCTGAGCCAAAATAATGTAAGCTGCTATATAACTTACAAGATTGCTTTGCCTTTAGAATGCGTTAAAATTATTCTAATGTGATTAATGTCCCCCACATCATACAGGCATCCCACATATTCCTTTGAGTGGATCCACGATACAATGCTGTGTCCAACGTATGACGTTTTCGTGAACGATAGAAGTTAGATGAAATCAAATCTGGCCTTAGAAATCAAAGAACAACTTACTAGCTCAGACGACGAATGACTGACTAGTAGACTAGTATCTATTGTTGGTAATAATAGAAAACAAGATTAAAGAGCAGTGTAGTCTGTTGGGAATCTGGCGGCCACCCAGGAACTGTAGAAGCAGTTGCGGTGCTACTCCGGATCCAGACACCATTCAGACACCAATTGTAATGGGATAAGATAACAGTGAAACGATATTCGGAGGATAAAGGGTCTAATGAATATGAAAGTGTGTATCAGGTTGCATGCGTTCGATATGAGTAGCCTAGAATATGAAGAAACGCGACAAGTTTTATATATGTCACTTTGATGGAGAGACTTTAATTATGATTCTACCGTCAAAGCATGATGATTGCAATTGATGTGCAGAATAGAGTTGGAATTCGACTTGTTAGTTGATTTTTGTAATACTCATAATAATGTCAAGTAGACTATATAAAAAAAACTTCACAAATCATCAATGTCAAGAATTGTTGTATTTGTTTGAATTTCAATTTAATTTATTTTTGATTACAGTAATTAGTTATTTTGCTATTAAAATATAAGAAATTTAAGTTATAAAGCATCTTTCTGGCCTTTCAATCTTTAGAGCTGGCTTGTTACCATATTCATTTTCAATTTGGGTAACCTGTTTTGTTCAATTCTAATCATCCCACAAAAACAATTCCGCACATTGATTTGTTTAAGAATTTAATTTGTTCGGTTATGTTGTGCGGACATATAGGATATATTGTCACTATGCGGGTACCCCAAGCACGTAAAATTAAATCCTTCAAACCGTCGAACCTCCAAAATTTTTTAATTTTTAAGAAAAAAAAACACACGATAGACAAATTTGATGCTTGTCTCATCCTGTCAAATTGGAATTTTCAAAATTATGCATCGCAAGAGAACGGGCAAGAGAACTTCACCAAATTATCTATTTTTAGCACCCTAATTTGGTTTTCGCGAGAACTCATGACCGAATAATCAGATCTTTGTTAAATTCACAGGATGTATTGATCTTAACCAAAAGCAGGTCTGATAGGAGTTAAATGAACATGCTGGCAACCCTGTGACTATGGTGCCATCTTGAAAAAAATGACCAGCCAAACAAAAACTGTTTGCTCTATAATTGCTGATGCAAGTATTCAATAGGTATAAAATTACAACAATAGGTTAACCTTAGTGTAGAGCAAGTCTGGTAAAATTTTGGTTGCAATATTTTTTGTCATTTTTTTTACAACCAGGTGCTACCTTTTAATTTTCAAATGATGATCACCTTTTTGTGAAAATAAGCAGCGAATGTTTCATTTTGTAAAACTTTGAAATTTTCTTGGGCGGTAACACTAAAAATCTTTCTACCCCTATAACTTCTATTGCAGTCATCTGATCGAAACGAAATTCACTTCACAGAAATAGGTTACCAGCTCTGAACACTTTTGTCATTTTTATACCAAATAGCATTACAATTACATTTTCATATCATAAACACCTTACAATGAAAATAAGTAACAAGTGCTTAAATATCCAAGTTCAGAAAATTATGCGGATGGAAGCCCCAAAAATATTCCTATTTTTATATTTCCCAATCAAGTCATCGAATATAAATGAAATTCACGGATTAGGTTGATTTCGACGTGAAGCAGTTCTGGTAGACTTTTGGTCGTGGAACTAGCAGAAGGTTACTAGCAACGTCATTTTGTCATCAAATTTTCGTACGGCAAACATTATATAATGAAAATTAATAGCAAATACTTTACTCTTTCGAATTCAGAAACTCTTGCGAGGCGTAAAACTAGAAATATCTGTTTTGTAACTTCCGATGCAGTCATCGCATCAAGCTTCGATACGGATTGGTTGTAGTAAGGAGCACGTTTAGTAGAACATGCATGCGAAATCAGACTTTCTAGCGGTTCCTACGCACTAGAGTTTTTTTTCGCTTATTAGAAAAAAAAAATACAAACGATTAATAAATACGAGTATACTGCTTTTTCTACCCTATCACTTTAAAAATTAAATTTGTTTTTAATTTTTCCTCGGCAAATTGACTGCTTTCGAGCATTTAAAATTTGTGTTTGCGGGAACTCTCGACCGGATCATGAAATCAAAATGCTATTCACAGGATATATTGGTCCTTCTAATAGACATGGTCCTAGTGTGATAGTAGTTTGATGAATATGCTGGTAATGCTGTGATTGTAGTGGCTTCTTGAAATAATCCGCAATCAAGCCTTATAACTTCCGCTGCAGTCATTGAATCAAAACAAAATTCACATAATATTCAATGTAAGCCAAGTTTGATAGAAAATTAGCATTTAATATTAGCGGTACCGATAGTTTTTGTATCAAAAAATTTAGCCATTAAATTTTAAAATAATTATCACCCTAAATAACCAGTTTTCTATGACGATCAATAGTCCCTTTGTAACTTGAGTGCCCCGATTTTCTATGTTAGCGGCATATCCAGCACTATATACTTAAATACTCATTAACTGATTATTTTGCAAAATGTTTATATTTCAATAATGTTTATATGTCTATTAATGTGCTACTTTAAAGAAATAAAATGCTAGTCAGTATAACATTAAGAAAAATCGCTACATTTATATAACTTTCCATAATTCATACTATAGACTATTTTGGTCTGATTTACCAACATTCTGTACTTGACGGCTTTAGTACACAGTCAGGAACCAATTCCGAATGATCTAGCTTTACGGTTGAAAATTCTCCTGACCAAAAATTCCATCATGCCCATTTACGATTAAAATTTCGTCATACCCAGTTAACAGGCTGACCGTTATAGCCCGTCCAGACTACAGATACTTAAGTATCCGGATACATAAGTATTGTCCACACTGCAGCGACATCTGCAGATACATTTCACCCTTGCCATGAAAATCAATGAAAAGTGTCGCTGCAGTGTGGACAATACTTATGTATCCGGATACTTATGTGTCTGTAGTCTGGACGGGCTATTAAAATGTTTATGCAACTCTCTACCAGGTTCAACCCCCAGGTCCGACAAGGATTTTCGGGCAATTATTATACTTTTACTCACACATCTATAATTTCAAAAACAAATGATCAGCCCTCCATTAAAAAACTCTTTGCACGTCACTAAAACATTTCTCATTCCATTTCAGTATTAATTAAATGACTAAAGCCCACTCTATAGCAACAAAACAGACAGTGAAAAAAATTAAAAGTGAAAGTTCAACCTAAATATCATCACAACAACACATGGCGCTTATCCGCACTCTACTTTCATTTATCCTAATTTAGTTTACGAGATTTGCATGCATTTGATTTAAAGTTTCATCAAGATCATGCGTGACATTGATTTTGAAAGCCATTTGACTGACTGACTGACGGCTTGTCACTAAATAACTATTTCAGTAAAACACTCACGATTGCATTCCAACTAAAAAAAAAATCATCGTTCAAGTGACAACCATAAAAAACTGCTCTAGACGTAATAAACTAAAAGCAGAAGCTAAGAAATTCCCATTATCGTAAAATTTGGAATTCACATTAATCAAAGTGCCTTTTCTGTGATCATGGTCTGATCATTTCAATTTCCCTGTAGATCGACAACAAGATCCAATTGATATTCATCGAACATGATATGATGAATGCCTGACAATTTTCCAACAATACATACTCTTACGTAGATGTAAATATGGTTTTTGATATCGACTAGGTTTTATTGATGGTCAATCGCTTATGACACTGAACTTGACGAAAAATGCATTTTTGACATATTTGACCATAATCAGGTAGTTAAATTTAATGGGAATATTGCACTGGATATTCCACAGGGGGAAAATAGCAGGACAATGCTTAGGAGGTGTAAATGCATCAGGCGTAAAGATGATTTTGATCATGCTTGTCACGTCCGATTCATAAAGTGTGGTGATCTTTTAACTCTCGTCGTTGGTGTTTGATTTTATGAATATGACACGTGTAGCCAGATCAATTTCGAGCTCATATAAAACTGCTTCTATGAATTTCTTTTTGAAGTTGCGCTATCTAAATTATTGGTAATGAGGAAATCGTTTAATGGCTGAGTCTGTTGAAAAAATCGAGTTTGTTGAAAAAATCGGGTCAGGCTAAGTAATAAAAATAAGCTATGAGGTATTCGTTGTCCAGAAACTCCAATCAGGTGATTTTTTTTACAGGTATATGATTTGTCATATAACTTTTTCACAAGATTTCCTTTTTTTAGAAAAGGATTAATCTTCCTCGCAATTTTTGTCTTTTCTCGCTCAGTGACAAAATATTTATGTTGTGACGCGCCATAAATTTTCATTTTCTCTAGTTCCTTTATTTCTTCTTTTTTCTTCTAAACTCTTAACTCCCATCAAACCTATGAGAACACCTCAAGCTGAACAAATACTTTCCTGTCACTCTCAATTGACTTCACTCAAAATCATTCCAATGAAGTTAAGTCGATGTTTCAATGAAACATTCAAATTCCCATGAGAATTAACAATCGTGATTAAGAACAAGGAAGAAATTCAGCAATCTGCAAGAAGCAATATCGTCAGAGGCATTCATCATCCATCCAGTTGATTTCATCGTGCGTGCAAAAGTCCAATGCAAGGGAAAACAGATAAACGGACATGCTTTCACTCGGTCACAAGAAGGCGAATTGAAACTAGCGGTCAAATCATTCAACATGATACAGATAGTCTCGCAGGCAATGCTTCGCACAGTTCTCAAGTGCAGTTCCATTCAACAATGACGGGACTTGTCCGTTTTATTGAAACAACGCAACGTCAGAAAAAACGTGCCACGGTGGCTTGTCCATTATTATCAGATCTTAATCTCTCGATGTAGACGACCTTAAATTAAATGGTGCATTGGTCCACTGAACCCCAAACACTTGTGATCCATATCGCATCAAGTATGGAATAGTTTTAATAACAGTTATCTGTTCTTAAGAGATGAGGCTTGTTAAGATATGGGTCTATAGGCTGGGGGTATGTACTTTGGTCTATCGTTTCCATTTTAAATCGAATAGCTTTTTAGATTATATTGAGACCAAGCTTGATTTTTATTGGACAAATAAAAGTAAATTAAAGTAGATTTAACAGCGAATTAATAATAGACGGAAGCTATTCTTAACATTTGCGAAAAATAAACGCCCCTCCAGGAAGTGAATCCTCAGCTTCGAATATTCCTTGTTAGGTACTTAATAAAACATCACAAACCGTTTTTACTGTTTACTCTGCTTGCATCCAAACCCTTCATCAAAAATTTCAAAGCCTTTCAATTATTCAAACCGATTGTGGTATTTCCGCTTCTCTGCTCCTTAGAGCTGATGAGCGAGGCAGTCAAACTGGAGAAGGCTGTTTGTTGCATGCTCGACAGGAATCAAATGTTGTGCAACCATCACTTTTGCTGCTGGGGCTATCAACAACGATGCTCCGTAGCCAGGAGATGAGCTGCATCCGAATTTAATCAATGAATTGAATAACATTCGCCAAACAAGAGACAAAGTAAGTATTTTGGCAACCGGCGAAATGAAAAGTACCAAAATTGATTGTTTTTTCTCTCGATTTGTACGGTGATTGTTTCTGCATGTTTGGTGTCTTGTTGCAATCTTTGTAAGTTACCGGGCGGCGGATTGCTATCGAGCTCCGGAGTTTGACTTCGTGTGAGGTCCCGTGGGTATTATTTGGAATGCCCTTCGTAACAGTTCGAACAGCATTCTTCCATTTGGTAAATGAGTATGAAATCTATCTGTGTTAATTAGTGAAACTAAACGTTGCTTCTGGTTACGGTAATTCTCGGGAATGATTTATGAGATTATTGATGGTACGCAGCTCGGCGAAGTAATAAGTTTGAGTATTGAGTCGTCATTTCTTTCCGGATGTGGCAGACACATTAATTCGGATAGTCAATCAAACACATTCTTGTCTACCGCCAGTCAAAGTCGGACGAAAATCACACGCGCAACATCAGAGTAGTAGTTATCCCAGTACCAGCGGAGATACACAGCTGTTGAAGCGAAAGCTCGTCTTCAAAGGCGTTATTATTACTATCTCAATTTTCTATACCTAAAAACCAGGTAATTACATACCATAAAAAAGACTAAAACGAAATTCCGCGGGCGTTGATGAAATCTTATTGTATGGGAAAATAAAAGTGAAAATGGGTCACAATCGAATGAGAAGCCCAAGAAATAGGTTTTACCCTTCCATGGACAAGATGATCAGGCTTTCTAACATTAAAAAAATGAAAGTGTAAGAAAAGCTAAATTTTGGTGTCCTGGGCAAACAAAAATTCGGAGAAAATGCACTTCTTTGCTGAGAAAATAGCTTAAATGCATAGCATAGTATTTACACGGTGTCCTATAAATTCGAATACAAAATTGATTAATTGTTTCAATATGAAATGAAATTTTTTCTTTCTCAAAGTTCCGCAAAAAAGGTCCCGTTATCAGTGCACATGTTATAACAAAAAATACGTTTTATATCAGCCCTATTGTAATTTCGGAAAAATTATTTGTTTATTAATGTTTAAAGCGTGATTTTTTGGAAAAATAATCGATTTTTTTGTTTAATCCGAACGTTGCAAGTTCCCCGGAGACGGCGTTAAGTTGTACGAGGCAGTTTTTGACGTGTTTTTTTCATTCGCTCGCATCGCCGCCATTTTGTATTGAAAAATTATGAAAAAAATATTTTCATTTACTGTAAGACATGTACTTTAAGGATTTGGTATTAAAAATTTTCTGAATAAACAATATATATATTTTAAGTCAATCTGAAATTAGCAATTTTTTTTCGATTTTACATGTATAGATAGTGAAATGCGATGGAATCCATACGTGGCCTAATTGTTTAAAAATGTATTAAAGAAATGAAACCTTGTTAAATTTTTCGGGATCTACGGAAGGAAGAGATTAATCGGGACCACATTCATAAAGCAGTCAAAGTCTTCAAGAAAATGAATGCTCACTAAGGATACAGCAGCAAATCCTCACAAAAAAACAGAAAATTCATGTATTCAACCTCAGTCAAGGAAAAAAGAGCTGCTAGAGTTGAAACCATACTTGCTTGGCACGATGGTGATGAGTTTATGTTTTCCGATGAAAATCTATTCGTTTTTGACCAGCCACACAATCCACAAAATGATCGTATGTGGACAGTCAGAATGGAGGACATATCCGAAAATGAAGTTGATGTGCCCAGATATAAAAAAAATCAAATAAATAGAATTAATCAAATAAATAAATAAACATACTCAGTCATAATTTAGGGCGGTTTTGTAGGAAAAGCAAACTTCCCCTTGTCTTTATTGAAAAAACTCAACGCTGAAATTACTTCCCCTTGTTTTTTATGTGAAAAAGGTCAACGCTGAATATGACCAGAAGCAAGTTCTTGAAGCAGTTGTCCTTCCAAGCTGTAAAAAGCTATTTAGAGGTAATTATTACTGCTTTTAACAAGATGGAGTGAATTCGAACACCGCGAACGTAGTTCAGCGGTGATCTGCTGATAACGTAACCGACTTTTTACCAAAGGATAAAAGGGGTCCAAGTAGCCCAGCTCTAAATCCTTTGGATTTTTTTGCCTGAAGCTATATAGTAGCAGAACTCAAGGACCGAAAAATCAAACGTTTAGAGCATTTCAAGCAAATTATCTCCAAAATTTAAAAGGAAATGCCCGTGGAAAACTTTCGTGTCGCCTGTAACTCTGTAACCGTTTTTATAAAAAAATATTTGTTGTGGGTTTTTAACTATTCATGTACTATCAAATTTCAACAAAAGTCTTGGCAAGATATTAAATACTTGTTCTTGTATCTCAATATCTTTTTGTATTCAAATATATTGGCCACCGTGCATTTTAAAGATTTTTTTCCAACATATGAAGGGCTCCAATAGCTTTTGCCCCTAAATGCTATTGCTTTCACTCGTAGGTCTTTAACAGTTTAAACCTCTAGAACTAGAGAGCTAACAATAAAGTAAATAAATAATAAACAGAAAACACTTGGTTCAAAATCAGCAAAAGGTGATATAGTAGGACAATGCAATTATCCAAATTCATACATGACTCAAGAGCTTAGACCTGCTGAACGGAGTTTAATGTAAATTTGGCTCTTAAACATTGGCAACCAAAATATTATCCAAATTTAAGTACTTTAATACCAACCTAGGTTACCATCAGCAACTAATTGATTTTGCTAAGCTCCATTCATTTACGCTTCAGATATGAATACAGACACTTTTTCTTAAGCAATTCCAGATCAGTTTCAGCATCCCCATCTAATCAAGTCCTCATATCCACTTCAAGTTCCAACCTTGCCTCCAGTAATTACTGTTAAACTGCGATTCCATGATCTATTTCTTTCACAAATCTTTAATGCACTAATGTCTGTCTGTCTGGCTTGTAACGATCATGCTTCATTCCTAGAAACGGAACGTGTTAATTTCCGTCAAAGCTAAGACCTGATAGTGCTTTTAAGTGACTCTCAAAGTGACATTTGAATGGGAAACCCGTCATCAGTTTCCTGATTGAATGAACCGACGACTTACTTCTTGCTTTCTATGGTAGGCATTATCACGATTAATACCGATCCGACCGAGAGACTTGCGTTCTAATCAGCTAACAAGTCATTGGAACCCGTCGAGTTTTTAATATTCTAATTACCATTAAAAACTTCATTGACGAATACGGCGAGGATATTTACCACAAAAAAAAGTGTACACTCGCAGGCTGTGGTAGATTTATCGAAATCATCAAGTGATCAAAGATCACTGACTGGCTCTACAGGGTAAATAGTAAAATCATCGGATATCACTTGCTACCTTCCTAAAATTTAGGGCTCACAGACAAAGAAATTGAAATTTTTTCATTCACGCGATGTCGAAGAAACTCAAACTGTTACTATTAAACATCAATAAAAATTCTCATATCCTGGAATGGCCAGTAAGAAGTACTTGAATCGACTTTAAACCACCAAACTTAAAGATTGTAGGTTCACCGAAATTAATTATCACCCTGTACTTATTTCCATACCACCGAGCACCCAATTTATCAGAAATATCAACTGAAGATGTTTCTCTGGCTGTGCACATCTTTATCTTTAATTGCTCTGTGAAATGCAGCATTCTGTTGCTCATAAGAAGTTCGTTAAGGTGCATAAGTATGGACTTGAAAAATGGTTTGCAGAGCATTAAACCGTACCGGTCGCTTGTGAAAAAAGGTATCACGACTCGATTCGACAGTCTTTCCAATATTCAATGCACGATATGTCCATTAAATCGCAGCATCTTGATTTCCATTCATAGATTTATGCAAATTTACACGTCAGTTTCTATTGAAGAAGATGTCATTAGGAGCATAACCTGACGGTGATGGCAGGAAGTCAACACGTTTGCACCGCATCGAGTTCCAGTCTGGATATTATTTTTATTTTGTGAAAATTGCATACGGAGCTATTAATTGGATTTTCACACGAAATATATTTGCCACAGTTTTTAAACTTGTTTTGAAAATTATGACGGTTTGTAAGTTGTAATTATATCGGGAGGTGATGTTCTATAAAGAAGATTTGATGCATATTTGAATTTGCCGAGAATAGTGAAATTAGTTTTAAACGATAAGATCAGTAGGTTGAATGAAGTATTTGTGAACGCAAGTTAAATAAGGAGTCAGCGATTCGAATGGTGATGTCATTTTGACGTGAATATCTCAGGAACAGCGTTGTTTCAAACAGAGGTCTTAATACATTCTTTCTTAATTCGACCTACACGCACCAAGAATTGAACCCGGTCCTACTAAGTCAAGCATTAGACTATTCGTTCCAAAGCCACTAAGAATACACGTGTTTCGATGTTTCGTTGAACAACCAAGAAAATAATGTGATCGACGTACTTTGCTCATGGCAAAATATCAATAATTTTCAGCTTTCATGGCTTTTAAGTTAAATATGCACAACCACTGTCTAAAGCCCGGTCCAGATGCTAGGTTTTGCACAACGTTTTATCTGCGCAGTCAAAACGTTGCAAAAATAAAGAGCGTCCAGATGATGCAAATCTGTATTTATTTTAGCGCAGTTTTAGTGGCGTCACCATGGAGGCAGTACTACTCTGGCCAATTTTTGCATGTTGTCTCGTGATGAAAGAGAAACAAATGGAACATCTCCAAAGAACCCGGCGTTCACAGTGGTCGAGAAAATGGCTTCTAAAAAGACAGCACTTTTCTCACATTAAATTACTGCGTGAATTAAGTGTTAAGTGAGAATGGACATAGACACATACATTCATTTATTGGAATTAGTGAAACCATATATCACAAAAGAAAATACTTTTATGTGTAAAATACTTTCGTATAAGGCAATAAACTCAGTCAGCAACTCCCGTGAACATTGTCGAAAGTTTGCCATTTGGACAATTCACGGATAACTATGCCTAACCACCTCAGTTATCGCTGCAACTGTACCGTCTCCGTGCAGTTCTCAAAATTGCACAGTTTTCCTATCCACACGCAACGTTTTATCTGCAACGTTTAAGACTGTGCAGATAAAACGTTGTACAAAACGTAGCGTCTGGTACAGTAACTTACTTGATAGTAAACTAAAAACAAATCACGTCTGAAACGTCTGACCCTGTAGTACATGAGAGGAAGCCAAAAATTTTCACGACAAACAGTACTGGCGATACTAGTACTGTCAAATTTATAGTAGTTGAGAGCTTTTCGTGGGCCATGCTGCTGCTCATTTAGATGCAAATCGACAAGTAGGGAAAGTTTCTCCTAAACAACCCCTTCAAATTCTTTCGGAAAGATTGATAAAAGGGCAATGGCCCTGTAATTTCTAGCCGAGAGTCTATCACTTTTTTTTAGTACGGAGGTTTCATACGAAGGCTTCCAAGAGATTGGGGAAAACCCCAGAGATTAGTAACCTATTGCAGGTAGTGTACAGGGGAGCTATAACTGTAATATAAAAAATAATAACTGTTTGACACACTCAAACAAGAAAGTTGTATAAGCAGGGTCTGGATCAGGACCTTTGTTATAATTTAGTTCCATAATAGCTTCATACATTATAATGCTGTATGGTTTACTAAACTATTGAAGCAGAATCAGAGCAAGAGTGAAAAGTGTATCATGAATCAGATACGCTAAAAAAAAAATGTGGAAGCAAGTCAACAATACAGTATGAACGATAAATAATTGGTAGTTCTACGTTTTTAATTTACAATATTATTTAATTTCTTTGGGTCGCGAAATATATTTTGACGTAATTATTTTGGGATTTTGCTAAAAATTAGTCAGAATATAACGTAGGTGGCGTTATATTCTTCCTGAATAGAAAAATGGATGTCCATTTTTCCTTTTATTCATTCATTTATAAACGGACAATTGTCCATAGAAATAAATACACAGTATCTGAAGTATATATTAAATTAAAGTTAAATCAATGCTACAATAGATACTTACTACATTAAGCCTAAAGAGGAAAATCATTTTTTAGAACAAATCCAATATAAATCTTTTTAATTTACCCTTATTTACATTAAATACACCCAGATGAGAAGCAACAACGTTTCCGATAGTTTTCAACCGTTCAATTGGTGAATTTTGTGCATAATTGGTTCTACATATCTGAATGTGGAAGAGATCATTAGATCTTGTACTTATTGCTGGTATCCTAAGGGAGATGTCCTGTAAGATATCAGAAGCATCAACGAGCCCGTTAACTATATTCACCTAAAACGACGTATCATAGTAAGATCTACGAGTCTCAAGTGCTTCCATTTTTGAAAGAGACAAGATGCTGGGATACTCAATTGCCTGAGTGGAGATGTTAAGTTTATACTCAATATAACGTAAAAATTTTCGTTGAACCTTTTCGATTGATAGGGAAAGAGTTTTATAGTAAAAATTCCATACGGCAAAATCGTACTCCAATTTGCAACAAACAAGCGAAAAAAATAGAGATTTTAATGCTTGAATATTGTTATAATGGTGTGTATTCCTAATTATAAAGCCTAATATTCTGCGCCCTTTTTTCGTGATATCATTAATATAATCCGTAAAACTCAAGAAAGAATCCACTAGAGTTCCTAAGTCTTTAATCAAGCTAACTTGTGATAAAGATTCTCCATTGATGGTGTATGTATGTAGGAACGTGGATCTTGTTTTTTTAAGGACAATGTATTGACATTTAGATAGATTGAGTGATAAGTCATTTTGAACATAATGTGTATAGAAACTATCCAAATTAGACTGCTGGATCGTTATGTCGTCATAAGAAGAAAATGCCCTAAATATTTTGCCGTCATCAGCAACAAGTAAGAATTGTATATCCTGGAAAGCCATATGTATATCATTGATAAAAATCAATAATAAAAGTGGCCCCAAGTGTGAGCCTTGTGGAACACCTGAAGTAGGAAAAAAAAATTTCTAGAGAAATTATTATTTATATTTATAACCAAAGATCTATTTCTTACATAAAACCATCATAGCAAAGAGCTGTGAAAACCAAAATTGCTAAGCTTCTTATAGAGAAGATTGAGATTGATTTTTTTGAAAGCTTTTGAGAAGTCTGTGTATATGCAATGGACTTCTGATGCATTCATAAAAGATTTGTAAATTATGGTAAGATATAAGATTAGTTGAGGTTGACTTACCAGTGCAAAAGCCATGCTGATTATTTATTTTATTTATTTACTTAATAAGAGGCCAAACAAGAGGAGAAATGTAATCACAGACAAGGCATTTGAAAATTTTAGGTATAGCAGATAAAATATATGTGGGACGATAGTTCGTAACGTCAGCTTATAGAGTTATGCGCTTATAGAGTTTATTTCTACGATTTCGCATGTGACTTAAGTCTTTATCAAGCTATGGTTCGGATAATTTTTGCTATTTCTTAATCTTAGAGAGAAGTTCTAACAATATTCTTTTAATAAACCAAAACACCAATTACGAAAATATCCATACTACTATTCATCGCTCAATCCTGATAAAATAAACCGTATTGGCAGTTAGGATGATGCCCGAGAAAGTTCATTAGGCTCAGAATAAGAATAGTAGCGGTCTGAAAGTACGTTTCCTGAAAATTTTGGCGAAGTTTCTCCACTTGATGTTCATTTTTCCGAATCCTAGCGTACGGATGTATGTCGTTTCCACAGAAAGTTAGTCTGCCAATTTATTAATCCTGTTTCAAGGAGTGCAACATACTGCGAAGAAAACAATGATATTGTTGATTAAATGATATTGTTGATTAAATATTTATTTATTTATTTATATATTTATTTATAATTACCATACCTTCACACTCTATAGCGTTTAAAGTTTGTAAAACCTATCAGAAATGATGTCTTAATTGTTGTATTTCCTACACCCTACTTAGCTTTGTAGATCCGTCGTCAGTGGGGCATGAAAATTATAAAAAATAAAAACTACAAAAATTAAAAACTTATTTTTGCAATCCAGATTACCAAATTTTCAGGTAAATCCTTTACATTTTGTTCGTATTAACTTAAACCAAAAACATTACACCCAGATTGACCATTCTTTGAAAGATATTTCACTATGTGAGTGATAGTGTGATGATAGTCTCTTGAGGAGTTGCTTCTGTAATATTCTGACTACATATAAATTCTTCACCCCATCAAAACAAGTTGAACTTATCATAAGACTTCAGTTGCATACACTTCGGGTCTCGTGAGGATTCAACACTCTAATTACTAGCTATCCTCGTTACTGACTTCAGCATCCCTAAATCGACTCAAAGAGTGTCCGCTCCATATCCTGGCACTGATTTCATAACTGAATCAAATCATTGTCAAAGTGAGTCGTGGGACAAATCACAGTATATTCAGCAGAACGCAATCTCGAGCCAAATGGCTGTGAGCCAAATTGACTTTCCTTTCGCATCAGAATGTAAAAATTGCCGCTAGCTCTTCCCACATTTTGATCATCAGTAGTTTCAATCTGCCATTCCGTCACTTAGGATTCCGTCAAATCGTAATATGTCTAACCTTCTGGTTGGCATTTCTGACACACTCCAGTACGATCATGGGGCTGCAGCACGACAGTTAGCGTCACATCTCCCAACAATTTTTGTATTGCTCTTTGTCCAAAACGAATTGATCTGTTGTAATCCTTATTTCAGTTACTAATTAAGACCGATGCACAACCAGGTCATCTAACAACCGATACACTCTTTGCCATGCAATCCTTTTTATCTCGAGTAAATCATTCCTAATCCTGTATACTCACCTCGAGGTCCAATTTTTTCCTTAATTACAGACAATCCACTCCGCATGTATCTAGTCGAATCGAGAAACCTTCGGCTAACTCGCTAAAAAGCTCATCGGCTCAAACATGGGCAACGATGGTATGCAAATTAGAGCATATTTGTGTGAAGATCGACAAAGACGATTAACGATGCAGCTCAGGTGATTTATCGATTGACTCGGTCAGCCTGGCTCCCAATGTTCTTTCGATCTGGACCTGAAGTTTTTATTTTGTTTCGTTTACTGACATTATGATTTCGTAGAAACGATCTGGCAGTATGTTCTAGTGATTCGCAGCCAAAGCCATTTGTCGTGTTATTCGGATTGCGTCCTACGTTTTTTTTAACACCGATTCTTAGCGCAGTACCATGCTAGTTAGAGTTTTTCTTTTTAATTAACAAAGAGAGGAGGCTCAGTTGCAGGAGCCAGAGAGAAAATAAAAGTTTAAAACATTGACAAAAAATCATTTAGACCTCGTTCGCTGATCGACCGTGAAGAACACTCGATAGTCCCACGCACACCTAACTGAACCAATTTTAAATTAATTGATCGCCGTAATCACTGAGATGCGATCAGCCGCTCTTTTCTACATTCTAGATATTCTTCTGTTTTTATTGCTGTTCCATAGTTTTGAACATGCTGCCGTTGATGATGCTGATGATGAGATACTATGCTGGCGCAACTGCATATAAGCTGTGATCAGAATTACCGATACGCTCTTGAGTAGGCTTATCAGGCAACAGTTCGCTGCGTAAAAAGATTTATCTGTGAACCTGAACTCGTACTAGGTCGCAAAAGGACAAGGCATAACAAATGATTATTACCATGGTAATGAGATCTAAAATAATTAAGGTCTAGCATTTACTGGAAACAAAGCATACATTCACGTTGGCCCCGATACAGTTATTACAATTAATTACGTCACGCCAACCTACCTACTTTGGTACGTACACTGTAGCCGAAAAGTAACTGTCGCACCTACATAACAAGAGCCCATAGAATATGTATGTTGCACCGTACGTCGAGCAGGCGAGCTATTTTGTCATTTAGTTAATTTATTTTGCTCACCTACCAGTTTACAGGATTTATTAACCGTTCGAACGGAGTACATAAATCTTCGGATGTTGTGATGTTGCGACAAAAATTCTGTTCTGAGGGAATTTTCGATTTGCCGCGTTGTTTGTTTTATTACATAGTTCGACCGTATCCTCTTGCTCTTGTCTCTCGTCCGCGACCGGATTAGTTGTCCAATTCGAATGCAATTGTTTCTCCAGGGACTTGAAGCATGCAGGCTGGTTTACTGGTCGGCTGGCTCGATTCCATGAATTTATAGATCACCTTACGATCTTATTCAATATTTCCTCCATGCACCTAGTCATTGATAGTGTAAAATGACCAATGTTTGGCTGTCGCTTGTTTCATAGAGGATTACTAGCTTTAGAATGACTGTAAATTATGTTGGTAAGAGAGTAGTAGAGGAATGTCACGCGTGTCGTCGACATTTTTGAACAGTTTGAAACAAAATGAAAATCCTGGCATGGCATCTCAGGTCTAGAATGAATGTTTTCTGTTGACTATTGCTATTGACTGCTTACTACTAGGAAGGACATTAATATAAAAATCACTAACGCTTTCACTCTTGTATGCCTTAGTTAAATTTGGGCAGAAATATATATTTTTGCAAGTGTTATATTTTTCCCACTGACATCTACTCTCTATGACATTAAAGTTCTTTTTTAAATGGTAGCCAATTGGTCACAATAGTCATTAAACGTTGAAAATTAATAGGATCAGGTCAGAAAAAAATATTGTTGACCTCTAGTAGATTTCTAAGGCCACCATCGTTTATCGAGGCCAGTTCAATGCAATAAATATATTTTTTTAGAAGCGTATTCGCTTAGTAAAGTAGTAGGAATCTAAATAGGACCCTATAAATTGTCATTGAGTAATGTACAGTAGTTTCTCAAGATCAGTAACATGCAGAGTATTTTGTAGTTAGTTTCACTTGATGGTGATTTATCTTCTTGTGACTCTAGTAGATTCAGTGCAGATAAAATTAACGACATCCTTGAACATGCAGCAGGTAACAGTTGAGTATTGCATTAGGCTAAAAAAAAAGATACTTTAATGGATACATAGACATGGATTTTACATCAACCAGTAGCGCCTCATATTTAAATATATATTGATTGTTATTTAAGGCGTATACAGATATATATTTATATGAGCATATTCGTCCATTATTGCGACGTGTAAATTGGGGGAGAAGCTACAGCCAAATATTGAAATGACAAGTATGCAGATTTGAATAATTGAAAATTAGCATACCAATTGAGAATTTAATTCAAGATATGATCAGTACTCCCTACGCTCATCCAACCGAAATGAATCTTTAAGATCAGATAAATATTTATTTATGGATTATGTGTCCAAACATTGATATCGATAATCTTCGTTTAATCCCAATTTACGGCAATATCTATATTACAATCTGGATTGCCGAATTTACAGCTGCCAGCATTAAATACAGTGCTAAAGTTTGGATCCTTCATTTCAATGCGTTTTATGATTAAATTTCACTTTGTTGGCAAGTGTGTGATGGCACTATGTAACATTTTTTTCCACAAACCATGGCGCAATGAACGGAAAGTGAATCTTCGTTGATTCTGTTTGCCGTAAACGTTCCGAGCTCGCTTTTTATTACTCGATGTGTAAAAACTTCTGGATCTTGTAAAGTTGTATTTCAATACAAACAGGTTACGCATGTCAGAATCTGATCAATATATTCAATCGGTTTATGAATTTTAAATTTAATTTTTTTAATTATTTCTGCTGCAGACGATTCAATAATGACGTGATTTTTAAAACGTGTTTAAATAACCAATTTTTTATGTTGGCTTAGTTTTCATATATTTTGATTCATTCAACTCTTCAGAATGATATTATTTTGCTATAAGATGAATAACAGTTTAGGTAACATTAAGCCATTGACTGATAGAAAGAAAATATTAACTTCGCAAGTTAGAGAATGTAGCAAGAATTCAATTAGAATTACATTTTATCAAAATTAACGAAAATCAGATCTTTTTATGTCTATTTGATTTAGATATATATGTATATATATATATATATATATATATATATATATATATATATATATATATATATATATATTTATATATATATATATATATATATATATATATATATATATATATATATATATATATATATATATATATATATATATATATATATATATATATGTATATATATATCTTTTGCTATGTCAGAGCTTAATCAAAGTTACATCATGACGTACACAGGCAATAAGCTAATTACATTCGTAATGCTATAGCCATGATATTAAAGATATGCCCTCTCAGTCAAGGATTGAATTTCAGACGTGTATTTTTTACAGACCTTCAACCACCTGCAACTAAATATCTTTGTTATTTTAACTGTTTCAATGAAAAAAATTTTAAATGTAGTTTTTTTCACCGAATTCTATTATTTTCCTTTAGTTTGGGAGGTGTTTGTTATACTGCATGTGTAGTACACGGGTAAAAATGAAAGCAAACAATAAATGATACTTTTTCAAAAAAAAAAAAAATAGCATACAGTAACTATGAGCGATCTCATGAGACAAAAATTTACGCAATATCCTTAAAGTGAATTTCTGAACTTCAAATTTATTTGGGGGTTAATTATAGTGGTCAAAAATACTTTCGCACGTGTCCTTATTTAAGAGAGCAGTATACGGTCCTTATTTAAGAGGACAGCAAGAAAATTACAAACTATTTTTAAAAATTATTAATTAATCATAATAAATTTAGTACTTCATAGTATTTTTGCTCTCATCCTTTGCCACAGTAGGTTCCTTAAGCTGGCTAGGCGTTGCACCTGTTAGAATTTTCGTAGAAACGACGTGGGCTTGTAACTCGAAGTGCTTTTGATCTTTCGATGCTGCGTCATTCCGACTTTGGAGGACTTGTTATTCCGACCAAAGTTAACCTCACTTAAGACTACAGTAAACCTCACTTTATAAAAGTGGAACAATATCAATGAGTTTATTAGAAATGGGCACTTTTAAGTCACATACATATGTAATTATAAGCCGAAATTCAACACTTTTTACAATTCTCAAAATAAATGCAGGATTTTTTGATCAGAAATAACAACAAAAATTAAAAAATTACTTAACTTGAAACATATATGTATACCAGCATTACCAATTAAAATCAAAAATTTTTCATCATTTCTTAATAAAATCGTCAGAAAGTCTCATGATTCATTAAGGCGAAAAATACCATTTTGAGCAATTTCATTAAGGATAATAACGCAAGTTTGTAATTTGTCGAAAATTTTTAGAGTTCAGGTCTACAATAATAGGTCAGCTGTCTTGCGGGTAACTAATTGATAACGATTTTTTTAGGTTTGTTGTTGCCTGATTTAAATTGTACATTTAAAGCAATGCTTTCTATTCACTGAAATAAGTTGCTGCTATTTAATTGTCAAGTAATGCTTGCACTATTATGACAAATTTTCATTAATTTAATATCGGAATTTCTCTCTTCCGTCGCATTAATTTTCTCGATCAAGAGGTGTTATCTTATATCTTTTTCAATTTGGTGGATTTCAACACATTTCACTACTACTATTTTATATTACTGTACTGCTGCAATTTTGCTGTTTCAGATTTCTGGTTTCACCCAAGAGACCAACTATTGAATGAAAAAATTTGGGGAAAATGCTTCCTTCAGTTTAATGTAATTTGAGAAAAATGTGCTGCGAAAAATAATACAATACAATAATACAAAAATTACAGAAACTCATTTATTGCAGTATGATAAAATACAGTATAATTTTAATAGTCCATTTAAATATTAATGTAACATTATTATTGATATTATTAGTATTAATATTATATTACTATCGATAATATTTTTAGAGTTTGTATTACTAGTACATATTAATATTATTATTACAATAATATATTAAATATATGGTTTTTTTATTGATTCCTATAATGTCTTAGCACAAATTATCATAGATTATACATAAATTATCCTAAGTAAATCGCCACTAAAAAATTAGTGTTTTGCATTCTTCGGTACGAATCGAAGAGGCCTAAAAAGCCAGATTTTACTGCATTAAAAAGGAAATTGGATTGCGAAGTAGAAAAAAATCAAACGAACAATATTAATGAATCAAAACTATGTTAAAGAAGTAAAGCATAAGAGCGCCCAGTGTGGGCAGAACTGATAAAATTCAAATAAGTTTTAAATTTGTCTGAAAATTTATTTCTTGTTCTCATTCCTTCAAACAAAAATAAACGTTGAAATGAAAGAAAAAAACATAAAACATAATTACACAAACAAATTATGTGTTATTTATAAGTAAAGTTCCATGTGTGCATAATTTTAACGGCATAAAACAAATTTAAACTTTAGTGCATGGTTTTGGTATTTTGGGGTATGTTCTATAGTAAATCAAATATTAGTTGCATATTCTATTTTTTAAAAATATTGCAATTGGTAGTATAATATAAGTTAGGTGTACTTTAACTGTGTGAGCTGAAATTTTGAATGAACTTGCTGTGATTAAGAGGATATGTTCCGGCTGTCCACATATTATTTTGTGTGCGTGTTTCGAGTACGATTGGAGCCTTGTATATTTTGGACTACTGACTCAGGCTGAGGGGACAAATTAGCTCCAGTGATTTTGAAAATTTGGATTCCAAAAATGTATTTAAAGGTTCGCTAGTTTTTTGCTGAAGCTTATTGAAGATAAAACATCTTATACTGGGTGTAGCGCAGTATTTTACTTATTTGAAAATGAAACAAAAGATAATAAACGTTACGACGGGAATAGTGGTATTTCAGCTCGAATTTAGCTCGGTAGGGTTCCAACGTCTAGTGGAGATTGCTATGAAATTTCGATTTCAGGTAATCACAAGGGAGAAAATCAAGGGGGTTCAAATTAGAAAAGCGTGCAGGCTAGTTGTGGTTCCCCCCTCAGACGAATGAGCCTTCCAGGGAAAGCTTGTCTCAGAAAATTCGTGAAAATTCCTGATGTGTGCGCTATTGCACCATCTTATTGAAACGGCGTATTATATATATTGCATAGTCACTTAACGATCTGCATGAACATTTACGGACCGACCGTTATAGGGTTTTTTTTTTATTACGGTCACTATTGCTCAAGCGATAAGAGTATTGACTGAAGGAAATTTAAATCAAATTTTGATTGAAAAGTGTGGTACATTTTCAGATCATCCGCCTAAAAAAGGCGCGGAATGTCATATGACACATCCGAGAGATCCGAAAGAAATATATTGAACAGGAGCGGCCCTAGGTGACTGCCTTGAGCTATCCCAGAGGAGACAGTATTTTTTCGAAAGCACATTTGAGATTAATGTCATAAGATTGGTGGTAGTTAATCTGCCCTCTCTGAAGCCATGTTGTTGTTGTTGTTTCTCGAAATTTGTATTGTAAAAATGTGATAACGTGTTTGTAGAGAGCTAAAAGGTGAAGAAAATTCGGATGTTTTGAAAAAAAAATCGACCAGAAATCATCTACGATATCATTTTTGGCTGAAGGAAATTTCAATATAACTCGCGTCGCCTCGGCACAATCCAGTCCCCAGTTAAACACCATTACAAACATTCTTAAATAATTTCTTTCAATCTCTGAATACTAATCCAGTCGAGGCATTTATTGAAAAGCAATAATTTTTTGGGCAATGCATACGTAAATTCGAATACAAATGATCTAACCGAACACTTCAAATTTCGAATCGGCGCCTCATAATTTTTCAATTTTACGTGACCTGTACACAAAACTTTCAAAATCAACGTGTAATAATTTTCCCTAACCCCAATACAAAATCAAGTTCCACAAACCGCTTAACCGTTCGTCCCCAGCGACCTAGTCTATTCCAAAGTCTATGAAATTGAACCCTTTTCAATTGTGTCTGCTCCACTATGAAGATGTCGGCTTCCTTAAAAGGAGGGATGATATTCCAATGTAAACAATATCGAGCTCCAACTAAATCAACTCCTGCAGCGTCAACTATGAAGTGTTTATTGAATCTTTTCAAATAACTCTAGTTAAATATGTTGCCACTTGTCCGCCCCGATTGCCTACTTTATGCCTCGGACTTTTGAGATGATTCATGAAGATCGAACAATTATTTTCCGGTTTCGGTTCGAATCATGAAATATGATCGGTGAGCCTTTTTGGTCCTAATTTCGACGCATTTTGTGTAAGAATTTCGATATTTGTGGGATATAATGAAGTGTGTATATATGCTAATGGTCTTAATGTCAATAGTTCAGAGGGGCTGTATCCGTCTGTAGAAGGCGCATTGTGGGCTAGTTAAGTTTTTCGATTATTTAATAGTAGCGTTGTTGGGATTGTGGTCTATATGTAGCAAAGCCTTATCGTTCCTTGTGGAGTTGGAATAATTTGGAAGGATCACAAACTCTTTAAGAATCATCGAACGAAAGCAGTAGATTTCTAAACAAATTAAATTTAACCAAATAAAAATTTAAATTCTTAAACGTTGAAATGAATAATGTGAGTATCTTCTCGCTCTTATAAATTTCAATAAAAAAATCCATCAACCACCAGCAGGTTGTGTGAAAACTTCTTCGGAAGCGAAAGCGGTAAACATTCTTTGCCCATCTATTACTAGGCTAGTGCTTAGAATTTGTCCCTCAGAAAATAGCGGTGCGATTTTATCTTGATGGATGGCCCTCAATCAATAAATAATCTCGTCAATTGGATGTTTATCTGACGACGATAACGATCGCGAAGGTAATAGCCGCGCGGCCGAGTACCGGTGCTGTCGTGAATCCGTGAACTGAAGGTAGACAGATAGCTGAAAGGGTCTGGCGATTGAGCCGCAGATACTTAGCTTTTCGATAAGATGCAAAGACAAATCGAATAGAACTGTTTAGCATAAATCACTAATCGAATTTTCTAAAGCAGTGCTTCTTAGAATTTCAGAGGTGAGGTTCGAATTTATTTAGGAAATTTCGTAGCGTATTAAGAGCATTACAAAATGTAGCATTATTTTATTCAACAATAAAAAATATAATTTTAGGGACTATTGCTCTTTAGAATAACAACTTCAAAAGCAAAGACAAATAGCTCAATCTGGTGCTATTTGCTAGTTCTTGGCAGTTTCTGTGCCACTGTCTTAGCGCGAATTCTAGAAAACTCACCGGTACTTAGCGCATTTTCATTATAATATGGTTCATTTCATAACTATCCATCGCCACAGGGGGAAGTCATCTTTTCGATAGACCCGGTGAAGTGCTAGCTAGCGCTTTCTTTTTTTCTCTATTCCTAGGCATTGATTCGATCTTAGCATTGATTTAAGTGTTTTTTTTCACTTTTGTGATAAAAATATGCATCTACCTAAGGTCGATCGTCTGTCGTTTTTAGTGTTTCGCGCACAGCATGGCGTAATGACTGTGAATGCACATAATTCCGATTGATAATCGTTTGATGTTGATTGCTGATTACATTTCGGTTTTGGTGCGTTCTTTGTTTTTGTAGACGGTATGTAAATTCGAAATGAAATACGATGAGAGTGTATCGATGGGAAAATCGTAACAGAAGCGTTCTACGTTTGGAATTATGCAATTAACCATGAGGTGAAGTTGAAGCTCAGTAAAAAGTTGAATTTATTGAAAGGATATTGCAATCGAAACTTATGTTTCGTAAAATATGGATTTCTAATATCCTGAGAGAAAAATTGGTTTGACGAGAGGAAAATGCATTCTACATACATGGTGAAGGAGAATTAGATTTTGAGATTAGATAAAATTTTGAGCACTGTCATCTTTCCAGCGCTGCTACCTTCTAAAAAAATCTACCAGGGCGAAAGATGTCAAGACCAACAATAGAAGAAGCACAAAAATTAGATGATGATATCCTGAAGGCGATGATGGATTCAGATCATCGTCAAACAATTGAGGAATTAGCATTGACAATTGGCTCAGGATCATTTTCATTGCATAGGGACATTATACAGGCAACGAATTTGGGTTCCTCAGGAATTGATGAGGACAGTACTGGCAATTACGTACCATCTGCCTGTGTCTTTTGTCTCGGTATGATGTCGATCGGTTTTTTGCGGCCAATTGTAATTGTAACTGTGTTGTGAAGTGGGTGCTATACAATAATCATGTACGAGAAAAACAATGGCTTTCTTCCAGAAAAAGAACTTGTTCTGACTGCTCGACCATCGCTAACAATAAAGAAGGTTCTTGTTTGTGTGGTGGGATTTCCTGGAACTATACACTAAGAATTGCCTGGTATAGTTCCAATATGAACGTTCTGTTTTGATAAACAAAATGGATCATTCAACACGATAACCCTATGTTTTCAGATCGTTCGAGTCTACAATAAAAGAGAAAAAATATAATAATGCTATCATTTCATGTGAGTTCAGTGGCTAGTGTAGCTGTGCCTATAACATAACTGGTGCGCGACGTCGATCGATAGATGGTAATTTTAATACAAACTCGTTGTATAATTAGAAATGTTTTCGAACCATTGTCAAATGAAGGTAGTAATATGCATGATTTTCATACTAAATACGATGAATCATCTACGTCTTCTGTAACATCTACACCATAAGTCCTTTCACCGATAATTGAATTGAAAATATCTTTATTTTGAATTAATCGTACATTCTTAGCCTAACTTAAAGTTCAATTAACAAGAAAACTTAAAATCTAGCGGCTATACTATTTTAGCCAGCTGGTTCTGATTGGTTTTATTTTTTATATGTATATTTTCACGGAACAATTATTTTTTTTGCTTACACACTAATGCTATTACCCGGCCTGTACAACAGCTGCGATTACCCTGGCAATGATTTGCTTAAAAACCACTTTTTATTAAAATAACGATCTAACTTATACCTAATTATAACTAACTTAGCCTAATTAGACCTGAATCTTAACGTAGGTCTTAAATCTAACCCCTTCTGTTCGTCGGGTGGCCTATGTAGCGGAGAAACACATCTGTGAGACGCTGCTGCTCTGCTATCTTCGCGGGGCGCACAAATGGCTCATTAGAACCACCTGTACGCCTTATAGATCGAATCAACCTATTCCCATGTCCGTCTGATTGTCTGTAGAATCGTGTCGTTAGTTCCACAGCTCGGTCCCTAAGTTACTTCAATCCCGACTCTTGATACTGTAGAAGGTTCTTCGGCCACTTCTTAGTTACCGGGTTGTAGAACCTGCCAGTGCAGAAACGGAGAATTCTTCTTTCGAACATCGCCGCTTCGAGCTGATAATCCAGGATGGAGATACATAAGTCAGGATGGGTCGAATGAGGGTCTGATATCAAATGGATTTAGCTTTGGTGGTAATGCCCATCCTTTTGGTGAAAAGAGGTGGGATGCGTTGAAATGTTGATTTTTGATTTTTCGCCGCACAAAGGAATTAAACTTTAGAAACTCCAGGAAATTGATTCCGAGATACTTTAGAGATGGCCTAGGAGTAATCTTGGATGTTCCGAACGAAACGGCGAGTTTTTTGGTCTTGTTGCAAATAGTTTGAGATCCCCGATACTCGGAAAAATTGCGAAATATGCATAGCTGAGTCTTACTGCTGTTTGGTTTGATCCCCCATTCGTCAAAGTAAAGATTTATTCCTTCCAAGTAGTATTCCAGGCTCTTCGCTGGTCAGAGCGGGTCTTGGCTCAATGCTAATAAGAGCGTTCCATCAACATATTGGAGGATTTGAACTTGGGGTTGGCCCACTGGAATAGGTAGGTCAGCGGTGAATATGGTATAAAGAACTGGTCCAGTGACAGAACCTTATGGAACTCCAGATGTCACAGGTTCTATTAGAGAATCTGCTCCATTAACGCTGATATAGTATTGTCTGTTGATAAGAAAGCTTGCGACGAGTCTTACTACCTCTTTTGGGAATCCAAACTTAATTAACTTAAAGACCTTCGTGCCAAATTGAATCGAAAGCCTTCTCGATATCTAAAGCACACACTACTGTCGGAGTGTTTCGACACAATTTGATCATGCAAGTACAAGATGGCTGCTGAGTGCCGTGCTTGCGCCTAAAGCCTAACTGGTGATTAGAGATTACCTGTGTGAGCTCACAGTGGTTTTTAATCATTTCCAACCACATTTTCTCAAAAAGCTTCCCCAAATTAGATAGCAAGGAAATTGGACGCAAATAGCTAGCTTCTTTAGCTTTGCCTTTGTTATGAATGGGAGCAATCTTTGCTACTTTCTATGTGTTAGGAAAGTAGCCACTTTTCAGGGCGTTGTTGAAAACAATGGAAAAAATTCTGTACATAGAGATTGGTAGATGTTTAACAATGAAATTAGATATTCCATCATGTCGAGAAAATTTCTTAATCTTTATAACGCTGAGCAGTTGCACCAAGTATTCGCTATTAACAAAGTGGAACCGGTCATTTACATTTGGCGGGTCATCCAAAGGGTTTACGGATGAAAATGTGTGTACTGAAGAAGCGATTGACTTCCTCTTTTACTAGAGCAGAACAGTCAGGCGGAACGGCATTCAACTGGGATTGGAAAGTTGATGCAAACAACTCTGCCTGACGGTCAGGGTCGCGTACAGCAACATTGTCAATCGTTACCACTATCTCCTGGCTTTTGTATTTGCTAGAAAGCAGATTAATTTCCTTAAGGCCAGCGATACATGTAAACGCCTGAATTTAAACCATTTTTCAGAGGCTTATTTAACTTTTAAATTTAAAGGAATAAATGAATCGTTTTGAAAGTGAGCATGGTTATTCATTACATATAAAAATACAAGAACCTGATTTTATTTAATTTTTTTTTCAAAATGGCCGCCGTAGTAACCTATCTCCTGAGACCCTCGCCGCGAAAGGCATCAATCGGCGGGATTTTTAGCATCAGTTACAGCAATCTTAATTCAAAAAAATGGATTGGAGTGTGTTCATTAAACATGTATCTTCTAGTTGAACCAAGAAAAAAAACAAAGTAAAAAAATCGTGAATTAGCACGCCTCATAAAAAAAAGTACGATTTTTGACCCTTTTTTTCGACAGATTTTGGGTCAAAAATGCTAAATTTTGAAAAAAAAAAACCTGGCATTATTGGGATTCAACTAAAAGCTTCTACTATAGAGAAAACGTGTGCCAAGTTTCATAAGAATCGGTTGAGAACTTTTTGAGTTATTTTGCCCGCCAATTTAATAAAAAGTCGTTTCGAGAAAAACGCGTAGTTTTGACACACAGAAACTCTATGATTATAGCAACTTACCAACTAATCAGTGATTCCAGGCCCATACAGAAGTCCTTCAGTACGTTTATTTTTTAGATGTTAATTTAACTATTTATGCAAAAAAAAAGAAACTCGAATTTTTGAGAATTTTACATGTATCACCGGCCTTAAACATGTCAGAACCAATTCAAAAATATTTCCAAACTCAAAAAAAAAAAATTTGTCGAGCACCGATAAGATTAAAATTTGAGCAACTACCTTTAAATGTGTGTTGGGTGAGAAAAGTGTTAAATGAATTTTAAAAGCACAGAACCATGTAACAGTCGACTGTCGTTCAGATTCGTCATTTGGGTGGCAATTTTTAAAATTATTTATTTTCAGCAAATTATTTTATTATTTCTTGATTGTACTGTTTTAAATTATAGGTATATTTTGCTGATTTTTATTCACTTTATTGCATTGAATTTCGGTTAAATTTAGAAGATTTTGTTTGTTTCCAAATGTAGAGGGCATGTTCAAAATCAGGTACTGCATAATGTTTTGAGTCTCAACATTTTGCTGTAACTGCAATAATTACTGTAGTCTCCAATGAAAGTTTAAGTGCATCATCTGCATAAGTGCTGGCCCAGTAGATTACAGTGTCAATTGTGGAACATGACGTTTCAGTGACTGCTCCTGATGGCTGCGAAATATGCTCATCCTGTCGCTGCAGACATTATAGTCCTGGTTGCTAAGTTGATGAAAAAAGATCTCATTAGACCTGGTTAGAGTTTTAATCAAGACTTAGTTTTAATCGATATAAACCAGGAATTTTTCAGCACAAATGTGGCTTTCTTTCTCATTTTCATAGCTAATGAAGTAGATTATGATTATGAGCTATAAACTAGTAAAATTTATAGTATTTTCAATTCTTCTTATTTTTAAAGCATCTAATACTATGCTTATTAATCATTGGAATAAATAAGCATTAGAAATTAGTAAACATTATGGCCACTTTAAACTGTATATGCAGACCAATAGACTTATCGATATGTCATGAAACTATGCCTTTACTGCACAAAGTAATACTTACGATGTTGCATAAAGTAATACTTACAGCAATCTTGCAAGTCATTCTACCTAGGTTCTAAAATCAATCGCACTAAATTACCTGCGTATACAATCCAAAGAATAAAGATTCTTCTTGCCATTGAACCCTCCTTAGTTGGTGAGTTATTTGTTTATACCTTTGTTAGCCCATTAGTGTGGGAGTTAATTCTTCCACGGTCTTCACTCAATGGTCAAGGGATATGGCCTCAGGATCGTAGGAAATAACGAGAAGAATAAGTTATTTTGACTATCGAACCATATAGAATAGTGAGTATTTTGAACTCTACACACCTCAACTTCTAAAATGTAGTTATTGCAAACCATCGTAAGCATAATATAAGCAATTCACACATTGAAATCCCATCTATTGCCCTAATCATCATACCCACCCGTAAGATTCTCGAGCAAATTGCTAGAATTAAATCGATTAGCCTTCGTCACCTGCAATAAAACCTAATAAATTCCGCCCTAAACCATTCCCGAACAAAGTATTTAGGAGAAGAACATGACAGTTTTGCTCGTTACTGTTCAGAATGAAACTTATGCTCAGTCAGGACATTATCAGATAGTCGATGGATGCATTTGTAGGACGTTAATGTCTCGTTTACATGCATTCTTTCCGAGATCCGAAGCCCACCCATATTTGTAGAATCTGTACTCGTAAAGTAACTTCCACCGAAAACTCTTCCTCGAGAAAATGCAAATGGAATTGCGAGTTGTCGATTAGGTTTGGAAAATTTACGCTCGTTTATTAGGTACTGGATCGTTTCGCACATGAAATGCTGGCTTGGCTGGTGGCTTCATCTTCTGGATCTTGGCGCGACCGAGATACCAGATGAGATGAATGTACTGCGCTGGTGATTCCCATAAATATGCTTTGCTTCCTTGTTGGTCGCGTCTGACGTTAGCGTCTATGTTCTAATGTTCATGCCGATGATAGAGGAAGTATGCCGTAGTGGCACTAAGTGCTGATTATATTTGCTTGATACGATCCAGACAGTCATCTAATCAAAATTCATTTCTGGCATCGAGTTTTGCGGGCATTTATTTGACATCGGGAAAAAGCATAATATTGGAATTACTCATTCATGTGTATGTGAAAATAATATGTAGAAACAAACTGTCGTTTGTGGGCGATGCTGCTATAACTTTCAGCATCAGGCATTTGTTTCTTTCGCGTCAGCAGCGATTGTTTTTCGAATGAATGTTTGCCAGCAAGCAAAGTGCATAACATATCCCGAGTCTATTGGTTGACGTATGACGCTAATGTGAAAACACAATTTCTTCGAGTTAACCTTTTCTAATTCCCAATGCCACAAGGGAAATGTTTGACCGACTATGGATCGTATACATTTTGCATCATTGATGTATGTACAATAGATGGTCTATTTACTTTCGAACTGGTTGGATACAGAGCTTGTTAGTCGGAGAAATGTGCTCGTAATTAATTTAAATGGACATGTTTCGAGTTTTTATCATTATATTGTTAATTAGCAAATAATTGTCTTGAATGTCCATCTAATGTCTTTATTGATGTGTGAATTTATCACCTTGAAGGGCTGCAAGCTGTACAAATCTGCTGTAATTAGTTGCGCTTAGAGTGAACTGCTAAAGAATAAGACCACACATAATTTTAGTATTTCGGGCCTGAAATCATTTACCATAGAAAAATGAACGAATATTCGAGTAAAATTATTTATATATTTATCTAATCTACGGCTGTGCGTAAGCTAGAAAAAACTTCGATGAAATCGTTTTGAAATAAGTTTGCTTTCCCCGCGATTTTCACGAAAACGTGATTCAACTAGACACAAAACTACTAATTATTTCATATCGCCCTGACGTACTGATATCTAAATTAAAGTGAAAATAGAGGCACCTGGTTGCATAAAGAACTCAATTCGTTACACCCAATTACGAGTCTGACGAGGGTAAAAACGTTGATTTGAAGATAAAAGTTCCTAAGGATGGCAGCTGTTTGCACGCCTTCCGCGGTAAAGTATTGTATGCGTTACCGAAATTTTCTCTGAAAATCGGTAGGTGGGAACTGATCGTTGCCATTGATCATTTCGAATGGACTGTAATTATCGTATAAACAAATTACACCTTCATATTTTTCCGTGGTTCGAACCATCGCGGGCAACCCTCTAATTATCTCATATCGCACACACTATAACGTAGATGTAGCCTGTCATAAATCATCAATTCATTACTTTTCTATTGTTATCCACTCCAGAAACTATCTTCGTAGATTCTACGGACGAATGCAGATAGTCCACTCTAAAAGAAGCGCAACGTGAAATTGGTGACAAGTATCATCGTTCTAGAATGCAAGCAATCATGAGTGATTGTGCCAACTTTCAGGTTAAGTCCCGAAGGCATAGACGCCATCCAAGGCTTCTAATCAACTGGTGCGCCTGCTTGAAACGTATACGAGTACTACACCCGGGAGATCTTGATCAGATCTTCTTGAATGGTATGATATCTTGAATGTGTATGATTTATGTGCAAACCGATCTGCCCGCACTCATAAACGAAAGATATGATGACTCAATCAAAGCCTTATTGAGGTTATAAATTGCACGTAAAAGAGACAGGTTAACGAGAGCCCTATCATTTAAGTATGAGTGTATCGAGGGACTAGAATAAATTGCTTAGCGCAGTATTGAGTAGTTTATTAGATGGTTGCATACAGAAGAGTATTGTTCAGTAGTAAAATTTACTGATACTCAATTTAGGAAATTAATTTATTCGGTGAGAGTAGAAGACAGACTCAGTCGAAGGTACTGGATGGGAGGGTTTTGTTTCAACGCCGTTGTGTTGCAAAACGCAGCGGATTGTAGAGAAACGTTCTTTTTATATTGATCCTTGTGGTGCAGTGTACTTTCCGTTTACAGTTCACAGTCTCCCCTCTATTCGTGGTCCTGGAAAATCAATGTTAATTTCGGTCAAGGCATTCAAAGCAATAGAGAATATGTTATAAGCAAGAGAAGTCATTGGTAAGAGGGATCCGGCGAAAAGCGAATAAAATAATTAGATGTTAGAATAAGATAATTAGACGAAAAAGCATCAACAGCTTGTTGTTCCAACACCCAATTCACGTCAGTTAAACGATCCATGTTCTAAAATGGCAAACCTTCAACTGAATAAATGACAGCGTGTGTTCGTGTATCTTTGACAAATGTCACTATTACTTTTTCAAGCACGAATTTAATAACCCTATGTATACAACCCACATAATTTTTAAAAACTAACGATTACAAAATAAGTCCTTTAAACCTGGTAACACTTTCTTCAAGAAGAATGGCGTTATGGTTTTTGATGTGTCTGCGGGCTTCCTTTCAAATAAAATAACTTTTAATTCAATGAGAATCAGCATCACATGAATGCTGCAAAATATTCAACCATTTTTCCAACTACTATTTCCCGTTCATTTCCAAATCAAGTTTCAAAAGTTCTTTATGGAAAACTTTATATTTCTAAACAGAACCTTGTTTCCTTTTCTTAAAGTCTCCATCACAAAATTATAATCATGTAAAAGTCTGGGATCATAAACTTACTTAATATTAGTTTTCTTAAAGAAAACATATTTGAAAATTGGTTTTTTTTCCTATACACTTTACCTAGTTTAAATAAATAAATAAATGAAGTAGCTTTGAAAACATCAACACCGGAACAGGATTGTTGTTGCTTTCAATCCTATTATCCTAATCAGCTCTCGAGAGAGGCGAAAAAACGCAACTACTGTTTTATTTAAAAAAAAAAAACCTAACTTTTGACATTATTGTTGTGTACTCATTTGTTTACCATTTAAAGAGCTTGACAAAACAATGTGCTCAATGGAAAAATGTTTGCGATAAGCTAAACCCGAAGTTGAATTTAAGAGTATCGCTCTATAATACTGAGCCACAAACATATTATGATGGCAGCATTTAGTTCGACTAAGGTCAAAAATATGCCTATGAAATGTTTAGTAACAAGACTTAAATACTTTGTTTAGTTAGTGCTTGCTACAGGCTTCAGAGCTATTTTAATAAGAATGATTAACTTTGCAATACCTTCACTTGGATGACATCAACTTACAAACCAAGCTGAATAAATAATTCAGAAAATGAACAACTTTATCCCGATTACGTAGACGTCACGACCTAAGACTCATTGAAATGTACACTGAGAAAAAAACAGCGCCAGAGACCATAATTTACATACTTCCGGCGCTATATACTTGTTCAATTTGGGGACTCTGATAAAATACAGCCACTGATGCCATTCTCCATGGCAAAAAATTCATAGGATTAAAGCCTTTATCGCTATGTAGTATAACCCCTCTAAGCCATGCATTATAGCCCTGATAAGTAGCAAAGTAAAAGCAAAACTGTCACCGTTTTAGACAGTTTCGTTATTTTGACAATTTTAAGTTATAGAAACAGGAATTTAAATGACTGAAATCTAATTTTTTACTTTTAAATTAATACAAATGAATCCTACTCCAATCTGAGCTTAAACCCGTGACCCTATTCGTTACAAAACGACGCTACACCCACTAGACTACGTGAGTTAATTGAAACCCTGTTATTATTTCGTATATTTTAATGATATGTGCCGAGATTATATTCATAGTAGTTGGGGCTATGTTACATAGGAGTTTACACTATGTGCACAGTACGAAAGTCCATAATGTTTTAGAATTTGGCTTTTTAGCTACATTTTATAGCTCAGGGTACTATACACACAGCGCGGCTACCATAAATGCTGTGTTATGCTACATAGAACTACGCGCAATGTAGATTTTGGTCAGTGTGACTTTTAACTCACACAGAATTTATTCCCTGAACATTTGCCCAAAAAGCTATAACAAAAGACTAGCAAACGCATTTTATTAATGTAAAAGTAAACATCCAGCGATAATATCGAACGTTATCACTATCTGAAGCCCTTGGGCTCACTCCACGATTGTCACCCAATTCAATTAATCTTAATTATACTTTTTCACTGATTTTAATTTCCCTACACTTTCCATTCATTAAATTGTGCATTCTCACTTATCTTGAATCATCACGACCATCTTCAGTAACTACATACATATTCTTATACTCAACCACCTCATTCAACATCCCATTTCAAAGACTTCGTCCTAAACGATAGGCTACTAACGCAAAAACACCCACCGAATTGATGTCAATGTCCACTAACCCATTGTCCAAGAAAGTGCATTGACTACGTATAGTGTATGTCGACTTCGAATGTTAACGAAATGCAATTAAAAGTGAATAAAGGAGTTGCAGTCAGAAATAGTGAATGAAAATGTAGGGCAAAAAGTGCACTTGAAATACATATATTCTTTGAAATCCGAACAAATGCTAATGGCTTGAAAGAGTTGTAACGACAAAAAGATGTTCGCTGAATTTCTATGTTACCGATCACGATCCTGATGTCGATCACAAGATAATTGAAAATGGCCGGTTACACCTGTTTCATGCGAAAATCCATTTAGCTGGCTGGTGGTTAGACGATTGCATGGTAGTGACGTTGAGCTACCAGATGGAAATTTAATTGACTGACGAGTTTGGTATAGCTAAAGCTACACATAGTTCAATCCAGAGAAAAAAAAAATCCAGAGAAATAACTGTATATTTCAAAATTATCATCAAGAAGTAGGGCTACCTAAATCTTTATATGATTGAATGAATATTAGTCAACGCTTAGCAAATGAAACAAATCCACCCTTTCCCGCTGGTTCAGAGCCACTAAGACAGGAAAATCGCTTCTTCGCAAACGTATCCATGTCAAGTACACCAACGTAAATCCGAAAGGTGCCACTAAAGTATTTCATGCTCGATCGGATCATTTAGGATGTACAACAATTCAAACCATAACAATTCGACTGCAACATGCTCAACATCCATTTTTGGCAAGCGCGTGTTTTTTCTGCCGCTGATTCCGATAAGATACTGATCTGGCGAAGATAACTTTCAGTTTTAAATTTGATTTTAATTGGAATCGGATTCTCTTGCGCAACTACATCTTCGACAACTAAGCTGATCTTCTCCTTCCTGATCACATAATTTCGGACGTATGATTCAATGCAAATAAACACTGGAACATTTCTGTGCTCCTCTTTTTCTTTGGACTTTGGTCAGAATTCACTTTTGCTTCAGCAGAAAGCGGTCGTACCAGTCCCAACCAATTTCTCCTTAAGCGACTGAGTGACAAGCGGACGGGCTATTTAACGCGTAAATATGCAAAATGTATTCGAAAATCAGAAATTTCAATTTAGACACTCACCTGTGGTTGGTCTGACAATTTGACACATCGAACGGATAAGGAAGCAGTTGTACTTGTAGTTAGTAAGCGCATCGCTTATTGCAGCTTCAATTGAAATACCATCTGAACTGAGGGCATTTGCCAGGCAGTTAAAACGGTTCTTTGATGTAATAGTTGGAATGAGACTAATGTGTCTAATTAAAATGTCCGATGATATCAGTGATAAGAGTTGGGTCTCATTAAGCATATTTGCCGTGGTGCAATTTAAAGAAGTATTCTAACATATTAAATGTGTTACTCTGGCGAACGCAAATCAGTCATGCAATTAGTTTGTGAGTTTCGATTTGCGTGTAAACTTCATTACTTGCCATTTGCTTTTGATAGTAGAATATTATTTGATCAGTTTCATTAAATGGTAAAATTCTGCTCGAATCTTAGAGCTGTGTCAAGAATCTGTAAATTGTATGGTGTATACAAACGATAGACCAATCAAAAATAAAAACTTAGAATAGAAAACCTTCTTTGATATTCCAAATAGTGAAAGTGATTTCTTAATGAAAACAGGAGTCAATTTGAATCAAATACCGCATACGATATGAATAATGGCAGACCTTGAACTATATTTTTTTCATGATTTCTTAACTATGACTTATCAGACGACATCTTCCTAGAATCATACCCGCAAAATCCAAATTGGCGAATTGAATTCGAGAAGATTAAATCTTCGCATTCATTCATAACAATATTGTTCAAAGTAATCAGTGTCTGCGGATCCGCAAAAAGCACAGTATGTGGTCCTCTTTTATTAATAGTCTCCTTTACTGCTTACCATACAACACCCGCAAGACTTCCACATTAAAGTCCGAGTAAGGTGTCTTGGTAACGCACGGACGCAGCATCAATTGCACCCAACAGTCGTCTTTGTTGCAATCAAAAGCGATAATGATCTAGTATGACAGCATTGCAGACATGATCATAGGTAGAAAATTGTCATGATCGCTTGGTCGTGAATAATAACAATGAGCCGGACTGTTGTAGGAGCCTTTTGAAGCTACGTGATTTTCAACTTTTTTTCATTGTTGCTAAACGATTTCATGGAAATTATGATGATGAAGTTGTCGCCTAATAATTTTCAGGTCTTACAATTTTATGTGATGATGTTTACTGCTGCAGTAACAGGCTTTTTATACGCATGAAGATAATAATATATACATTGGGATTATATCAACTAATTGAAAATGTATGAGCGGTAGTAATTCCACAGGTTGTTTCTTAAACAAGTTTAAGGCTTTGGTTTCTCTCTATGCAATTTTATCCAGCTGTACTCCAATGGGTTTTGAAGAAGAACACTACCAAAATATCAAAACTCAGTAGAAAGTTATTGCAATAGAATAGAAAAATTATAATTATTTAAAATCAAAATAGTCTTTTAATTCAATTGGAACATTCTTGTTTGATTTTTTCATTAAAACATGAATCGTAAAAACAAGAAAAAAATAAAAACCAAAATGTAAAAACAAGAAAAAACCAAAAACTATGCGTGTTTAACAACTTTTTTTGTGTAAAAGGACTTAGTTCAATAAACAAAAAGGGCAACGAAAAATAATAAATATTTCATCGGACTGATCATTTTGTACGGCTCTTTTCAATTACAATGTAGCTTCGGGAACCGGCCCTTTGTGCAATCCGACCAAATCCTGCTTGTTTTCATATGGTCAGTGATAACCTTGATTCGTTTCCGCATAATCAGGTGTACTTGGTTCAACCGTTGCTTTAACTCACTTGTGTATACCGAAATGGTCAGATGCTGCTCAAAAGATACCCCGAATAAGTTCAGATCGGATGGTAAACGGATTTCGTTTCCGATTTAAGTCTTTCTGTGATTGCACCAGTTGACGCGTGCCCCGCTGTCCTACATAGGCCATCAGAACGAACGAAATATGTTGGTCCCAGTCTCTTGTGGTCTCTTTAATCACCTTTGTATAATACTTAATGAACGTGCCGTTGAATCGTTCGACCATTCGATCAGACTGAGGGTGGAGGTGCGTTGTTCTCGTTTTTCATGTTCCCAGCAGTTTGCACGTTTCACCGAAAACTTGCGACTCGAAATTTTGACCGTTATCTGAAGGCAGCTCACGGGGTACGCTATATCTTCTGAAAAATACAAGACGATCCGTTTCGCTACTTTAGTTGCCTCTTGGTTTGGGTTGGAGTATACTTCTGACCATTTACTGGAGGAATCCACCACCACTAGGGCATACCGATATCCCCACTTGGATTCTGGAAATTACTCTGCAATTTCCAGGGCTATGCTTTCGAACGGTGCTCCCACACTACACTTTTGCATCAGTTATCTGGTTCTTGGCTTTAAACCATTGATGGCAGCGTAGGTCGTACGCTTTCGGCACCAACTCTCTATGTCTTCTCAAGTAGGTAGCCTGTAAAATTGTTCACGTATCTTTGCTAGTGTTTTGTTTACTTCCAGGTATTATCATTTTCCAAGTACTTTTTAGACTCAACTTTGGATGACGTACCATCTGCCGTTTCTATCTTCGCTTCAGGACCCTACCTTCCACCTGAAAAAAAAAATCGATTGAACCCAGTAGCTTTTTGACATATCCTTTTATGCAGGGCTTCTGTAGACTCCTTCTATATCAATAATGATGCTAAAGCCTTCCCCGACCATCCTTCAGCGATTTCATCTATCATCAATCACACATTAGTACTTGGCAACGTTTGCAGCTAGTTGGCCAGGAACGACGAAACAAAGCATCTGAGCTCCCGTGCATTCCTCCTTTTCAATGTGTTATGTCGCAGTAATATGAGTGTATCCTTGAAGTAGTGATGCTTTCAGGGTCATTAGCTCTGTCGGCCAACCTCTGATCTTCGACTTTGTTTTCTACTGCCTGCTTTGATTTTCTCCAAGAAGCCATTGTTAAGTTTGACTGTCTCGACTCTCTGCTTTGATTACATTTGGTCCGCATCACTTGCAGTGCCTGGGCTAGCACTTTTGCGGCAGTCTAGGCTCAGGTTTCCTCTCTTTCCACAATTCCAATGTGAAGCTATCTGGCCTTGTCCTTTTTTCTTGTAGCTGTCAGCAATCTCGTAGTTGATATGTCCTCGCTTACCACAGTTCCAGCACCTAAGCGCACCGTTTACCAGCGATTCCCTATTCATGTGAACGAGCTCATATCTACACTCTTTCAAATTTATTTTGCGAATTCTGGCTGTGCTACGTGTTACACTTTTGACTGCTTCAAAGTTCACGTTAGACGCCAATATAAGTTTTCACAATCCGCTTTTCCGCTAGTCAAACTATCTGTTGGAGCTCTCGATTTTAAAGTGCACTGATGAAGGCATCTGTAGCTGTATCTTTGATAATACGGGGTAGTTAAATAATGCTAGCCTGAATGCTCTCCTCGAACTTACTTTCTATATTTTTCATTGCATCGAAATCAGAATTTGCATCAGCGCATTCCCAGAAACTTTATTTTCGTTGCTATCATCTCCTGTAATAAGCTCCATGTGTGGAAGCTCCAAAAGTATCAAGTTCCATCCCTTCAGATATAAGTCTTTGGTCGTATAAGTGAGTTGTTATTAATCTTGTTTTACCACGTGGAGTCGAAGCTTTCCACTCTTTCAACTCAGCCAAATTTAGTTTGTTAGTTTTACGCAGCAATTTTAACTAGACAGTGTTATTCAATTAGAGTTCACTATGAGGATTGACTAAAAACGTAGTTCTAAAAAATTAATAATGATTTTTCCGCTGTCATTTTTCACTGTCTTTCAACTTTATCTCAGTGTCTTTCACTGTCGCGAAAATCCCACTTCTGACACCATTATTACGCTTGGTAGTTTTGCAGTTTTGGTCCCTTTGAGGGCATCCTACCTTTTTTGTACAATGCGAAGTTGTATTAAATGGGCGTATTTTTGTGAATAAATTACTCTTTATGTGATTTTTTTCAAACAGTGACCCGAACAATTTTCGGACATATAATATGTTGTCATACAGACATAACCTAATATGTAAAATCTTAAATTCGGTGGCTATGTAATATTGAGCAGCTGATGTTTATTTTTATTTTAAAGATCTCATTACACATGAAAATATTACCTTGTTCGAAAAATGTTATTCAAAATGTAATTTAAAGGACTCGTATAGGGCTTTGTGTCAGATACACTTATCATTATATGTCGTAACTACTTCCAGCATGTTTTTGTCAGAAGATATCATAAATTTCCTACCGAACAAAGGCTCAAAAAACACAAGTATCATGTTTCTAACGTAGTCAACCTTTCAGAAGCTATGAGGATGTTAACTATTTTTTATTAAAAAACGCAACAACAAAACTCTTTAGTTCATGCATAAGTATTAGTCATAACGGAAATAAAAAAATTGTTCATGTTAAAAATCAATTCTACATTCTTCTCTTGATATAATATTCAGCACATTAGAAAATGATTCATGCCTGGCGTTATACTATAGCCTATTTTCTGATTCATCTTCCGTCAGCAAATATTTTCAAATTGACATGCGTAAATTGTTTAGCCTATTTGAATGGTAAAAAGCCGCAAAGTATCTAATATTTGTCACCTTCAATTTTTATGAATGGCACATGTAGATTTTACGACCACCTTAGAAGCTAGATAATATATGCATATTAAAACTGAATGCATCAATGGCCTAAAGCACGTATGCTACTAAACCTCAACTACGTCATCATTGAAACTAATTTCAAAGTGACGATACACAGTCATGAAACAATGAAGACTCATTCAATAAAAATGAGATGCATTAATTCCTGTCTGAATATGAATTCTATTATTCTAATCTTAAGATACAGAAAAAATATGACGAAATATTATTAATCAAATGTAAGAAGTATACAAAAAATAATGCAAATAATACATATAATCCTCAAAATTATAGATAAGCTTTTTCAATTAGACTGCCACCCATGATTTATCATTGGTCGCCATCCTATTTCCACTATTCCAACAAATCTTATAAATACTATTAAAAACCGTCCATACATGGCACGTAATTCGAATCAATGCCAGGATTCCACACGAAGTGATGGTCTGAATCGAAGATATCATCAGGTCCCTCAGGTGTGATCTATCAATGCCATTTGGACCTGGCTAATTTTCCTATAATTCTTCAACATATTCACTGGCATTCGACTAAATTAATGAATGCACGGGGCAAGTAAATATTAAAACACACCAAGTATGAAACAAGTTGCAAACAACTTATTGTCGAGTTGGTCGTTGTCAACTACGAAACCATTTAACAAGGCACCAAGCCTTTAGTTGGAGGCCTGGTGCAGCTTTGCTGCTCGCCTTTAATCCGATCGTATTATGGCACTAAAAATGCACTCGACTTGTCAAAATTGCATTACGCCTGGATAATCTATCTTCACATCTTCGGTGCATAAATCGATTCTGAATTTATCGTAGATATTATTTGCACCTTTCCGATCGCATCAAAATTATCCTTCTGGATTTTTTTATCAAGTGCCTTGATCATGTCTCAAGTTAATAAGGTTATAGTCGGACCGAGCTGATGTGCTGTGCTACTCTGCTGTACCGACACTCAAGATTCGCTTGTAGCTACATAAAAAAATAAAACAAAATTTAGATAATGTTGTAGATATCGCTTCATATTGTTGTTAATCTTCGAAAAGAAAAAGATACAAACGTGTTACTTAATGCGATAAAGTTTTTTTTTGGTTTTTGCTTTCGATTTCAGGAGGAAGAGAAGGCCATCCGATTAACAGCTCGTGAAAGACGTTTCATAAAATTTGCATCGGTTGAATATGATGGGCAGCTGTATATGACACCTCAAGACTTTTTGGATTCGGTGGTCGAACAAGAGCCAAGACGTTAGTTGAAATTTCGTTGCATGATTTCAAAATATATTCGTGTATTTCTGTTTTGTATTATGCTCGCATATGTACTAGATACTTATTCGACTCTGTTTTGTTTGTTTAGCACGGTTGAAAAGAAGGGCGCTGACCGGAAAAGATATCGAACAAGTCAAAGATGTGACACCGGCTCTAAAGAAAGGATCACCGAATATGTTCCGGAAATTACGTGACAAAGGCAAGTTGTTCTATTTACATAATATAAGTTGAAATCAAACGCATATTTAAAAGCTTTCTATTGGACAGAGTGGTGATAAAATGTCAACAATTTATTACGGTGCATATATATTGTTTAGAGGAATCATTCAGTTTTCAAAAAATTCATATTACGGACGAGTATCATATACCTACAAGGTTTTTTATGAAAAAACTGGATAAAAAAGAACAATTCATTTTTATAATTTTTCAATATATTCTCACTGTATTGAAATGCACTTATTGCATTTTTCGATTACCAATTCAATTCCTTTGAAAAATTATTAACTTTGCTTGCTATAATAATATTCTTCCACGGCTTAATATCTCTTTCGGCGGAATATCTCATTGCACGTAGGGGTTTTTTCAAATCTAGAAATATATAATACTCGTTCGAAGAGAGATCTGGCCTAAATGGCGAATGATTTATTTCATTTAATTCACAGGACGATACAGCCTGCGTTGCTTTTAGACTGTAGTGAGATGATGCATTATCGTTCAAAAACAGAACGCCTCCTTCTTATTTCTTGGGCTTTGAGTTTATCGCTTTTATTTCAACGTGTGTCGAAAAACCATCATAAGGTATCCTCCCTAAAAGCATCAGCCGCGGACCACGGCAGTCCAAGTCGGGACCGCTTCCATATTACTTTCGTTCTGTCAGCCGGAGTTTGTAAGGCAACCCTCTTCTCTCTTTGGCCGCAATACCGTCTCTGCATATGTTGAAACAAACGCCTAATAGCCCGTCCAGACTACGGATACTTATGTATCCGGATACATAAGTATTGTCCTCACTGCAGCGACATCTGCAGATACATTTTACCCTTGCCAAGAAAATCAATGAAAAGTGTGGACGATACTTATGTATGCGGATACTTAAGTATCCGTAGTCTGGACGGGCTATAATAGTCTTCTGAATGTAGTATTGCCTCCACAACCGTCTCCGGAGCCGCAGGGCCGATGGTAGAGAGAGTGCTTCTCGTTGTTTTCTAAAGCAGAGGCACTTGAAAAAGGTATGAAATGAACCATCAATTTCCTTAATGCAGTATTTGCAGTATTCTGTTCTGATCTTCACTATTCTGTGGAAGCATTTCCTAAAGTGGCCATAACCTGATAGCTCACTTAGAAATTTATTTGATCGTCGTCACGCCAAAGTTTTATGGCTTGGATCGCCCTGTCGTCCATGCTCTTATTATGATTTTAGCCCAGCGTCCCTCCCAAAGCTCATGCGGTCACCCTCGAGCTTGAGCAGATGCTACCTCCCTACCCACTTCTCAGCTATTCAGAAAGACATCCCTACGCTCATTTACCAGAAAGTCCACTGTGATTGCCCCTGCTATGATCATCACCGCGTTTCCCGGTACCCTACGGTAGCTATTTCTGGTTCGTAGCACTCTTCGGTATTGAAAGCTTGCCATCCTTGCTCGACACTTTTCAAATTTTAAGGCAGTGACCCACAGTTTCGCACCATATAGGAGTCCGGACGCTCGTCATGAGTCTGCTCAGTAAGATTACAGTCACCAACGGCCTATCAATCATTTTCGGATGTGCTTCCCTTACTCCGAGATACTTTGCAGGTTTTTTTTGTCTCGACTACTTCGGAGCCAACCATCATGGGTATGGCAGTTGGTATCCTTCTTTTTTTCAGGATGGTTAACTTAGTTTTAGTATGTAATGAGCTTAGTAGGTAATGACAACTGCCAGGAGACCGTCGTATGCAGCGTTCTAAAGTCTGAATCGATAATGGATCCTTGTCCTGCTCCGGTAGTAATATTTTTGTAGGCATTTCTCTGATTTGTTTCATGTATAAGGTAATTTTTTTTTGCATAGTCTTAAAATAGTCATCTACCAGAAAATATGATTTTTTTCAAGTTGATTTTTCCACCAGTCCTTCTTATTGCTATCTGTAGTCATGGCTTCAATAGGCCCGCGAATTTTTCCCACTGTAGCAAGCATACAAAGTAGTCTGTCCGGAGATGGTGAGTTAGAGTCGCCCTTTCCCTTCGAGATCAAATCAAATGACGCCAATTTCCATAATGATGGAAATGATTTTACATTCGTAGCAACTTTAACGGTTGTATCTCTACCACAACTTTCAGGACTTCCATTGGGATGCTGGCGCGACTAATAGCATTTCGGCTCTTCATTTTTTTAGCCCCACTACGAAAATCCTCAAGAGCTAACAAAGGAATGTCTTACTGAAGGACCATGAAAGCATTTTGTATTGTACTCTCGCGTGGTGCACCTAGAGCAGCAAGTCCACGATGTGCTTCAGAGTATCTGCCTCCATGATTAGACCAGAACCTATGTGACCAAGCCTACCAGATTCTAGTTTGTAGCCCGTCCCCATAGTTCCTCGTTTTTTTTAGCTCTTTTGTGCTCTACGGCAGATTGGGATGCTTTTGTTTTACCAAAAGATCGCTAAACTTTACACCTGTACGCTAGATCTCTTCGCCTCAATTCGAGTATCTCTTCGGTCTACCAATAAGCCTGCTGCTTCCCAGAAGGTTGGTTCCGACGTGGCATCGAGGCACCGCACGCTCGTTTGATTTTTCCTTTGATGAAGATCACCAGCGTATGATATTTCTCTAACCTTACCCGGCCTGCGCTATCCTCGCCAGCAATGCTACGCTCGAGCGACTCCAAGAGCTATCTCCTGTCTGAATTGGAAATATTTTTGACTAGAGCTCTGCATGCTTGGGCTTTCCTCCGATAACCAGAAGGCTATGTAGCTATGATCACTTCCAGAGTACTCTCCCATCACACTCCAGTTCCTCGTCAGCACTGACAATGCATCCAAGGTGAGAGTTATGTCAGGTATAAACTCGCCGAACCCCGGCCTGCGATTCGTAGGTTTTAAGCCCCTATTTTGTACAATCATGTTCAATCTAGCCACCATCTCCATAATTATTTTTTGCTGTGTGTTCTAAGTTGGCATTTCCCACTCCAAAGCTCTCGCGTTGAAGTCTCCACCCACCACTTTTAATTGCTTCTTTTAATTTATTTATATTTGAAGCAAAATAGCTGCCGGTTATTTTCAAATTTTTTAAAACTATTAGCAGGATTCCTTGGCATTACCCAAATATACTTTTCCTGCAAGCTGCTAATGCATTTCAGAGCATTCATCTAGCATGAATAAATCACTTCAACATTTCATCGATCCTCTGGATTGCTAACCTACATACAAAATTCGAATGCCTTTGGATATATCTGATAAATCTCCAAATGCTTGCTGACCCCAACTTCAATAGTTCAAATCGTTTTCGCAACACTAAACTATACAAAGAAATCACTTACCAACACTTCTGCTATGGTCTCTATTTCCGATTTGATTACCGATTTTATTTATTTTGAAATTTTCAATAAATAACTGTTTTTATTATCCAATAAAAATCTCAAGTGATTGCAAAAACTCAATGTGTATTTTGAGTGTCATGAGAGTTTCTCATGTGCGTTCGACGCACATCCGAACAACATATGGTGTTCCTCAGCACAAGCTTAGATGAATTTACTTTACGTGTATCGGACCAGCAGCAACACTTCTACTTCATACCTGTCTTTGAAGGGCAAACATAAATCCCTTCTGTTTCCCAACTGATTTAAGGAGCGATGCAAGGTTGAATCGAAGTAATAAAAGTCAGTTTTTAATATTGTTTCCTTCAAGTCATAAAACACCCTCAACATAGATAATTGTGTTTACTTGTGCCATCGGAAGTCAATTCGTGCCGTGCTGTGGCGGTGCAAGAAAAATTCCGTGCTCCATCCCGAAATTGTGATGTGCGTGTGATGTACCCGATTACACCAGTACTTGATGGATCTTAAATGACCGCTAAATTATTTATGAGCAAACAACACTGAAAAGTTCTTCTGGTTTCGTGGCCGAAGCAAATGAATTTGGGTATCGTGAAATTTATTAGGGTACGAACCCGGCAGATACTTGTGGCTATGTAGTGCAAAGGTCCTGTAGGCTGTTGACTTCTGACCGGCGAATCAAATATTTATAAAGGTCAATAGCATTCAGTTTGATGTCATGCTGTTTCGCTGGGCGAAATCTTTTCGAAATCTTGGCGAGGGGGTTTTTTTAAGTTGAAGTGGCAAAGTCCTATGAAGCAAGGCGTTCGAATATATGAGAGTCAATCAGTTAGTCGACATCTGACAAACAGAAATACCTACTTAGGAGAGTATTTGACATATTTCTTTTGTTTTTTTGCAGGCATCATATCATACACCGAGTATTTGTTCCTGCTTTCAATTTTAACCAGTAAGTATTATAGTGGTTGCGTGTTTTAAAGTTAATGCTATTCGACTTGACTTCTCTTTGTTATTCTACAGAACCTCAATCTGGATTTAGGATTGCATTCAACATGTTTGACACAGACGGCAATCATCGGGTCGATAAAAATGAGTTTTTGGTGGTAAGTGGAGCCAAAAAATGGAATGGTATATTATTGTTCCGGTGGTCATTACGACATCGTATGCGCAATAGATGGTTATTTTTGTTGGACTTTATTTTTTATCAAAGCATTTCATTTGATGTTATCAGTTTTTTTTCGGCAGCACTTATATTCTGATTTAAATGACCCAGATCCAGAATCTGGTAAAGTGTCGCTATATATACCATTATATTTACGAACAGGGATAAACTGGAAACTTTTTCATGGGGTATACGTAATTTCGAAGGATTTTTTTTTTAAATTGAAGTCAACATAAAGAGCTGTTATAAATTGTTCTTAGAAATCAAGACGAACCTCTGAAACAGAAAAGTTGCTGTTCAAAAATCAATAGGATAGCTCCAGGAGATATGGAACTGTTTATAAGAATCGCTACATACATATTCTGTTTTTTATTTCAATTTTATTGATAAATAATACTGTAGCAATCTAGAAACGTAGGCTAATAAATATCTCTCTCATCCCATACTATATATTTTGGGTTTGATCACCCATGCTATATGAAAGAGATAGAATTTTGTAAGGTTGAATGAAATAAAATTGTTTTGGTTTTTCACAAACAATTTTCCTTCCAATACAGACTTCCAATACAAGTCACTTTTTTTGTTATATTTTTTGATCAAAAAAAGTATATATTACATTGCAACGAGTCTTGCCTGCTAGTCGCAGCAGAGCAATTAACTGGTAAGATTTACTTTTCTTATCAAACGCTGCCTCAAAACTGAAATCAGATAACCTGCGCATTGCCTTAATATTTAAATAATAAAAGAGACATTTGGCTCATCTCATTTGTATTTTGCAATTCTTTCACTAAAAGATACAATTCAAAACAACATACAATTTACATTTTTCGTTAGTTTCTACAAAACTTTTCTATCTTTTTATTAGAACTATCCTTCTTTCCAAATTCACATAACTGTGCTGAAAACTGTTGCTCTAATCATAGGCGTGCACAGTACTTTGAAACAAAGGGAGCAAAAATTTTAATTCGGCTCAAACTCCACACAATTTTAATTAAAATACTGTGAAGGCACAGGAAATGTGTAGTATGGCGTAAAATGAAAAAAAAAAAAGTTCAAGCGTAGCTATGCAATACAGGGGATTATAGCCCTCCTTCGTTTTTCACTGCGCACGTCACTGTTTCACACTTTCTACAGAATTCATTGTTATTCCATTCAAATGATTTCGAATACCACGGAATAAATGATAAGCGATTTTAACTAAGATGGTGACTGAGGCTTCGGTTTCGGATAAAAATCTTTTAGTCTTTGAATGGTCCTTCTCTCCGTATCTGGCGGTCAAGCATTGTCACGATGAAAGAATACTTTTGGTGTAAATATCAAAGTGCAGCAGGAGATTTCCTTGGATATTGTTTGGTATGGGCTTACAAGTTTGAACCTGTTCCAACCCATCAAATAAATAGAAAATCTATACGTTGATGAAGGAAACTTTTAGCCTGTTGACGTATTGCATCTTTCTGCCCAATGGCGCCGACATTTTTGTAAAGGACCCAATTTCTGGCGCTAGGCACTATTTAGCTTAAACTTTTGAGGAAATTATAGACCCAACTAACTAAACCTTTCCGATGGGACAGAAATGTCAATGATTGGTTAACCCAATAATAGGATGATCCAATAAAAGCTGGTACTGCTGCCAGTAAAGCTTGAGTAGGCTAGTGGGTAGAGCACAGTTTTCTTCTGTGTAGGGTCCCTGGTTCAATTCCAAGTTCGGAAAAGAAACCGTACACCGAGGTTTGACTTCACTTAGCTCTCATTAGGTACCTGATTTAAATCAGGGATTAAGTGAGTCGTGGAACTAATCACACCACACTCGTATTCACATTGGTTGTAAATTTATGATGAACCTCTCTACCAGATTCAACCCCTAGACCTGACGAAAAGGATTTCGCAGGATTATTTTACTTTACTACACTGCTGCCAGTACCGCCTAGTAGCCGGCTCGAGAAGTAAATAGCCCGTAAATAACCACAACTCTCATAGTCGCCCTATAATAATCCTAAACATTCACTGGGACCCAGCTATAAATCAGATCGAATCTTTTGGATCCGCTTAAAAGCTTTACTAGTTTAAATTAGCTGTCAATTAAGAGCCAGTTTAGAGTCTTTATCAACTTCAATTCTTAAGGGATTACAGTTATGAAGCCGATAAGAATCGATTTTTCTGGAGTTTTTCCTGGAAAAACATTTTTATCAATTGACGTAAGGTGTTTCAGTTTATATAACTAATAATAAGTTTCATATAACTAAACTGATTTGAAACTGATTGTTAATAGGAGTTAAAAAATAGCAACCTGCTAATTAGCGACATATTATTTGCCGTTTAGAGCCATTAATCAGAGAGAAAGAGCTCCGTGCTTTAAAGTTTTGAGCTTTTCAACTTAAAAAAACAATCCTGGTCTGTGGAACAATCCTCCGTTAAAATTGTACAGAACTGTTGACAAAAAGATATAAAAAATAATTATGATAACTAGGAATAGTAATGTTACGTTAATCCGAACTAACTAAAGTAGCTCTAAAGCTACTAATTATTCACGAATTTATTGAGTACTGAATATGTCGTACAAATATAGCTCGTTAAAAGCATTTTTCAGTTCATCTCATCGCATCATTTCATCGATTCCATTGCATGCTAGGCCAATAAAAAGTGATTGCATTCAGGAGATACTAGCTTGTAGTGACCAAGAATCAGATAATTGAAAAGATGAAAGATAATATTGAGCTTGAACAGCTTCACTATACATACTGACTGGAAGAATGAAAAGAGGTGCTGAAGTAACTAAGCTTCGTAAAAATATAGGTAATATCTAATGAGGTACATTACGATTCGCATCCATCATCGAAATAAATCACTTATGACAATAATTAAAGAACACAAAACTAGAGGTCAACAGATATTATTTTGTATGTTTTTGATACACCAGCTGGCAAATTGCGGTAATTTTATTTGATATTTTGATTACCATGCGGAAGCCAAGACTGCAAGTACAAATAATATTCCGTTGTGAAAAAATTCATGATTTTAGTTGTTTTTATAATGCATATATTTAAAAAAATACACAATTTACTTAAATCATATAATTTACATTGATTTAATATTTAATATCTTTTTTCATAACATAATTTCTGATTAAAATTACATTATTATTTCCTTAGATACGAAACATTTTCGGCGGTTCCCTCAGAGATCATGCTATGGACGAAGAAACTCGTAAAATTGTGAGAAATCTTTTCCTAAGTATTCCATTTTTATAACATCCAACTAATCAGTTCAAAAATAGAGAGGGTACGGGTCAATCTAATTTTCATTAACAAATGGGTTGGTAATTGGGTAGATTACTTTATAAAAAATATTTGGCATTGTTGAAAACTGTATTTTATCTATTTAATAGTTTCACCATGTTTTTCATTCCAAATATTAAAACATAATTTTTTTACAACTCATCGTCTGGGAAAATTTCTGATTTTATGAATAAAATACTTTGCAGAACTAAAATTAAACATTTTGAGCCTATCTTATCATATATTTTAGCTTTTGAAACTCGTTTCGACCAAAGAACAAGCAAAGTTTTTGAGACGAAAGAAAAAAAAGATAGAACCATCCCTTGTAAGTTTATTTTCGAGTGAAACGATCTTCGTGTGACAATCTTTTCGTGTGGCTTTCAAGTCGTTGAGACCATATTTGGCGATGTGTCTTGCAAAAAAAATTCCGGATACATCAAAACTCCAATAGAACGGAAGATGCTCTCCTTAGTGTCCCTAACCACTTCTCTAAGGGTGTGTTCCAAATGCAGTGCCGTTATTAATTATTTATTGTGTTCTTTCGTTAAACTGTAATTTAATTCGTCCAACCATTTTTTCAGAATGCAAATATATTTTATCTACATTTGCTTTATTTTCATGTTTTTGACTAACGTATTAAAAAAGTATTTCCTGTGTTCGTTTTATTGTCCATATTAATCGCTTATTTACTGGATCGGAACATACAAATAAACTAAATAGCAGCGACCCCTCGTAATTGGAATTTATTTCTAATCTTTTTTCATAAAATAGATGGAAAAAATCTTTAGCGGTGCATGGAAAGATAAACACGGAGTAACAGAAAAGGAAAGTAACGAAGAAGTAAGTGTTGTGGATGTGACTAAATAATTGTATATGCTTGATAAAACTAATGTAAAATCCTTTTTGTTTGTTTTGATATAATCTAAATTAAAAATGGTTTTTTGTCTCCAGAAATCAATATTTAATATTTATGTTTGTGCTTTACTTCAGGATGACTACGTTGATGACGAAGAGGGATTGCAGAGAAGGCACAAAGTTGATACTACTCTTCAAGTGCATTTCTTTGGCAAGAAAGGAAATCAGGATCTGTACTATGAAGGATTCTACAAATTCATGGTCAACCTACAAACTGAAGTTCTCGAGCTGGAATTCAATGAGTTTTCGAAAGGAAATTCAGCGATAACGGAAGTGGACTTTGCCAAAATTCTTCTCAGATATACGTACTTAGATACCGACGAATATGACATGTACTTAGATCGGCTGTTGGACCGCGTCAAGGATGAACAAGGTATTACTTTTACCGAGTTTCGTGACTTCTGCCAATTTTTGAACAATCTCGAAGATTTCGCTATTGCCATGCGAATGTATACCCTTGCCGATCGTGCGATTTCGAAAGGTAAATGCTATTTAAATTCTGCATAGACTCAAATTAAATTATTTCGGTTTTAGATGAATTCTCTCGAGCCGTTAAAATCTGCACTGGCTATACACTCACACTACATCTGATCGATACAGTTTTTGCAATTTTCGATGAAGACGGCGACGGACTACTTTCCTATAAGGAATTCATTGCAATTATGAAAGATCGTTTGCATCGCGGTTTCAAAGTAAGTGATCACGGACTCGAATACAACGAGGAACTATTGGACGAATACGATGAAAAATTTGAATTTGTTGGGATGCTTCGTCGACGTGCTTGCAGACGTGTTCGACGCTACCTGTATCAATTGCCGTTTTAATTTTATTTATCAATATGCAAATCGTTGATTTTATTTCTTATTCTTAGTTACTATGCTAACAGCAAAAATAATTCACACTCCAAATAATTCCAACAGTAACTATTATTGCGTTACTTATTCCAAACAAACTGTATTTGTATGAAAAACTTAATTTTATGTTATGTTTTTTAGATAAAAAATTCCGCATATTCCGCATAATTCCAATTACAATCCAAAACAGTTTACAACTTCTATTTGTAATTTAAAAAAAAATCCTTTTTAAATCGACTCCACACTTCATTCATGTAACGCATTTAATTCGCTTTTTTACTAAAAGGAAAGTGTCCAAAAACGTTAACAGTTTTATCTGTTCCATTAATCGTGCTTAGATTTGTTTTTCCCATTATTAATTACAATCAATGCTTTCTAATTTAAATTTTCTAAAGATTGTCAGCTGTATTTTAGAAAACAACATTGACACTGATTCATAAAATCACGCATGCCCTCTAATGTCGAATCTCATGCAATATATGTACTTAGTTTATAGTTGATAAAGTTTTGTTTTACCGTGTGTATTGTATGTATGTTTTTTTAAGTTTAACACTTCTGCACTTAAAACACAATTATTACTTTAGCAGAATGTGAATACAAGTCTGATTTATTTGGTCAAAAAATCATCGCATTTTCATTTATATGTTTATTTGGAAAAAAAACCAATTGGTCGTGCAAAATTTTAAATGTATTCATTTATTTCCAGTTTCAGTTGTGCCATTTTATGCTTTAAAATTATAACGCAATCAAATGCTAAGCTCCGAATTTCCAAAGATTGGCAATATGGTTTGTTTTTTTGTTCTTAATGTACAAATCATCCGATTGTGTTTCAGATTCCAATCCAACATTGCTGTGGATTTGAATAATAATTGTGTTCTATATTTTCCAGTCTACTGCGAAATCCGAAGGATGGGAAGCATTTAAGCATTGTCTCAAACAGGAGATGAGACAATCGAATTCGGTTTAGGAACCGAAGAAACTTTTTACTTCCTCAAAAGGGTTGATGTTTATTATTCAATGATCAAATATTTCAATTATCCTAAAATATTTACCAAATGTACATGTTAGAAATTTCTAGATATGAAAAAATTTGCTGCATTTTATTTACTCTCAATCTAAAATTTTGTTTTTAATTTGTGTTTGTTTCTGAATTAAAAAAATTATAATATTTCGATTTGGAATGTTTGAAATTTAACATGAGTCAAGACTTTGTTATAAAATACTACTGACTATGTTCTTGTTCTTCCACTTTATCTATGCCAGAAAACAAAATAGAAAAATAAAAAACTAATATAACAAATAAATAAATTGTATTTCGCTGAAAAATTGTAGAAACAAATTTATAACATCTTAGAGGTGCTTGTTTCACATTTACTTTTACTGTGAAAGAATAAAAGATTTTAAAAGGATTGGTGCATACGATACTTCATGCCTCGTTAAAGGTACCGAAATCGAGTCGCCAACGAAATGCCTACCTTTTAGTGTGCGCTCGTGCCATACAGATTTGGGTTGATTAAAAAAATTGTTTCTAATTCGTCAGCCTGATATTTTTAGTACTATTTGTTAAATAAGGGCATAAAAATTTACCGAAAAATCACCGTTCCTCGCGATCATCCAATTGAACAAGATGCATTGGGACATATGCGGAGTAGGTATCGGTTTCATCAAATGTTAGCTGTCACTATTTTAATGATATTTAAGTAGCCTTATGATTATATCAACGAATAGATTTTCAAAGAGCCAAGTATGTCAAAATAGTTTTGGTTTTGGAAAAAAGGTTTTGGAACTTTTTAACCCTATTTGTTCACTAGGTAAACACTGGGGATGGTGGAAAATTGGCTCCAAAGAATCCATCGCTGCAGTGGTCATATGAACAACATGAAATTCCATACTTAAGTGTAACATAACATACAGTCAGCGACAAAAGTCATGGCACCTGAGTGCACTTATCGTTTTGCAGATACATATGTTCTAAAATATTAAAGCCATTGCGTTGTGTTTTAGAAATAATAAATATTTATTAATAAAGATTATGAATATGTAAAAACAAATCAAATTTCACAAAATTAATAAAGCAAAACCACTTCGTTTATACAAAAATTCTACTTTTGCCGCGACAAAAGTTATGGCACTTGATTAGAAAATTGCATCTTTTAATAGCAGTATATTGAAATTAATATTTAGTTGGATATCCTTTGGATTGTATTACCGCTTTCAAGCGGCTTTGCATTGATTGGACTAATTTTAGCGCATATGAATTGTTGATATTAGCCTATTCTTGCCGTATGATGTCCTTCAGTTGTGCTTTCGCTGTTATGTCATGTTTCCTTAAGTTTTTTCCAATTCACACCAAAGATTCTCAATCGGATTGAGGTCTGGTGACTGAGGAGGTGTAGCCAGCATATGAGGAGTGTTATAGATTATCCATTGTTTCGAAATATATGCTGTATACTTGGGATCATTATCTTGTTGAAAATAATAATCACCACTCAAACCCAATTTTTCCGCACTATTTGGCAAATGTTTCTTCAAAATGGCTAAATATCCGAAATGATCCATTGTGCTTTCTATAAACTCCATCTTTCCCACACCGTTTGCAGACATGCATCCCCATATCATAACGCCACCACCACCATGTTTCACTGTAGGATGTAAATGTTTCGGCAGTAAACTTTCGCCTTGTCGACGCCGCACTCTTATGCGACCACCACTTCCAAAAATATTGAATTTCGATTCATCGGAAAAAATTACCTTGTTCCAGAAGTCAGCTGGTGCATTTAAGCATTTTTTGGCGAATTCTAGACGTTTATTTTATTTGCCTTGCTTATGAACGGTTTTTTGCGAACAACACGGCTTCTAAATCCATTACTTCGTATGACTCTTTGAATACTCCTTGGAGAAATTTTCTTTCAAAATTCAACTGAAGCTACCTAGCTTAGTTCACTTCCAAATATTTTTGGATTAACCTTGACTTTGCACATTATAATCCGTTTATCGTTGTCGGTTAAAACTTGGGGCCGGCCCGTTCTTGTCTTGTTTGTAATTCTGTTTTCTATTTCCTTTCGTTATATTATATTTCTTACTGTTAACTTACTCCTTTGTATATATTCTCCAATTTCCTCATAAGTTTTCCCATCTTTTCTCATATTTAACACAATTTTCCTTTCTTCTTTTCCTTGACATCTTTTTTAATCACAAAACACTTAAAAAATTGACTGAATCAACGGAAAACTTTCTCAAACTAAAGTAGATAGACCACCGAATTGATATTTACTTCCAACAGGTTACACAGTTCCTGGAAATTACTGTTATTGAATAAGCAACCCACTGAGTGCCATGATTTTTGTCGCGGCATTTGTGTACTACGCAACATATTTTACGCTTCATGGACAAACGCAATGCAATATTGAAATCCCGTGAATGGAAAAATATAGCTGCTTTTATAAAGATTATATTTTGAGTAATTTACTTTTTAAAATTAAAACTATACTGAATGGTACTTATTGTTTTTCTACACAATTAAAGGTGCCATGACTTTTGTCGCTGACTGTATGTATTCCACTTAGAATAAATTTCAATTATTCTGTGTTTCATTTAAATACAAAATTCATATTGCCTTATTGAAAAACCATGAACATGCAAATCAATAGCATTTCTATATTCAATTTTTCATGGAAAATAAATTATACGATATTCAGTTGCCGCAATATTATCGATTATTTAAAAAAAAATATCTTGTATTTTAGGATCTACAGACTTAATTCAATCAAGGCGACAAAGATCTTTTATGATGAAAGATCAACAAAGCCGAGGGCTTGTGTTCTGATTTTCAAACTTGATGCCACCACGCTTCGACAGTTTTCAAGCCAAGATCTATGAGCGGTCGTCGTGCAGTACCGGGAAGATTACTGGCTGAAACACAGAATTATCGCCTTAACTTACTTTTCTTTTGACTAATCCTGAAGGACCTGGTCCAATACGCTAAATCACAGGGACTGGAACTTTTGATGGGCTGCAATGCTAACTCCCAACACACCAACTGGGTCAACAACAAATGAGGATACAGACTCATTGATTTTATGGCTTCTGCTGGACTAGTGACTTTAGCCATTGGAATTTCGCACACCTTTCTCATCTCTAATGGAAAGGCGGTTATTGACGTATCACTATGTTGATCTTGAATAGTTAAATCAATAACTGGATGGAACGTATTGGATGAGGTCTCACTCTCCGATCACCACTACTCGGTGTTCTCTTTAGCTACGGATTCAACACCCATCGGGGATAGATAAATATCTAAAGTTTCATGTAGTTATCTACGTAACAATAATAAAGCCGGTGATCACGTACGCATCCGCGGTGTGATAGACTATTGTGAAGCTATTGTATGCTTGTAAGAAATTAGCTAAGCTGCAAAGGACTGTTTACCTGCAAAGGACTGTTTACCTGGATCTGTGGTGCTATGAGAACAACTTCGGGTGCGACCTTTGATGCGCTTTGCAATCCGCCTCCTCTCAACATTCAAATTCAGAGTGTGGTAATAATCTCTGCCCATAAATTAACTCAACTTTGCCTATAGATAGGAAAAGACGATGCGGGGCACTGCTCTATTAGAAGTTCGTTGCGTGAGATCTCTCGGATTCTCGCGATGCCTTCGGACGCCCGAGTGAACTTACTCGACTTCGCGAGAAGGTATGAAGTAATCTTTTTGAGTAGAAGTAACTGGGAGCACCCCGATATCTACACGGGAGGATACTCCGAAATCTTAACGGAGAGCTTGAAGTCAGATATAGAGATCTGCACCTGGTCTCTATTTGCATTTGTCGACATGCAGGACTCACAGTTCATTTCTGTCGACAGGCAGGACTCTTCTCTCGGACTTTTTGTTTTTCAAGCAGAAGTATACGCTATTTTTAGAGCTGTCTGCAGGTCGATTGAAGAAAACAAAAGTAAAGGGGAAAACGTATCGCTGTTTGCAGTGGCAGTCAAGCGGTGCTGCTGGCACTACGCAGATCCCTGATTAGTTCAAAAATTGTCCATGAGTGCAGGTTACGATTGAACTCTGTCGCCAGGTTCAATAAAGTGCATCTTCTTTGGATACCAAGGCACTGTGGAGTTGAGGGAAATGAAATTACTGACGCCTTAGTCAAGCAAGGTTCAGACCTTCCACTACAAGACCCTGTACCCGCAATGGATTTTACGGAAGTGGGTAGTTGATGCTCACAAAGTGAGATTGATGTCTTTTGATGTGGCCAGGCACAATAAGATCTTTTTTAGGAGCCCAACCATGCAACTTCGGGATTCCTTCTCAGCAAGAGTAGAAAAGTTAGCTCTCAGCAAGAGTAGAAAAGTTAGCTGACTGGACACAACTGTTTAGGAGGACTCATGTACCAAAAAGATGTTGCACAGGATAAGCTCTGTCCATCCTGCCTACAAGAGGCTGAATCTGCGGAGCATTTCCTCTGTGAATGTCCAACGTATGCATAACTCAGATATCAATGCTTTGGCTGAAATTCGGCACATATACAGACAATAGCCTGTTTTCCCCTATCATTAATGCTGAATTTCGTTATGAGATATGGGAAACTATGATATGTTGGGGAGTATGAGTACATTAGTTCTTTTGGCCTGATTGCTTAGAGGTGCCATCGAACAATTTTAGTATATTGTTTCTACCATTTTTTTTAGCTTGATTACAACTCCAATTTCAACTTCATCATACTAGCATTAATACAAACTCATATCATTTTAGTCAAATAAATTTATTACGAATTCCTTTCAACTGTTTCACTCAATAAGACCGGTCACAATCCCATAGAATCATATTTTTTTTGTATTTAGATTCGGTTGTTGTAACTATTAAAATCATTTCAAACTTTATTTATATCCCCCTCTTAAAATGTATGCATGTATAATATTTCTTTAATATCAGCAAACTCTTGTGTTTTATTTTATGCTTTAGTTTGTTTTCATGTTTTCATACAGGCATCATATTGTATTAGATAAAATATATGTCTCATTTACACTTATTTCTGTTCATTTCATTGATCTTTCATTGAAATTTCACGTGGTAAATACATGTAATCAATAATGTAAGATATATTTTTTACAGTAATTATTTTTGTTTAGTGTTGTTTTTTTATTCATTATGATCCGCCAAGAAAGTTTCTCGGGTAGTTTTTATTCAAAAGAAGATATTTTCTATAGAATGTCGATAATATCGAAATAAGTAATATGAATGTATGAATGTAAATGGCAAAAATTGTAAAATTGTCATTTCATCTCGTTCGCTCTTTCACCAATGAATATCATTTAATAATACTTATTTGTTTTAATTTTTAATTTTTGTTTTTTTTTATCATTAAAACCTGATTTTGATTCTAGATTTCGTTTTTATGAAAATAGTCTGCCAAATTCTCATAATCTTTTTCAATAACAGAGAGCTTTAGATTACTTTATTGTAGAAGATTTCACTTTTGGGGTTTGCAATATCAAATTTATATCCACAAGATAATTTTTTCGTTCGAATTTCATGCGGTTATGCCAAAAATTTCGGTTGTTTCTTCGTGTTTTTGTTTCTTCAAGCTTGGTATTTTGTAAATATCGATTTCGGTAATAAGAATACATACTTCTCTTTTATTCATAATATTAATATTGTTATTTTTTTATGAAATACCTGAGTGCTGTTTAATCTGTCGCTTATATTTTAATATTACACTTGTTACTTGTTTTTGATGATCATCATTTTCTAATTTTATTGAATATTTTTTACGGGTGTTGTAGCCTGTTTTTGAGTAGTTTTTATTATTACTACTGTACTGTATAAAGCACAATCTTGTTTATTGCGAATGTCCACAACATTTTGCTGTGGATTTTATGGTCATTTTTTCCCGATTATCCCCTTATCAGTTTGGAATAAGGTTATGCATTCCAATTGAAAAATGGTTATTTGTTTTGGTTAAATTGTAGAAAATAATTACAATTAAGTAATTATAAAGTTACAGTACAAATTATGTAATACATATTAGAGTGTATTGTATATTTTTTGCATCTAACTTTATAATTACTCATAATAACATAAGTCAAATATTTATAATGTAATCAAAACCATAGCAAAATTCTAAGAAAACCGTTTAAACAATAGAAAAGACATCAGATATTTGTGCGAAGGTACTTATTCGCATATTACCGATCTTTGTATTCACTTGCAGTGCACCTGCAAATTCATTCTCAGCAATTTATCGCAACAAACTTACTTAATTTTCCGCATGAAAGAAAGTGGAAGGTAATATTTATAGCCAAGGATTCGCAGAAATTCTATTTAAGCATATGAAAATAGAAGGTAAAACAATTATTGCGGATATGCAATATCTTCGGCAAATATTGAATAGGGGAATAAGCTTTAACTGTTTTCTTATAGATGAAATGAGAGGTATCTCCTGCATCTTTTCTAATCCTTTGTTGTATGGATTTGGGCCATGTTTATGTGAGCTGTTAACCGCAGTATAAGACTTGTGTTTAAAGTGAACAACATGTGTTCGTATCGTATCGAAAATATTGGAATTTATTCCAAAAAAGCAGCACTTGCGGGAGGTTCTTCTCCACTACTATCTTTTGAAGAAAAGTGCTGCAGAGACCTGCGTTTGCTGGTAAAAGTTTACGGCGATCATGCTCCATCAGAACCAAGTTTCAGATATAGACTCAAATGCTTCAAAAATGTTGTTGGCTCAACTAATCTGCCTGAAACGAGCTGTTCAAGAAAACGGCCGGAATGACGCGATGGACACGAGGAGCTGATTTTGCAGCGCGACAACGCTAAGCCACATGTTGGTAACCCCGTCCGGACATACCTAGGAGTGACATAAAGCCACCCCACCCGCCACATTGCTCTTTCAGACAATAGGTATGTTCCCGTACTACGATTAATTGCAATTAATTGCAATGAAGCGTACTAAAACAGAGTTTTTTAGTCCGTTTTAGTACGCTTCATTGCAATTAATTGCAATTAATCGTAGTACGGGAACAGACCTAATCATTTGTTTTAGTCGATGCAGTTGACATTTCCTGGATAGAGCTCACCTTTTATGACAGCATCAGGAAAATGATCAATTGATCGCTTCGAAAAAAGTCTTCGCTCTAGGAATCCGTTGACTGCTGAAAGATGGACGGAAGGTTGTCGCTTAATATTTTGAACAAATCATTAACAATATTTCCATAGATAAGTTATGTTTTGGGTTCTACATTAAGAACGATTAAAACTTAGTCCCAAACAAAACATCATATTCTATCAGCAACCAAAGCAAACTAACATTTAGCGCAACTAGATATTAGAACCAAAGGCTGCTAGTTTTCGCCTTAGCCTGAAACCATTTCATTTTCTAAATCAAACTGAAAATTCATCCATCGATGGGTGGAAAAATAAGATTACGTAGCTTGCATTCAACAAAAGAATAACATAATTAAAAAAAGCCAAATATTCATTCAAAAGAATAGAATTTAATGTTTATATTTCTTAAATAAAATCTACAATATTTTGAACAAAATAATATTCGAAAAGAAAACTAAAAGAAAAAACTGTACAAAAGAATAGAACGGACTCTAATCCTGAGAATCCAAATACTACTTACAATTCTATAGCTAATAATTAATATACATATAGTCTTAGTCTAAGTATAATTCAGTTATTAAATTTGTTTTTTAATGCATTTTCTTAAATAAGTTATATTCATAAATCATGCATTCTCTTGTGTCATTCTGTTGCCTTAATACACTGTACAATTTGACTTACTCTGGTCACGATACATCATTAAATTTAAAATTAATTACTATCTGCAATGAATCTAGAAACTATTCATGTCTTGCATTTTTCAGAAATTCTATCTTTTAATGTTTACTCTTCTTAATTAAGCAAATTTTTGTTGCCGGATAATTTTTAAGCTTAAAGGATATACAAATAAAAGACGCATCTGGTCAAATTGCTCTACAATGTTTCAAGGAAGAAAACTTATTTTCGTAATAATTCGCATATATGTTCAAAACGAATCTGTAGGTATAATTTATACAGATTCTACACATTCGAAACACAATCCGGTGATCGAAAATAATAAAAAAAAAATATTTACTATTCAACAGAACTTAATTATTAAACAATTTCTCTAGAATAATACGAACACACCATTTGCTATCTCACATCATCGACATATTAGCTATGAAAAATAGTAAGAACATTTCTCACAAAAGATCGATTGAATTCAAGGATTAGTGCTGCTGGTATCTCGACTCTATCTCTCAACCATCGTCATATACATATTAGTCTCGTTAAAGTAAAAATATTGAACTTTTCTTTAGGTGAGAATTTACGAAATTAGTTTTCAGTCTCGGTTTGGTTTTCCAGTTTAGTGTGCATGCAACGTCTGCACATCGTAGGAAAAATACGAATGCACATTCACATTCAACTTAGAATAGGGGAATTTCTTTGAAAAAGTTTTTTTAAGAAAAAGATTATTTACAAAGACCGCAGTGTGTAAGATTTTTGTAGCGTTATATTTGCTAGACCAGCAAGACCTTCCATTTACTGATTTTTTTTTTTTGGAATTCCTTTTTAAGCAAAAAGCTTGTAACTCAAAACTACCGAAAATGCAATGCGATTTTCTGCACAACTTTTGACACTTTCAATAATCAAGAAAATAGCTCGAAACAAAAATTTCTTAAAACACTTACAATTATATGAGATCTTGTGACATTTTCGCATTCGCCCAACTAGTGAGTAGCAACGCTGGTGTGAGTTACCCGAAATGATTCCTGTGCAGTTTCATACATGCAAATAGGAGCGGAAACAGAAATTTCACCGAAAAGCACAACTGAACCATTCACAACGCTAAAGGCAAGCGTACACTAGCTAGTACTAAGCATAACGCTAATCAGGAAGAAAAGCCAAATAAATTAATGTCCGTTAATCTGATTCTATATCAAGTGCCCAATTCTATATGTCTTACCATAACAATAAATCTAGGTGCATCCTATTCGCAAATTAATCCGATTTTAAAAGTGAATCGATCGAAAAGTCTTTAAATTTGGCATTCGCATCATCAAAGTCAGCAGTCTTTGCTTCGCTACTACTACTAAGGTAATAATTATTGTTGGTTGCAGAACGCGACTTCCTCCGCATGTCGGCGCTTAACGCGGCAGCTGCACCTGTTCGAGGCACACTAGCGCTGGACGCAATCTGCAATGTCCCGGCCGATACTAAGGACCTCGAAGATGAGTTTCGTATGCTCTGTGAATTATCTTGATGACTTAATCGTCGCTTCATGTCAGGTCGACGCATTTGTGGTACATTGCTTTGTTGTTGGTTTTTTGTATAGCCTCTGCCACGTCTGTCGTCTCTGTTCGGTGCATAAGGCTGATGACTTTCGAAGGCTGCCTCAAGCTCGGCACCTCGAAATGGGTTATGCACCTTTTCCCTTGTAGATTTGGCTTTGCGTGACATGGAAGAAGACGATGACAATATCGATTCCTGCACTGGCTGTTGCTGGTGATGTTGAAACTGCTGTGCGCTCCGAGAGCTAGATCTAATAAAATCATCAGCGGCCCTCAACGACATGGCCGTAGCTGTTATAGGTGGTGACTGTGACAAAGATGGAGACGATGATGGCAACGGGGTGGACGCAGTCGCTGATGAGAGTGTTGACGTTTGCGAAGATGGTGAGAGACTCTCTGCTTCGACTCGGTCGCTCGCCAATCTCGACTGAACTAGTCTGATGAGCTTGTAGTTTTCGTTGGTTGCATGCTGCGGGCGCTGATGAAGTGGTAAAAAGGACGATGATGGTGTCACTGTCGTTGATGATGGTTGATTATTCGATAGATCCTTGCATTCGTTTGGGTTCGGCCTGAATGATTTTCAGCTAGGCTTTCCATGACTATCGTCTCGTCTTAGTTGTGACTGAAATGATAATTTAAAAATTAGCAAACTTAGTCAAACACTTCAGCTAGCTGATATATTAAGAAATACGACATTATTCCAAGAATTATACAAAGCACATTACCGCAAGTTACGCAAACTGAAATAAGCTCTTGCAATATTGTCATATACCATATTCTAAAAGCACTCAAGACTTGAAAAGATACGATCGTAAGCAAGCCAACAATTAAAGCCCAAAGGAACCATTATCCCAACAGTTTTCAATATTCGGAAAATAAAGAAAATTTAAAGAATACAGAACGAGCAAACAGAGTTAAAGTACTATCAGTCTCAATAAAATATGAAAATATAGATTTTTTTTGTACGGAAATTAACAAGAAAACTTCTTTGCTTTTGCTAGCTTTAACTTGAACCACATCTATTCTACCTGATGAACGGTGGAATAGGCGGCAGATTGTTGAGTAGCATTATGATACGAACTTAATCCAATATTTCCTCCTCCGCCTCCTCCCCCTCCTCCAATTCCGGTTCCAACCAAACCGACACATATACTAGAATTGTTTGACGATGTGTTCGCTGTCGGACCAGATCCTGTAATTCTACCAACGCCACTTGTACCCCGAATTAAAGAAGGATGTGGTGGCACGTCAGATGCTGATGAACCACCTCCAATTGAAGCTGGTACTGATGACACTGCTGTGCCGACCATATGAGCAATTTGTTGATGCGATTGGTGCTGTTGTTGTTGCTGCTGCTGTTGCGGAGGAGTGCGTGGTAGAAGTGGCTGTTGCTGTCTATTGTTTGAAGGTGGTGGTGCTGATGAGGATGACGATGATGACAGAACACTATGTTGTGATTGTTGTTGATTATGAATGGATGGGGTGGAGGAAGAGTAATTTAAATTTGCAGATGAATGTCTACTACAAATATATAAAAGAAAAGAAAAACCAAATATAAAAACCCACACACAGGAGAGGCACACATTTCAAATGTACCATCACTTCAAACTTCGTTTTAGCTGTTTTTTTAAATACGCAACTGAACTCAACTTCGGAGATTTAAGGCAATGAAAGAAAAGGGCAGATTATCTTCTAACGATATCTATCAAAACATTGAAATAGATCGAGGTTCTAATAGAAAAATTGGTCTCTAAAAAAATATTTGGCTTGGAAAGCTAGAAAAAAACAATTCAGATTGATTAAGTTCAAAAATTTGATTGCTTTATCGTTTTTTTTTTTTGTAAATATGATATGTATATCTTGGAGTTTAAGGAACTTTACAACATTTTTATGCTCGTCCAAATAGTTAAGATGTTTTTAAAATGACATCTTGCTAAACCATTCAATTACCATAGGGGTGAATATTCATAGGCGCAATGAACTGGGTTCGTTTGCAAGTGATTCACCCTTACTCCACTTTTCTCTGTGAGCGGTCTTGCGCTCAGCTATGAATCTTGGCTACAAGAAAGTACTCGCTAAGTCGAACATAACTTACGCAGTCGATTTTTTATGGTTAAACCTTGTTCGGATGTGTTGGGTCATCCATTCGATACTGCTTTCGGGGGTGTAATACGCAAAATGTTCCCGAATCAAATTTTCTCTGCTTGGAAAAGCTCTATTCTATTTTTTCCCCTATGATAGGGCCAAAGCTCAGGGGATTGTCTTTTAAAGCCAACGCTTAGCTATGACAGTAGGGAGTCACACATGGGAGAAGCCGATTACAATTAGTTCCACTATTCTTTAAGTGCCACATTTTATTCTTGTGAACTGCTGGTCTTATACCTAGCCACCGCTAAAGCTGTAATGTAACAATTAGTGGAGCGCTGGTATTATGCCCAGTCGCCGGCTATCAAGACAACACAAGACGAACAAATACAACCATGAGCATATGGCGAGATTCGAACCCGACCGATTTATGGACAAGAAGGGAAAAAGCGATCGCAAATTAGAACTTCTATGAGGTAGAGGTGGCTTAGGGAGAAGAGGATGCAGTGTCCTTTCTTTTTCATTTGTTAGGGATTCTCAGACTGATTTCTATCTGTTTGTTTAGTTTAGTCATTAGTCGTTTGAGTAGATTTTCGTTGCGTTTTGTCACGGTGTTGTTCTATTAGCTCTTTTGTGTGTTCATAGGACTCGAACATAAGTTACAGACATTAGAAGTTGTCGTATACGTATACGATACTCAGAATGCACCGTAATTAGTACTCGAGTATAACTTGTTCACATTAAAAATTAATTGCTTCTAGAAAATTATTTATGTAAAAAAAAATGCTATATGGTGATTACTTGACGATTGCTGACAGCATAGTAGACATTCAGATTGCATTATGCAAATAAACCATTACCTTCAGAGCCGCACTAAGCTTGGCTTATCGACAATGAAAAGTTTAAGTCAACAATCGACGAGACAGAAATTTCATATTAAATGCTTCCAAGTTTATAGCATTTACATTCTTATCTAAGTTAAAATGATAACAAGAGATCTTCATTTAGATAGCTTGGCATTTGAAATTTGATTCTAAGGCAACTCCACATTTATATCCCAACTAATCAAAACTATGACAATCTATTATTTCTTTAGTGCAATGAGTACAAAATCAATCTTTTAGTTACAACCGCTAACTTTTAGTCAGACAATCGATTTTCGTTCAAAGCTAAGCAATTCCAATCATTGAGTTCAGCGTATTATTATAGCTTAGTTTCGATATTCTAATGCTACCAACATACTTCAACATTATTCAATCCAAAAAATCGTAGGCACACAATTTAGTTACGATCTTACTTCAAATTATGGCATCTTCACATGCCATACCCGAATAGGACAAAACAATACTACAATTGGCTGAGCAAACTTTAGAATTCAAATTCGATACCTTATCGTTGAGGGATTACTATTCGTCGCCGGTGGATGTGACGAATGCCGAAAGTCGATTCCATTCTCCACGGGAAGTTGGGACTGTTGCTGCTGTTGCGACGATTGTTGAGTGTTGTAGTGGGCATTTGATCGTGGCAGCCGCGATGACACAGCATCGCCCGTTGGACCATTCATATGCAAGTTGTTCAGTGCTGGAAAGATTACAAATGTTTGTTTAGTTGCAATTTTAAAATTTATATGCCAGAAAACCAATTGCACACTTAGATATTCAACCTTGATCCATACTCACTTGCATTCGGTGGAACGTTGGGGTTTAAGGGAATCGCTAATCTGGCATTCACAGCCAGCAAGTGATCTCGTCGAGCAATCAGACTGTTCACGTGCTCCTCCAGTCTAACATTTTCCGTTCGCAATTGATGCAAACAAGACAATAGCGATGCAACTAAAATGCAATAAACAACATTTATATAAATTTCAAAACTTATGGCTAATGGTCTTTAGAAAAGGATCAGAATATTTTTCTTACTATCAAAGTGTTGCGCTTGTTCCATAAGAAATTGCGATCCTTGTTCCCATTGTCGCTCCAGCAATTGTTCTAAGCTCTGCGGTGTGTTTCCACTACTCGAATTCGTATTCGCTCCGCCCAACATAGAGGAGAGTGAGTGCGTACTAGTTGACTGGCTAGAATTCCGCATCTGCTGATGAAAAAAAATAGTTCCCTACGTAAAATCTCTATATACAGCTAATTCAAAAACGATTCTACTTACGCTTCCTTTTCCCGGTAGCGGAACACCAACCAGCTGTGGTCCCATGTCCACTGATTGCGTGTAAATACTGTGAGCCTCCATTTCCATATGCAGCTGATCCGACATCTTTTGTGCAACACTGCTGGTGGGATTCAAGTGATTGCCAAGCATATGCGACGCATGCACTCCATTGTGGAAGAATGATTTTACATTATCCTTTGATTCAGCTGATTTTCGGCCACGTTTCCGACCTGAACCAGCTTCCGAGCCTGGTGAGCTCGGCGGAGACTCCTTCAGAACTGAATCGATCGGCAAAGGATGCGGGCTAATAGCCTGAGCGGTGATCGTAGGGCCACCGATTTGGCTTTCGTACGTGAATTTCAGGCCACCTCCAGTGTCCTTCAAATGACCACTGCTCTCACCCGTAGGTGTCGACGTTGCCGTACTGCTTGCCAAAATTGACAAGTTCGCACTATCAGGTGTTCTGGAATTAGAAGATGTCGTTGAGTTTGGTGGGTTGATATCTTCGCTTTGAAGTAAAGTTGTTGTAGAAGTGATAGAAGCAGTAGAAGAGGGTTGAGGTTGTGCAGCAGCAGCCACGCTTTGTTGCTGTTGAGGAGCTAGCAACTGGGATGGAGGAGGTGTGGGTTGATGTTTTTGTTGCTGATGTTGCTGAGACTGTTGCGCTCTAAGCATTTTTTTATTCATTTGTTTCGTATTTTGAGGGGCACTGGTATTACTAATCGGAGGCTGGGGCGCTTCCACAAGGCTGCTGCTGCTGCTGCTTCCGCTACCTTTCCCGCCAGTATTAATAGCATTTTCAGACAAATTTTTGGAATTGCTTTGCTTGTTTTGTTGCAACTGGTTCTCATTATTTGTGCTCCTAGTTGCTGGGGTTATTGCAGTGCCCTCATTTTCCGTGTTACTGCCCGTTGGCATAGCAGCCGGTTTCGACGGCATTGTTACCGACGCATTAGATGAAGAGGCCGCAGACGAAGAGCTTCCAGTCGATGACCTCTTCTTTCCAGAACGTGAAGACTTACTGCTACTATCTCCCGATTGTGATCTTATGAGCAGAAGGTATGTTTCAATAATTGAAAAATACGAGGCAAAAAGAACCCGAGAGCATGTAAAATATAAGAGTACATATGAGTTTTACAACCGCTGTATATGACTATACAAATGCACTTCAATAATTATAGTGATAAATCACGAAACGGAACGGAACAGATGAAAAATGAAAACCTTGTGTGGTAAAATATGTTCATTATCACAATGTCTTGGTCGAAATACTTAGACGATCCTAATAATTTTACTAAACATATTGCTTTTGTCAGTAACACCTGTATAGAAGTGTGACTGCAAATTTATTAAGGTAGGATCAGTCTAATAACGAGGGCCAACACATGCGATCGATGCAAGTAGTGAGGCATGCTGTCAGGGTGCAAAAATCATAAAATGATGATGGGTTAATAAAAAAATCATCATAAGAAACCAGGAATTATCCATTCATACGAAATGAAGTTATTTAAAAGAGTGATCAAATCATATATGCAATCACCTCGAACGTCGTGCTGGCAGTTGTTCTTCCTGAAGTTGTGCCACACGAAGATTCTGTTTTTCGTACGTAATTTTTAAGCCCGAAGTATCCATAGACGTCGAATCGGTGCGCTGGTTAAGCGTCGGCGACATATTCGACGACGTGTGTTGTGATAAAGCAGATGAATGAGCGAATGAATTTGGTGAATTGCGATCGGTCAGATGCAGTGACTGATTTTGTAAAATCCGAGGTGATTGACGCTCGGACACCGACGGCTGACTGCTCAGTAAAATACTCGACTGAAGATGTGAATGATTTACGAGTGGGCTGCTCCGTGAAGATGATTGCGTCACATGTTCTAGAGAGAAAAAGATTTTGATTTTAAAGCTGAATTACATCTAAGGTAGCTTTAAGGATATGATTGTTTGATTTGATTGATGATTCTGGATTATTTTCTAACTTTTTTTATACCCTTACCATTCGCATTTGCAGAAGGTAAATTTACACCAGGTACAATAGCATTAGAGAGTGGCACTGAAACATATAAGCTTGGTGTTCCGCTACCTGACGAGATCGCAGCAGATGTATTGTACGGCGAACTAGATCGGTTACGGCTGTCGCTCACATCTTTCAGGATCGGTGGTTTAATCTGAAGCTGAGGTGAGGTACTGATACTACTACTACTATTCGTATTGCCGGAAGATTGTGGAACATTGCTGCTACTGCTGTTCGCAATTGTTATTGCTTGTTGTTTTATTGATAAGCCGCTAGGCACCGGATTCCCAATTACTCCTTGACTGGCACTTTGTAAGCTTATATCAGGATGCGGCGATGATACGGGTGGCTCGGTTTTTGGCTAAAAACAATAAATATAGTGTAAGAGTTAAAGATTTACCAGAATGTAAATACGGATAGTTAATTTGCAATAACTTTCACTAGCCGATTGCTTCGTAAGATGTTAAGACTTTATATTTGAAAATTTATTCTAAATTTCCCATTTTTCTATAATGCACAAATCACCTACTTTAGTTTCCTATTGGCGCTAGGGACTAAATGATATCTAAATTCATAGTAAAGTAATATTATATTTGTATTGAACACACCAATGTTTATCACTCTATCGTCGTTATCAAACGAATATTTCAATAGCAATAAAGATAAAACATACTCGCCACATCAAGCAAGCACTTCGAATACTATATACAGTTCGAAAGCTTGCAACGATAAGCAGGTTTCGATATCTAACATGAAAGCCATAGTACTCTGTTGTTTACATTCGCATATTCTCTGATATATTTATTTGATTTGATTTGTAGGCACATAATCAGAATGTAATGGTCGGCAGTGGTAGCACATTAAACTTGGATTTGAAAGAGAACAGTGGATTTGTTGATGAATGCGCGAAAATACCCTCTTAAGCGATTTTTGTCGATATGAATTTATGTGTAAATTTTTAACTAGTTGAATTAAAGTAAGGAGTATAGTCCTCGTGAATCAGTCATTTCCTGTCTCCACTACGTCGAGAGTTTTCGAACATTGTCAATTACAAAAGACAACAAATACAATGACCCAAGTTGGTATATTTTCCACATTCTCACACATTTCAATCATTCACTCGAATCACCTTTCGCACTATACAATATGAACAAACGTTCAGCATATTTACCGATGATAAAAGAAATTTTATTTTCAGGTTATGTGGAAACGATTTTTTATCTTTCTTCTCGCGTTTTTTCTTTTTATTCTTCTTATGTTCTCTGTAGTCATCGTCGGTTATATTATTATTATTTTCCATAACACAGCACCGGTACGTCACGTTTCCCACTGTTTGCTCCAACATTCACTCGGCTACTTAATCAAAGCACACACTTGTTTTATATTCGAATAATTTACAAAAACATCAGTTGAAATCCACACAAAACCGGTAAAAATCAACACAACATATTCAATTTAAACGACGATTATTCAATCACACAACATATTACTTTCGCTCGTTTTCCAAACTGACATCCTCCGGCATTGAGACCAGGATCGCTACCACAAGCAGAGAAAGCGTACAAGAAGGATGGTGCACAGTCTGCTACATAAGACGCGCTCGATGAATAATTCAGGAAAAATTGTATGAGAGCAAAATCTACGAAATCATTTCATGCGTATGAAATTTTCCAACCATCATGTATCGATAAAATAATCTCGTATGAAATATTTTGAAAATTTCTTTTCACAACGATCAGCTGCATGCATATGCTACATCCTTCACTTTAACCCTGGAGCCATGCGCATTGCTTTCTTATCATACAGACTGTTTTCCGTCAACTCGACGATGATCGGCGAGGTCCTGTTGTTGAAGCAACAGATCCAGGATATGAATACGGTCGAGTTGTGTTCGGAGAAAAAATCAACCGAGATTTAACGACTCAGCTCAAGGCATTCTACAGTGAGGGATTCGAGTCCTCCATTCGATAAAAAGGAACACAAGAAGTAAGAAAAAGTGAATACATCGTCAGGTAGGAGAAATAATTATGAAATTTTCTGTATTTCAATAAGTGCGCTTAAGGGTTGTTCAGACTGAAGTAACGACCGTCAAAAAAAATACAGCAAAATTTTTATCTTATGAAATCATGATAGCGATGGTGAATATATTATGATTGATGGAAATCTCCAGAATTGAAGGAGTCCCTTGAAATTAAAACTAGAGAGAATTAAATTCAACTCATATGTACCGAAAACGTTCTAAATTCAGGTAAATATCTTATAAGCTGTCATTTAGAAATCATCAAAACAACTCCCAACAAATCAATGCAGTGTGAACAAAGCTTCATCCAACCGACGAACTGTTGCGCTCTATTCCGGAGAATTGGAAGGGTAAGAGATTTCATTTAAATGAATGGATCCTATTCGCCACAACCGTGCACTGCAACAACGACAGTTGATTTTGATCGCTTGACGCAACCAACAAGTAAGTAGCCTTCAGGCGACATCGACAGCAGCACGAAAGGAAGTAGCTGTGTGTGTGGACAGCAAACTCGATTGCAGATGACGGAAAACAAGACTATAGCACGCGGAAAAACACATGCTCTTGCACACCTTGTTTTATTTTTTCATACTCAACCTCAATAAACACGCGTTTGTTTGGGTATCTTTTTATTTGACCAGTCGTCAATAGCATCAGTCAGACAACGGGTGACTTTCGGATGTGAATTATTTTCACGTGCTTGAAGAATTCAGCGTTTTGCCGTGCACAGAATGATCAGTGACCTTGCTTCTATGTGCCTCTATGTGTTGGTTCTATGTACGGTAGAGTGACCTTACAGGGCTGAAAGAATTTACAATTCAAACTTTTATTACGATCAGCTTGAAGAGAACGAGCAGGATTCTGTGCTAGTTAACTTCTTGCAGGTAGACGTGAGTTCACTGAAGTAGGCAAACACATAGTAATGCAAATTTTATGAGCATGAAGCGAATTAAACAAGTTACAATTTTTACCATTGAGACAATATTTTCCCCAAGTCAATGATGTTTATTTTCACAACTGACTTTGAGTTTTGGGAAAGTAGTAAATGTTTCGAAAAATTGTGCAGTTGAATTTCACGAGATTTTAAATCTGAGCATTGTTTGGAATAAGAAAACCACTGTTTTAAATTAGGGATAACATCGTTATATTGTGTTACACTTTTCTTTGCTACCCAGTGCTAGCATTGCTGGTTTGATGACTAAGATTATTCGCTAATTATTGGAACAATCATCGTATCGTATGCGGGGAATGGTTATATTTTTTTATTACTATTTATTTGAATCTTTTCCTTTTTCAAATTTATTAGCTTTTGAATAACATACAAACAGGGTAACTTACCTTTTTACCAAGCGAAACTTTTTCGCTGCCACCATCATTGCTTACAATATCTTGGGTTTTTTCCATCGGTAGTGGAATCAGCGTTACCGATACATCCTTAATTATGTCCCTGAGAGCCAAGTGATGACTAAAAACAACAATTGAAAAACCAATTCAAATAAATAATTAATTTCTAATTACTTGTTTATATCGAGCGTTTCTACAATTCCGCTCCCGCCAAGGTTAATCGAAGAATTCGATGATGACAGCTTCGAGGAGTCGGCTTTTCGTTTCTTGCCAGATGATCCGCCAGAACTGCTATTGGATGAGGACGAGTTCTTATTGTCGCGATATGAGGAAGCCGACGATGGTGTTTGACTCAAACTACTCGTTGCTAGCGAGGTGGCAGTTTGTTTCTCACTTCCGACGGAATACACATGGTCCGCACTGATCGCTACAGTTTCTGCAAAACTGTGCGAACCGAATTTTTGTCCCATATTATCTTTTGAATTCGTCGACTGACTACTACTATTCAAGGACAAATTCGAAGCCTGGGCACTTCCGGCCGATACTCCTGCAGTGCTCGCTCCACTATGTTCAGAGTTTGTGCTGTCTTTATTACTTTTCGAGTATTTGGATCTATCACGTGTTGAAGACGTTGTCGACGAAGACGTCTCTTTATCCTGACCTTTACTTGAGCTTGATGACTTATTCAAGTTTTTAACGTGTTTTTCCTTGTCCTTGGAGCTACCCGAACTACTTGAACTATTCTTAGCGCTCCCGGACGTCGAGGGTGCCGAAGTGGTACCTGCATTGCCACCACTACCGCTTAAATTCCCACCCGAATTATTCGATGTTGAAGACGACGACGAAGAGCCTGCTACTTTATTGCTGCCTGATTTCCGTTGTTTCGAAGACGTGGTCGATGACGATGAGGAGTTTAGTGCTGAGGTATTTCCTGACAGATTGACGTTTCCTTTTAAATTCGCCGTCGCATTGGTTGCCAGAGCCGCCGCGGGCTCAGTATCTTTTTCCGGTGAAGAATTCGCATCACTTGACGAGGACTCGTGATTGATCGGCTTATATGGCGGTATGGTTTTCACATTGCCTCCTTTTTTCTGTAATGCAGATTTCTATTAATTCTTGTATAAAGCTTAAAACTCGCAAACATTTAACCAACAAATGTTATTCGCGACACTTTTTACTTACCAATTTACTACTTACCAATTTGCTATAGTGGTATTGGCAGTAACCGCAATACTTCACATTGTCCAGATAATTGCCTGCCTCTTCACACAGAAGGCCTAATCCTTGTGCACATGTCACATGAAATTGCTGCTTACAGCCAGGCCTGTTGCACTGCATACAGGCACCAGCTGTTGCTCGATTCCCTTTGCCATGATCTTGGCATATATAGCAGGCTATAAAGCAAACAGTTTAAATAAATTATCATACGAAAATCGCTTCAAATCATCTTACTTTTTGCATATCTCTCGGCTGGTATCAATTGCAAAATAATCGGTTCCATGGTCGTAACATTCCCGAAACGAACTTCGGGTATGTAGAGGGCACACACAACATGCGCCCATCCTTGGTTGTCGGTCTTTTTGAGGGCTCCATCGCGTGATGGGCATAGCTCACAGCGTACTCGCGCGGATCGCTCCTGGCTTTCGCATTTCCGACAATACCACGGACCAGTCGGAACGGTCACAATACCATAGCAAGCCTGATGTACGGCTACTGTACAATTTTGGCCATCACAATAGACAAGTGGGTTTTCAGGCCATCCCCGCTCGTCGGAACAAACACAGCAACCGCCGACCATCTCCTTCATCCTGGCCGATTAGTAATTGTAAGAGGTTCGCCTCATTACCATTCAAGCGTAATGTTCCGAGTTTCTTAAATTATGTATGCAATCCAAAAATATATAAAAAAAATAAAACAAAACCAAAAATATTGAATTTGAAGTGGTCCGTGAAGGACTGCTGGATCTGCAATGAAAGGAAAATTGTGGATTAACTATTGATTCCTAAGGTACACTGATAATTTCATCTCCACATTTCATCCAAAAGTAAGTCACGATTAGTGAGAGGGTTCAATTAGCGAATTGCTGTTTGGCCTATTCTAAGTCAAGCAAGCAGCGATACCAAACTACAAAAAAATTTTTGCCATCAAGTTATTGAAATTGAATATTATAGCTAGCAAAGTGCTTCATGGAAAACGAAATACATACAAAAGAGATTTTAGAGACTTTTTGGTGATGGCGAAGGAGCTCTTAAATTCGATATTCGATTTGGAAAATATTTGAAATGAAACGATAAAATCTTAAACACCTCAAACGAACCACTAAAGTCACTCAGCAAGGTATTTAAGCTGTCCTAGAGCAAAACAAATTATTGAATTTCTTTGAAAAACGCAAAACATTATAGTTAGATTTATTTGAAAGTTAATTTTATTTGAAAGTTAAATTGATTTTTTTAAAAAGTTTTTACATTTTTATTACTAACAGCTTTAAAATACAATAAAAATTTTGAGTTCGTTTCATATTTTCTTCATACCAAAGCTTTCCGGAGTTGGCCTGGCTATGAATTCATTGATAGCATAAATAGATAATATATTTCATTTGATTACCTTAAAGACCAAAATTTACCCACATAAGCTAGTTAAATTAATGAAAATTTCAGACTGGTAGCCTTCAAAATTTCAATGGCCTTTAAGGGTTTTGCTGATTGAGGATTTAGTCCTCTAAAAAAAGATGTTGTTTCGATATAACACAGCAGAAAGACTTGTGACTGAAGTCATCTAAATTGAAACCTAACAAAAAAATCGCTTGCACTATGTATCAAACCAGGACAAAGGGACGGAAAAGGCAAAGCAAGGAATATAAAAATTGATTGCGAATATTCTGTTACGTAGAAGCAGGTCGATTGCCTGTCAAATAGCCACAGCCTCCTCCTAAGAGACACTACAATGGTCTGTATAAATACAGCTTTGGATTCAACTCATCAGAATTACCACTCTCGAGAGTGAAATCATCCTGCCATTCATCCTTACCAAGAATGCAAGTTGTTCACTCCAAATCTAGTAGAACCTCCGGAGATATGTAAACAACACAGGTTGGAGCAGAAAGCTCCTCAGATAAGATTATTGCGTGGCCAGAGCCAGTTTTAGTCCGCACAGAAAGGCAGTGCTATCTTACAGCAGTCAGATTAGCTAGCTTGCTGTAATATAAGTGAATTGGTTGGTAACTAATGAAGCAACGCGAAAAAATATCATAGTAGAGGTGGTGCGGAATGCTCCGACCTTTTTCAAGCAAATGTTGGACAGAATTGGTTCAGCCACTGCGGTATAAAGCTAAGCGACAGTACGAGACTGCAAACCTCAGTTTGCTCATATGACTCTTCTACAGCAATATAGTGCACCGTAAGCCTTTCACGTTTTTATCTGCTATATTATCAGTCCATAATAGTTTCAAACTGAAAAGCAGCCGGAAAAATTTAAACCTACGGCTCAGGTCAATAGATACCCCGTTCAATTTGAGTAAGTCGAATCAACGAACTTTGGACTTCCTTGTAAACAGTACTAGCTGTATGTTACTTGGATTCACATTCAACCCGCTCTCACGGCCCCAACTTTGAAGTTTGCCAAGAGAATGATCTAACCTCTCCGAAAGCATGGGTATATAATTTACCGGCATTAGCAACCTCTTTGTAGCCGGCACAGTCTAAGAGGAAAGCGGACTTCACCTTGTGGTACGTGAGCATTCCTTAAGAAAGAGCTTACCACTCTATTCCACGACGAGAGTGCCTCAATAATTGAATCATATTTAACGTTGTTAAGGCTCCCTCAATGTCTAAGAAGGTCGCATGCCTATACTCCGTAAGCACGATTGAGGGGCTATAACAGCTTTGTTCTCTTGGCGGAACATCATGCAATTTGTTTTGCTTTCGTTGACCATTAGTCTGCTTTATTGAAAACAGGTTAGGTATCTTTTTTTATTGGCGTTTCCATTATCTTGCATCGCTAGCTGATTAAGTATAGATATATAGTACCGACGGGATGGATGAACGTCCTTTTTCGTTAGGTAAGTTTTAACCACGCCATCGAATTTTCGCTAATCTGATATTTTTGTGGCTTTTTCATTAGAATTTCTTTAAGAGATTGAAACCTTTTGCAGGTCTACGAATATACCCGCCCCCTATATTAGTCCACAACAACAAAATCCTGCCTCAGTGATCACACTGAGCAGAATTATATGGGCAGCAAAACCAATTAAATGAAAGCTCATGGGTTCACAATAGAGTGGGGTTAATTGCTTTGGTCGGTGCGACTACCTGTAGCGCCTGCACCAACAAATGAACCTTTACAGAAACGGAGTTTCATGAAATTTAAACCTAAATGATGAGGAACTCAAGCAACATCGTGAGATTAAAAAAAAGTTAACAACCACGCACAATGAAAATAAACACCAGCGTTTTTTTGTATACTTTTCTCTGGACACTTGTCAATGAAGACAATCATTAGACAATAAAACAGAGTCTACATTATTGAAAAGAATTGTGGTGTCCCTTTACCTACAAACTAACTAGTTGTCTGGGAAGCACTATGAAACACTTACTCGAGGGGAAAATGATGCACACGGAGTGTGCATGCTGATACAGTGATGGAAAGAGTGGAAGGATGGAGAAAATTTATATAAAAAATAAGAATTTGAAATCATTTTCATCACATTATTATTGAATTGATTATGAAACATCTTAGTTCTTTTCATAACGGTAAATATTAATACATACTTCATTGAAGCTTTACTTGAAATAAGACTTTTTTACTTTTTCAATAATAATGTACTTAAGTTTAACGATGCATTTGTTTTTCCTTTATAAACTATTCACATTTTGAATGTTTATACATTTTTCAATTTAATTGCGCCATTTAAACTGTGAAGAACTGTAAGTCTAGCTAATAATTTGTTGCAGATATATTTGCAAATTATATTGTGTGGTCGAATAATATTTCGCATTTTCTGTTCATGTTAATAAAAGCTACAGGTTTTGATGTAAATTTTCTACATATATTTCCATTAATAAGCCTGCAGAAATACCTGCTTTCAAATGATTATATACTTTATTTTGATAATTTGATCTCTTTTCTCATCTCCTCTTAACACAAATTCCATCAGAATTGAACAATGAATTAAATTGTTCCCCCAAAACCGGTATAGTCGTAAACATAACACCCATCGACAACAAAAATCGAAATAACAAAACAAACGTCGCTCCCCTCACCCCATCGCACACAAAGCAAATCCGAAACTCAAGTCAAAATAATCAAAACAAACTCGCGCCACGAAAACAACCCCCTGAAATTAAACTGCGCGCCAACGCTGCACGTCAAACAGACAACAGACAGCATTCTGTCTGGTCTAGTCTGGCGGGCCCGGCTGGCGCACCACACGAAACAACCATTGACGAGTAGCCCCAGTCCAGTCAATCCGACATCGGGCACAAGGTCTCGCTCGATTCGATGTCGTTCAGGTCGGGCAGCGCCAAGCCAATTGTTTGGATTGGACAAAAGCATTTCTTCGAAACTTCAAAGTACACAGCGCGAGTCAGTCAAGAAGAACTGAGAAGCAAATAAGAAAACACTAGCCCAGCAGCCGCACGCAAAGCTAGGCAGCATCCCGGCCCGGACGGACGGGTCGGGGTGAACGACCTCTGCACGCCACCAGGCCGCAGACCAGCGAGATGCTGGTTCCATTCGATTCGATTTGTCTTCAGGTTTGTTCGGAACGCAATAACAACTCCAAGAGCGGCCAGTCGTGGGGATTCATAACAGGGCGTATTTCGGCAAGAAAAAACATGCAAGGCTTCAAACCAAAGTCACACTAGTCTCACTATTCACAGCTATTTCAATGAAAACGTACGTGTTCGTGATGGGGGCTACAATGGCGCTCCTCTTCTGTCCCGGGGGTTGAATTGCACTGCAGCTCTTGGGCGCGTTCGCTTTTTTGGGACTCCTTATTCCTCCGAAACGCCACTCGTGCCCAAGTCTAATTGGTTTCCGTCGTCGTCGAAATAAACTAGCAAATGCGAATGTCAAAAAATCCACCTGGCGATTTCGCGCCCCTCGCACAGACCACTGCCAACAACAACAAAACGCACTGCCCGCGAAACGTCAATACTTCACTTTTATTTTCACTTCGCCGCCTCAACTGGCTCGAAATTTTGCTTTCATGCCCAGCAAAACGTCCTTCGGTCGCAGCCGCGCAACATTTTTCGCACAATTTTCACTGAAAACCTGCCCCAAACACTCAAATACACCGCAAAACGATCTAGACGTCCTCGAGAATATTTTGATTATATCGTACCGTCCGTCCCCAATTGGTGGCGATCACTATTCGTTGTCGTCGGTCGACCTCGTGTGTGATTGTTTTCTTTACGCGAACTGACCGCCAATTCCGCACCAAGCAATTGCACAACACACGCACGCGACACAATCAAACTTAGACGCGCGAATATTACTCGAATCGGGATCCTTGGCGCGCAGGAAAATCCAAATAACAAAACGTAGGAAGGTCAGATTTTACGAAATCGAGAAGAGACGACGTTTTTAGACCCCACAGAATCGAGCAGCAGCAACCATTTTGTTTTTGATAGACATTCGTGTGTGTACAGAATAGTTCTATTCGGTCTTCAGGTGAGGGGGTGCGCTTATCTGACACATAGATATGAATGAAGTGAGCTGACGTTGCGTGCGAATAAAACGATAATAGATGGCAGTGTTCTTAGAACTAAAAAATAAAGCGCCAGCAATTTGAAAATTATTTAACTATTTAATTTACATACTCCTAACTTTAAGAAATCAAATTTAGTCCATTCTTTATAATCTTCTGGTAAATCTAACTTAATGGCTAACACAGCTACTTGAACGTGCTAAATTGAATGATTGCGAAATCTAAGTTATGTAAAATTGTGCTGTGAGATAATAAGAGAAACTGAAGATTTTGCAACTAATTTTATTTATCTACTATTTTTTCAAAGAAATCATGTATATCGCCACTCAAAAATAGGAAATAAATGAACAAAAGGTTTATTTATTACAGATAGTTTACCTGAAATATATCTTGACATTTCAATTCGCATCAGCTCTTTAGAGCATAGAAAATATGGAAAATGCTAAAATTATTAGAATATAGATAATCAGTTTGTCAATTTCCACGGCAATTCATTTTACGGTTGAGTCCGTTTACAGGCTCTCACAGCCAACCTGCAGCCAACACTCCATCTGCTTTTCGAAATATCAAAGCTCCGTCATTTGACATTTCATTAATTTTCCCTCCCCTACCATGACCAACTCCGCTGCCGTGCGCACTGCCCGCTCTGCTCACGGTGAAAAAGACAAGACGTCCTTCCTGAAGATTTTCCAAATCGACTGGTGCTGTTATTAGTTACTTCACAACTCTTAATTTCATTGAAAAATGTCCAATTCGAACCACGGTGATTGCTTTGTCCTGAAAAACGGCCGATCTGTTCGAGCAGCAGTGCTTTTCGGCCGAAACTCACTGGGAAAAGAAAATGAGGTCCACGAAGTTGTCTACTTCCCGGGGTCTGCTAGTTCGATTTCAGTCACGGTGGGTACATTTCATTTTACAGGAGTCGGAAACGTAGCTCTTTTACGAATAACCAAAATAATTAGCTTTGTTCGTGTTCTCTAGTGCGATGGCGGAGCGACCGTCGATTGCGGTAACCGTTTTGGAGTGATATTGAGTCGAGTGGTTGGTGTTTGGGGCGGTGAAAGTGGAGGCAATGAAAAGGAAGTGGTTGTGGGATTGTGCTGGTCGGAGGATGAACCAAGTGAAGGAGGAATAAAAGCCAGCGATATTGTTAGGTAAGTGAAATTTAACGTAAAAACGCGTTGATAAGCCGTTTCGGTTTAAAATGCACAATTTTTTTTTTGAAGATGTAAAATTAGGTCATACATGACAGACCACTGCTCTGTAGTCGAATTGAGAGAAAGTGGTTAAAATTGTATAATTGATTGTATGATACACTAGCACTATCGCTTTTGAATGTTGCAATAAGTCAGCAAATGATTTACACATTCAATCAAATGCTATCAAATTAAAAGGTATTTGTTAGCAATAATTTAAAATTTGAGTTTTATAGGCAAGTAATTTTGATCCTCTCAAGAATCTTAAGCTGAGCGGAGCTAAGACAAATCGGATGATCGTCTTTTGGCTTGACATGCAAGAATCTTTTCGTGCTTAAGGAATAAACAAAACTCTCGCTTCCCGCCAGCTGACGGGAACACACGAGAAGCATAAGCTTGCTTTATATATGTCTCTGTATCTAGGCAGACTGAGAATTTTGTTCTTCGGGACAACCTGTAGATAGGCGCCCGACCAAATCTCACCCAGTTGTCTGCTTAAAGAAGTCAGCCGAGCGCTGATCTTCGCACGCGACCAGCTTGACTCCTTTAGCCCAGTCCGCGCTATTCACCGAGCGTGGATGACTCGATCTTCAGCCAGTTCTCTGCAAAGATGATACCATCTCATTTACTGGCATCAATAACAGCCCAAACGAGGCTCTCTTTTCCCATTTCATTGAAAGACTGAGATATTCCTGGAGTGAATGCCATACATTTTGCCTTATTTCGCATTTTGTCTCGTCTGATTCATTTGCTCAGCCGATCTTTGTCGTTTCTGCGAAGAGTCCTCAGAGTGTAGAAAGAGCGAGTGCTCTCCAATAGTATTCGTAGCCCACTCATGCGTCTTTTTGTTCTTTTCGGATAACGTTTCGGAAGGGACCATATTTAGTTTTTCCAGAATTTTGAAGGCTACCCTTCTTGTTCTGTAAGCTCTAGAAAAAACGTCGCATTATGACGTGGAAAAGGGAGAGGTAGAAGGAGTGGCACTAGTGGACGAGGGCCAGCTCATTTGCCGTAATCTGTTTGCCACACTGGCCACGAACGGGCTTCTGAGGCTTCCGCGTACCAGGCTTGAATACCATTGCCTCGGGAGCTCTTCACACGCAGGGTTTGGAAACAAAGCTAGTATTGGAAGTTAGTGGAGCTGACTTATTCGTCATGTCTCCCCTATCTCCAGTACTGGTAGTACTCTATTCAGTAACTAGATTATTGTCATTCCCACAAGTAAATGCCTCCTTGCATTACAGATTAGCATTAGAACGTTCACCAACAGCCGAAGATGCGGTTAATGAAATAACAGCGCTAACAAATTCCCACACGTCGGACTCAACTAAATTCAGTTTTGTGATATGTGATCGTCATCAGGTGTGGTTTCTGAGCATAGCTGGTAAATATTGGGCAGCCGAGCTTATGTCTAGCGATTTTCAACGAATCTCATCAAATAGTTTGAATGTTCGCACTATGATTACCAAGTCGAGCGAAAATCTGCAAGATAATTTAAAAGATGCAGGCATTTGGAATGGAACGGTAAATACTAACTGAATGTTTAATTTCTAGTTTCAAACTGAGCATGTAAATATAATTTCAGGATGATTTCGACTTCGCGAAGTTATTCTGCTCCAACTGTGACGAGCCATGCTGGCCGGACCCACAACCTGAAGACGGACCTCAGTTCGGCACGCTCGATATGATGACGAAACTGCGAGCTAGTGACCCGGACAATGTAGTCCGTTCAAGCTACGTGGCGTGCATTGATAAAGAATCAATTGCTGCTCATTGGTTTACAGCTACACCGTTTCCCCAACAATCCGTCTTCAAGCCGTTTGTGTTTTCACCAAACCCGAAAATCTCGCCACTGACGCAAATCACGGAGGGCGAAGAATTGACGTTGCTACAGAAGCTTCACGCTCAGCGCAACTGGGAAAAAGTCGGCGACCTTCTTCGATCGCTCGAAGAAACTTGCTACGAAGAGCTGAACTCATTCTTGATTAAGCATCCCGAATCGAATCCGGAACTAGACGAACTAATGAAAGATTGCGTCGAGGCGGAAGTGAAATTCTATCGTTAGAAACGATAATCGATATTCCGACGTAACGCTTAGACCGAGCTCGAAATATTACTTTTACTCTCGAATTTCCCTTACATCATTTTCTTTGCGAAGAAAAAAGTTCTTCTCTATTTATTTTGCGCACTGTGTTCTTTTTTACTACCGAAAGTGTAACACTTCATCGTGATATTTTTTTGTTATTCGCATTTATATACAATTTGCACTTTTACTATTTAGCATGTAAGCCAATCAATCACTGATTTTATTTTCATGTTTTCACTTTGTTGAAAAAACTGCTGTTCAGGGCTTCAGAATGAACGAAGAATATTGACAGTATTCATATTGCAGGGCACATAAATGGCGGGAAGTGAAGCTTGGCTGTGATTAAAACATGACAACATTAACAAATAACAAATTGTGGTAGACTGTTTGAAGCTTCCGTGAATCGATCTCTCAGCGCAGTTTTTCGTGTTCTGAAGTCCTTCCTTTTTTTGTTAATTATATCCAATGCGAAGCATAGTTTAAGCACATATTTTGAAATCATTCCATTTTAAATACATAATCACTTTACAGAAATACAGTATACAAAAACTTAATCGAACTCTTTTAGTGGGTCCGCACGATTCATACTTACGGTGGCCAGCATCAATTTGCAAAAAAAATAAATAAATCGAAAATCATCATCTCACAGCAGATTTTCCGCTGATTCATGCCTGAAGGAAATGAACAGACTAAAGAGACGGTAGTCGTTTCACGTTCGCAAAAAATGAATATGAAAAACTATCAATATGGCGCCTCCAATTCTGATTGCTACAGTCCTTCGTCTGTTTATGTCACGTCTTCGCCACTAACCATTAAACTATCCATACAAATCAGTATTTTCGGACACTAGTCTGATCAATATTGCTGCACAACGGAAGTTTGTGTCATGCGTACCCACCGCTACAATGTAATAATACACGAAAGTAATATGTAGCCTTTAAGAAACTTTTGTTCGAATATTCATGATAACAACGCTAACACAAGATTGATTACTGCCAGGTTCTTTGAAATTACAATATTACTTGCATGCCATTGAAACAGTTAGTCATTTAAACTTAGAGCTGCTTAGAACAAGTTTCAAATCTAAATACACTATAAACCCGAAAACACCACGATCAAAACACTCAAATTTTATAATAGTTGCCACAACTTCCAGTGAAAACGAAATATTATCTATCTGCCATGCATATTATTCCAGTTACATATAGAAATTTGTAGTTGAAAAACAAAATCGGAATCCAGTATTGAAGCAAAACTCCATACAACAGACCGCTGACTCAAGCTTAAAAATACTTAAAAAGATTAAACAACTATTCTCATTTATTCCAAATAAATTTAAAAAGGACTATTGATTTTGCATTATGACTTTGGTCAAATTATAAATGCTTTTATGCTTTTTGTGACTTAAAAATATGAAAATGTTAACGTTATAGGCAAACAAGTTTAATTAAAATTCGAATTTGAGAAAAATTGTGAAGGAGATGAAGCGAAAACAATGAAGTAAGCGATAAACTATTATTAGGATTTGTACCAGTTGTATAATAGCATGCTATATACTATAATTAAAAGATATTAATATTAAAATATTGCATGTGATTATGATGAAAGCAAACAAATATTTAAAATAAATTACATACACGAGAAACTAATGGCAGAAATGTCGTGTTTTTTTTTATGAAGGATCGGTGATTTCGTGCCCGATAATGGTTCTTAAATTTCAAAGAAGAAATTGCAGCGGGCATTTTTCGTTAAAAGTAAAAATGTATGAACAGTTCGACTGTCAATATGGCATACAATCAAAAAACTTGGTTTGCTTTCCATGTGTTCTTTTTTGTTTTAAATTGATATTGTATTGGAACGACATCGAGCTGAGTCCTCTCAGAGCTGAGTGCTAGAGTTGAATTGAATTTTGTTTGTAACTTTTTGTACATTTATAACATAGCTTAGTGAATAGCTAACATGACATTTTAAATCTAGGGGCTATAATATTTTTTTCTGCATATTTTAGAAATCTTATTACTTTTAGTATTCCAAAAAAAGTGTTTACTCAGTTTGTATAATAGCTGGGATCTACTTAGCAATATTATGTGCTTTAAAACTATGATTTAATCAAACTTATACCTAATAATTAAATAATCTAGCTTTCCTAAAAGTAGGAGGATTAATAGTCGAGGGACCTACATATTCGAAAAGCACGCTCATGAGCTGTCGTTGACTTACTGCTATAGCCGGGCTTATAAATGGCTTGGACCTGTTGAGTGTCCCAAAGATCTAAACAGTATGTTCTAATGTCCGTCGGTCGGTCTGCAGAATTTCGCAGTAAATTCCACAACTAGACCACTCCCCCAATATAGGAGAGAGTTTCTTGGCCACTTTTTAATTATCGGGTTGAAAAACCTTGCCAGTGAAGAAGCGCAGGATTCTCCGCTTAAATATCTCGACCTCTGCAATGGCAGTATAAAACCCAAACATGATCAGCTTGTACAGAAGACCTTCGTGGCACACAGAGTCGAAAGCTTTCTCGATATCTAAGGCACACACTACCGTAGGAGTAACATTTCATTTAAATTAAAGTATAACTCATTAAAGTAAGACTCATAAGTTTACAGCAATTTTTTATGCTTCAGTTTCTGGAACCACTTCAACAAAATACTCATGCGACTTTGACATTTTTTTTTAAACGAACTTCGGGGTTTGATTCATACTTCAAAAAAGGGAAGAAATTGACTTTTCTCTAATGGCCGAGTGAATCTAAAAACATACATCATTTCTTTCATATAACTCCTTTTTGTACCTAGAACTCTCGTTGGCTGACTATAAATTTGTGAAAAACTGCCAAAAAAACGATGCATGAACTTTGTACACTTAAGCGAGTTGTACTTCTTCGTGCTCTACTGGATTTATATTTTGTAAGAACTATTAAGATTATTTTTTCATGTTTTCTGTACACTAATTTTCGGCGCAGAATAAAAATCAAACTTTCACATTCACTTTTTATAAAACAATTGTGACCACAGAAACATATTTCATCAAAGCAATTGCTTCAATTTTAAACCACTCACATTCACCTAATTTCGTATATATTTCAATAAATATCTTCTGCAAAAACTACAATCATACATAGTGAACGCAATGTCATATACATTCTTATGATATCACATTTCAACGGTGTTTTTGTCATGTTGTCTCTATCGTGAAAGAGTCAAATTTAATTCTGTTTTAAGATAGCCCTTGATCTCAACCACACCCGCGTTTCAACATAAAACAACTAAATTACATGATAGTAATATCAACAAAAGTTCACGTTCGACCATTCGAGCCGAAAAATAATAACTTAAGAATAAATTCCAAGCAAGAGCTAACGCTATAACTTCTCCACTAACTGACTGACTTTATCGTACATACTAAAGTGAATGGCGGTAGTCGCACCGGATTTTATCAAAGTCGGTATAATGCCTTTATACAAGCCGTAGATTTTCTCCTGTTTTACGATACTAACCAGGCAGCTGATGGCACCGTTGTATTTCAGCTGTTTTCCGAATGTCTGACGGTTTTCGGTGAAACCTTGGATTTGTAGACGGCGTTTTATAAGATCGAACGGATATACAATCGATTTTGAACACATCCCAGAAACTGCGCCAAGGCCTAGTAATATAACTGTAGACAATTGTCTGAAAAGGGAGAAATCATTTGCTTCGGTTATTCGGCTTGTGCACTAGTACCACGTCCACTTACTTTCTATCTTCAACCTCGGCCATATCTAGAGCAGCGTTCGTGAACAGCCGGTAGAACATGAAATTGCACCCCATCAGAGGAGCGATTTGTACAACACCCATTACAACACCTCGGTACAGCCCCCGCGGTCCTTCTGTTTTAATTATTTTACCGACTGCTTGAAATGAGTTGCTGTATCCTTTATTTTTGTCCTGTGCTATGAGTCTTGTTCGTATAACATCCATTGGGGACACTACAATTGTTGCCGCGCCGCCAGCAACTGCACCACACATGAAGTTTCTCAGGTTCGGACGGTCTTTAAAGAAAACTGTTTGCTTTGAGACCAAACTCAACTGCTCATATGTCCAGAACTGCGTAGTTCCAAAGCAGATACTTAGAACTTGTGCAGGATTGTGCCCTTTCCAGAACGCAAGCAATCCCTCCTCTTTAAATATAACCTTACAGGCCTGCGGAATGGATTTGTACTTGGACTCAGCCGCTGTGGCTTTCAAGGGCTCAACCTGCAGCTGAAATCGAATTTTGAGGACATCCAGAGGTTGACATGTGAACCGTGTTATCGCCGCCGATAGACCGCCAGCAAACATTTGTTTTAGTTGCTTGTCTTTGGAGTGCGTGATCATTTTGGCTCAAGGTTATATATAGATCACTTGCCGAAATCTTCAAATAAAATTAATTTTAGCGGAAGCTTATGTGCATTGGGAACATTCACATACCTTACACCTGTGGAAGACACTTTTGGATCGTGACAACATGTCACACGGCCGGACGATTAAATAACTGCGAAAATTTCTTTGCCGAAAAATGAGCTGGTGCACTGTGATAACACTCTGACGGAAATGTTTGAAATCTGAGGTTTCCGTATCGTGCTTTGCGTGATTAGCATCACAAGCCGCTGTCAGTGTCGTTATGACGTAAGACGTTGAAGTGTTTGGGGGACCCAGGGGATACAAATGCAGCCGAAGCAGGAACGTGCCACGAGGGCCACGAACGATATGCGGATCTTTGTCAATTTTTTTTTGTCTTGTCAGCTGCGGGTGGATTGGGTCGATTAGTCAAGCGTGCGCTGACTGATAAGAATGATAACAATTTGGTATTGTGAAAAAAACAGTAGACTGCCTAGAACCCAGTTGATGTGAATTTTTAATTTCAAGCTTTTGCGCATAGAATTTACATTTTTGATTTTTTGGCAAAATATGGAATCACCGATTGACGTACACGAATATTTTAAATATCTTAGCGTTTATTTATTCACCAAAAGGTTGTCAAGCAATTCAAATGAATATCTTATAGTAATCATAAAATACAATGACACATGTTCACAAACTCGCAAACTCATAGCGCGTACGATGGAGCTATCAAAACTATTTACATAAATTAATAGTCTCATGAATTTCTTCTTAAGTGTTGTACAAGCGCCCATTAAACTAAAACTAAATTAAATATTCTCCACGACCAAATTATGCATTTTGAACACAGTGCTATCATCATCCAATCCCCCCAGTATGTTCCCTTCGAACTTTTCATGGATGATGGAGAAGTCCATTATACTCTTCGGTTTCGAACTAACCCAGAAACGATCGAATTCGAAGAACAGGTAGCAATAGAACTTGTGAAAATGTTCGATTCGACTTGCACGTCGGGATATATTATAGAAATGTGTCTTGGCTTTTCCTGATTTAACGAGCTTATACGCCATCGACGTGAGGTTTATCCCGACTATGGCGAATGTATAGCCGTGATGAGGATGATGCGAATGTGACAGGACGTGGCGAGCTGCACTGTTGTACTCATTGCTGAAAAACAGCAAGTTCTCCAAACCGAGCATACCCATCCCACGGAAGTCTGTTTTCGGGTCATCGCCCTGCAAATTTCCAAAGATTTTTCGGATAATTGTTTCGAATCTTACTAAAATACTTACTTGAAAGCCGATATCCTGCCATTTCTTTGTTATTCTCGTATCCAAGCGCTCATCAGGCATAAGCAATGACCACAGCTCGAACAACTTCTTCTCGTGATCTAGATTGTCTGAATCATACTGCTCTGTCCGCATTATCTCCACAAGATGCACTAGCCTTCGATAGCCCCAGATTTGTTCGACACACTCCCCAAACAACCGGGCGAAATCGGGATGATTTCTTGGCTTTATTTTCTTCGTAGTCATGACGGTAGTAACCATTCTCCTTACCAAATCTTTAAGTTCCTGCTCCGTACAGTATTCCACTTCCTTGTCCAGCACGTTGATCATATCTTTTATTTCACTACGACGTGATAGTTGCAGCGACAATTCAACTTGTCGAGCACGAGACGCACCTGCAGGGCATCCATAGCAAATTCGTTGTAGCTCGCACAGTCGGGTGAAGCGTCGCAGGAACCATTTTATGAATGGTCGCAAATAGAAATACAAGATTGTGATTATATGCTTAACGAACATTGTTAGAAACAGTCTCGAGCTCCAAACGTTCATGCCGCCACATTTACTATGGAAATTGTTTATTTGTACCAGTGCCATGGAAACTAACAACAACAATCAGCTGGTCGTCATATCGTTTTCGAAAGTTGAAACTAGGTTGAGGTTAGTATTTGGTTGAAGTCTAAACGAACCATTTTTGATGAAGTTTAAGGCATCTTCAATGAATTTATTGCAAATGATGAATGAGGTTGGAGTGTAATGGAGTGGAAATTGAAGTGGCTTGCGAAATCCTATAGGACTGCTTCCGTAACAATCGGGCAAATCAAACTGACAATTGACACAGGGTGTGCATTTTGGTACATGGCACCAACTCAAATATTTCCACGAGATGGCAGCTGTAGGTGTAGATTATTGTGAATAGACATTAATTTTAATTCAAATGAAATCGAATGAAATCAAATATGTTTGGTTATTCAAAAATAGGTGAATACTAAAATATTCGACAATTGATGAGTAAAAAAATCATAAATGAATCGGAAAATGTCTTGAGGTTTCGAATTGAAAATCTAAAATCCCATTTTCATTCTCACAACAGCGGAGTCTTGATCCTGAAATTATATTATTCGCTTTTTGTTAACCTGTTTTTGGCATTGGCATGGTATAAAAATAGCTTGATGAAAGTTTGTTAGGCGCCAGTAAATCACATCAATCACCTTTTTGTTGCTAAAGGCCGATTTCAAACACTTTTTCCTTTAACGACAAATAATTAAAGCCTTACGTATTGTATATTATGGGCCACTTTCTTTTAATCCTTAAATTTTTCTGCTTTGAGGTTCCATAAGATTTCGTGCTTTCAGTTGCTCTAACTAGTTCTATTTTTTTCTTTTTTTGAAAACTGCTCTATTTTAACTTGCCTTGAGGTAATCTGCTGTTTTTTCGATGTTATGAGACACAGCTATTACAACTGAAAATAATTGAATAGACTGAGCTAAACTAATAATTTAAATATAATCTTGTCAAAAAATCATTAATTTTGTTTTGAAATCATTTCAGCAATGATAAGATTGACGCAGCATTTTTATTTTGCAGATTTTTCCTTGTCCGTGAACTTAATCCAGCAATTCAGATAATCTCCTCCAGTGTCGTTAATAGTACGAAAATCGCGTTGTTGATGTAAATTCAAGGTCAGACGTTAAACTGATAAACTTGATTATTATTTACTTTTGGGGCAAGACTGATTACTGTTATTTATTTTTATTGATTAACTTTTGATGTAAGTTGATGTTTAGTTGCAGTTAGCTGCCGTTGTGATTCAGTTTTAATCTAATTGTTATTGCGGATTTTTGTACTATCGAGTTCGGTTGTCACAAATACAATATTACGCAAAGGAAATTTCTTTTCTACTCATAATAACTGAGAAACTACAATAGTAAAAGCTCATTGTTGAGATTTATTGTACTGAGCACTGAGAACGTTGTAAAAAAAGCCCTACAATATGAACCCACATATAAATACAACTTTTAGAGACGTGTGTAACGGTAAATATATTGCTAGGATTGTGATGATTACGTGAAGTTCAGTGCAAATTTTGATTTTAAGATAAAATCCAAACATCTATACTGACAAGAGATGACTTAAATGGGGCTCTTGATGTAAGTTTTGAAAAATGAATGCTGACGTTGTGAGTCTTTTGGTTACCAGTAACCACTTTAAGTAATAAAAATAATTATGAGCTGGCTAGATTGGGCTCTGAATGCCTGTTTTTTTGTAATTTTAGTGTTTTTTTTAATAGCAAAAATTTGTGTTCGTTTTATGCAGTGCTACTTTGCACAGTTTGTTCTTTTAAAAGTTTACGGCACTAAACCAGATACATTATTTACTATTCCTAACTAACGTTATTTCAAAAAAAATTCACAAAATGACTCTTGATAGGTAATCAGCAAATCTTTTCTGCTTCGTGAGAATGCAGTTATCGGATCAGAAATTAATTTGATAGAGTCAGAACGTTCAAGACAGGATCTTTTAGAGCTCTGTCGTGAAGTGTTTGAAGATGGAGTTTCCATTATTGCAAAACATGTAGAGTCGGGCAAAGTAGTAGCAGTTGCATTTAATAAAATTCAGGTGGGAGATACATGTTCCTAAATTATATTCAATTATTTTATTATAAACATATTAATTTCGCAGGTTGCTGGCAACCCGAACGACAAGCCTTACTTTGCTGATTTCATCGAACGGCATGGCTGTGCTCCTAATTCCACCTCCCTCATGAAATTTATGATAGGAGTCGATGCCACCTACAATCTATTCGAAAATTTGAAAATTGACTGTCTCCTCGAAATTATGTTTTTGGCTACTTTGCCGGAGTTCTGCAATCGTAAAATCGCTCAAGCGGTGTGCAGAAGCTCCATTGAATTGGCAAAAGGTCTTAGTGAAGGCAAAGGTTTGGAATATGTCCGTCAAGATCTCCGCAGTACTCGAATTGAAGCTATTAGCGCTATTTTCACGTCCAGTATTTCTCAGAGTGTTGGAAAATCAGTTGGTTTCAAGACATTTGCTGAGGTTCCATACACGTCGTTTATTTTTAACGGAAAAACATATGCAGAGAGAATCGGACCTCAAGATCCGGCTACAAAATTGGCGGCAATAAAGTTTTGATAGTGTTTGTTTTAGAAATATATTTAAAAAGCTTGTACAAAAGTAAAGGGCTTATTTTATTGATGTTTGTTTAGATTTACAGCTATATGAAAACAGGATTAGTTGTTTTTCAAATTTGATTTATTTCACCCACAATACTCGTAGTTTCAGTGAAAAAGTTTCAATAGTTCAAGGTTCCTGGAGGCTGTTTTCCATTGGAAATCTGACAAGCTTCTAATATTTCTTACTTTAAAATCGTGCAATTAAGTGAAATAGAAAGCTCCGTTTCAAGCGAAATTCTCATTGAAAGTTTCATCTGAAATAAGCTTCGGCTGCGATTCAGCCTAAAGCTTAGTACTAAATTCCAATTCGCGTGAATATTTCTATGTTCCTTTCGGCTAAAATTTGTCGCGTTAAAATAAATTTTTTCGCTTGTTATGCATTATCGGCATAATTTCACACATTTCACGCGAATTGCAGAATGGTGCGAATAATTCTTTCGAGCGAAAAGTGAAAATAAGCGTTTGAATTTGAAAATTGAATTTTGACACCAGATAATAAAGAAATCAATCACAAATTGAAATATTCGAAATTTTCTCTCCAAAGGATAATGCAGGCTTGTCAAAATTTATCTCCACGCTGACCTTAATACTAGGCTTCAGATAATATTAGCTATCCTCACAATCGCATAGCTTCAAATAAATATAATACTGCATCGATTTCATCTCCAGTCCTTCCGTTGAATGCGCTGCTACTGTCAAATCGTTGTTGCGGCTCACATCTGGAGTATGTGTTGTTCGTCTCCTCTATTCCTGTTTATGAAAGAATTATTTTTGATCTATCCACTTACCTCAATATTGACAGGTCAATTATTTTTTATTATCTGGATCTTTTTTCTGCTCATTTTTTGAATCTGCTCTGAAATTAATCGAAAATTTAGATTTGGTCAATCCATAGAATAATACAAAGAATGTTTGCGAACTCTAAATGTTTCCTCTTATTTAACTCTAATTCCCCTATTTTTAAACAGATCTATTTTGATTTTATTCATCTCACTTATGAGCTATTTAAATAATATTTAATCTAAATTCTGCTTGATATATAATCCTTAACGGGGAGGAAGAGCATTTCACACTTGGATCCTCCGATCCCTTCTTTCACCCCAAAATCTATCTTCGAGCCGTCCATATGTGCCCCTTCCTGCAAGAAAGGTGGACCATGCTCCCATTTATATCTTGATGGTATTGCGGCTTTGAATATTTTCTAAAAAGTTGCTTTAGTTTTAACTTGACCGTTATAGTTCAGCACTTTAATAATGAACCGGATGTCCTCCAGTATATTGAGATGACCTTTTATGTCTCCTGGTTTGTACCTGCAGGCCTATTGCCTATTCTCGCCACTCCCATTTGAATTTTCAGATGTGAGGGTTAAAGGGCCTCCATACATGCTGTAGGATTGGATATCATTGCTACAGCAGGCGGACTATCCTTTGAAGCTTGTTGAGGCTATTAACAGCCGTTTTTTGTTTGGTTTTATTCCATCACACTGCTGAGCCATATGGAATGATAGGTCTCACCATTTGTTTGTGGATAGAGAGATAGCTCCCAACTGCGTCCAAGCATTTGTTTTGTCGCCCAAAGTGCCTGAGTGGCTTTCAGTGTCATGTTGTTTAGATGAATGTCCTAGATGAGTTTCCTATCCAGGTGCGTTCCTATTTAGTTTACCTCTTTCCGTAGACGCACCTGTCTCCCTAATTTTTAGGACTCTTATCTCAATTTTTCTTTTTCTGGTGAATGGAACGATGTCGGTATTTTGAGAATTTATCCCGAGCTGTCAATCTAGGGAATTTTTTCTTAGATCTGGGGAATTTCCGCATCCATTGGGAGAAACTAGGGAAATTTCATCGAAGCATCTACACGTCTATCACATAAAATACAATTGTCAAAATTTATATTAATTTTTTTGCAAAGCACCGTATGCACTGTGAAATTCGAATCTTCGATAATAAATGTTGGAGTTTGGTTGGGATGTTTGTCTTGTCTATATTTACCATACTGACGCGATGCTGCACCATCAGATTATCAATTATTCCTTCCAAGAAAAATTATCTTCAACCAAATAATTTTCGAAAATGGTGGTGAATTGATTATGCTCTGAGCAAATCGTTTGCTGGTAAACATCAGGGATTTTACGAATGTAACCTTAAAAAAAATTTATTCGTAGGATGGCAAGGGACTATTAATAATAATAGTTAATGAATGGTATTATGGAAAATAAATACTTCATTATAGAAAAAAATATATTGACTGTCACTGAAAATTCACATTCATTTACCTGTTAACTTATTATTTCGTTTTTCTTTGCTAAAATTTACGAGAAAGAATATTTCCTTTAATTTTAATAAATTTCAACAATCATTTAATGATATTATTAGTAACATCGAGAAATGCGACCTCATTTACTAACTTATTCATTAATTTTAATTATTATCAACTAATTATTAATTAATAAAATAATGTATTTCATTCAGAAGGATAAATTGAAGAGAGAAATCGCTTTCAAATTTCGCATTAATCGAGATGAATTTGTTTACGCAGCTGCTTATTTCGAAAACAAAAGCAACCCTCATCCACATAATTCAAATGGGTGCCTAAAAACACAAACACCATTGAGTCAACATTTCGAAATGACACATTTTCGTCATCGCAACAAAAATGTCAGCATATTCCGACGTCTAGTTGATGAAACTACGGGTTGATATCAAATATTTGCTTAGGATTAAATTTACAATTTCGAAACCAAATAATTGAATCGCAAACCACCCTTCAACAGCAACACAAAAAAAAAACGAAACGATGTGATCTATCGATCATCCCTGCGAGATCGGCCGGGTAACATTTCAATAACGGACCAACATTTCATTTATCAAGATTTCCCGTTGATTAAATTAATTCCGATATAATTCCAGTGCTTAATTGATCGTGAATTCAATGTGCGTATAGTATAGAAAGTATTCTGCGATTGCAAAGATTCCACTTGAAAACCGGATTACAGTGATATCTATCTGAAAATGGACTATACCTAGGATCTCATCGAAATGCCGCAATACATCGGTTCTTCGCTCACGTAACGGCATTAGGAAAAAATTAATTACAAAGAGGATTTACAATTGAAAGGATCATTGTGACGGCGGAATGGTATTATAACACTCTTGAGATCCCTAACCAGTGATAACCTTTTAAAGGCCATGCATGACAGAGCCAAAAAGAGGAGTGATGGCTGGCTGGTGTGGTGGTGAGTTTATTTTATGTCCCTGAGCCTAGTTTTTAATCTCGGTTTGAATCCTGTCAAGCATGCTTTTCATAATTCTTTTGACAAACAAGGGTGGAATCGGAACTCGAATGTTTTTTTTGAAATTCTAAATGAAAAATATTGTATCAAGAGTTGGTGGATTTTAAGCCGACTTTGAAGGATACTTTTTTCATGTGTAAGTACAGTTAATTGAAGAATAATTGGTGCCATGGGGATGTCACTTTGGAAACTTTCTCTTTGGAATCGAAAACGGCCAGAAACAGAAATTAGAAACAGCTAGAAACTCGAAGAGTTATTTATTTTGGTTGGAAGATTGTAGTTTCTTTTAGGTTCGGTTGAAATGTAAAATTTTATCTTGTTACAAGTTTTTAGAGAGAGAGAGAGAGAGTGCTTAAATATAGAACTGACAAAAGGATGAAATATATGCACAATATGAATAAATATATAAAAATCTAATATATATGAACATGCATAAAATAAATTACAAATATTTAAAAAAAAAATAAATAAACTTTAGATAAATAAAAATGTAGTTAAAAAAAACTAATTTTGTAGTCATTACGAAAAAAGAGTGTGAGAAAATATCTTACATGAATTTGAAATAAAATTTTTTTAAGCGTTGCAACCCATTTAATTTGCCAGTACTTAATATTATCCCTCTAATAAAAACCATAACATGACCTTATAAATTGTCATATGATTGCACTTTTCTTTTGTATGCTTTTTTTCTCAGAGCGAATGGTTTGATGATGAATGCAAATTAGCAACTGAACGTAAGAATATTGCATACCGGGCAATGCAGCAATATTATAGAACGCGGGACTCGTGACGGGGAATATAAAGGACTCAGAAGAACAGAGAAGAGACTTCACAGACAGAAGAAAGCAGCCTGGGAAGAAGACCTGATCTGTGAAATAGAAAGAACTAGAGAGCAAAGTCCGCACCAGGCGCAGAAATTCTCCCAAATAGTCCGAAACATGACGCCAAACATACCACGTTGCATGTACTGCAAGGATAAAGAAGGTAATCTGATCACTAATCCTAAAGGTATTCTGGAGCGATGGGAACGAACGATGGGAACTAAACGGTCAACTCCACGAAGAATTGAACAGCAATGAGAGAAGAACATGCCCCATGCATAAGAAAGGATATATAATAATGTGCAGCAACTATAAGGAACTCTGACCTCTTAGCCACGTTCGAGAGGAAAATCTTGCGGAGAATCATTGGTCCCATATGTGAAAAAGGGTGATTCCGGAGACGCTACAACCATGAGTTGTAAGCTATCTACCTAGAAGCAGATACAATTACAAAGACAGGTAGACTCCAGTGGGCAGGGCACCTAGCTCGTATGAGCGAAGCGGATCCTGCTCCAAAAACCATTTCCGGCCGATTTTATGGTAGACGGCAGCGCGGGAGGCATTGTTTGCGCTGGAGAGATGGCGTTGATCAGGACGCTCGAAGCTTAGGGGTGCCTAATTGGATGATATTGGCTCGCGATCGGGACCGAAGGAAAAATTTGTTGAAGGAGGCCAGGACCGGACCTCAGTTGTAGCGCCGATGATGTGATCATGCACTTTATATGTTCATTAGCTTATAAGCTTCTAAGCATTTTATCTAAAAACTTATTGTGTATAAGCACATTTATACTTACATTATGCTTACATATTTATACATTATTCCCAAAAACAGTCACCAAAGTGTCGTCATAGAAACCAGTTGTATAATTTAATATTGTGTCAGGTGATAACTAAAAAGTTTTAAGTACCATGAAAGCAAAGTAAAATAAATTTTCAAGTGAAAGTAAAATCTAATTCATGTCGACCGACGCTGAGTTGAAACCAAAACGTAGAATCGGAATCGGATTTTACATTTACAAATACATAGATGCCATTAATATGCCAAGATTGAATACGAAGCATCAGAATAAGAAGCAGAAACCGAATCGAAAGTTGTCTTGTTCCTTCACCGTGTGGGCGTGTCTTCACTTAATTTGGACATGGATCAAATCCAATCCAATTTTGATAGCAAAATTTGATTGCCATTTTGTGCCGTCGAACTGCACATTTGTTTCACACGAAAACAAGGTTTTGAGGAATCATTGAACGATTTCTTTACTACATTCAGAAACATAAGGGCGTCCTGTGAATTCGGTGCAATTAAGTATGATTTAGTTGGGGATATTTTCATGTGCAACTTATTAAGCAATCAAATAAAAGAACGTTTATTAAGCGGAGGTGCAGTTGCATTGGATAAAGCAACTGAAATTGCGAATAATATGAAATTGGGTAAAATAAATGCAAAAATTCAAAAACAAATAATTCAAGTGGCAAATTTAAATGAGGAATTGTTTAATCAATAAAGTTTATAAAAACTATCTAAAACTAACTACTACAACATAAAATCTAAACCAAAAATTTTGTTGAAACTGAGGAAATTTTGAAAATTAATATACAAATGCAAAATGTTCAGCATGCTGAAAGTTTCTCACATTGTAAATATAAGTAGTAATAGAGACTGGTTTGCTTCATCAACTCTCTTTGGTCACAGTAGAGAATGCCAAGTCGATATTGGCGCTCAGGCGATCGTCATGGCTTATATAGTTTTAAAAAGTAAAAAGTTTACAAGTTTCACTTTCAATTTTTAAGTGTCTCCTGGGGGACAGGTATTCCAGGTATTTCCAGACAGCACCCAACCAAGAACAGTGTTTTGGAGAGTTGGCAAGGATTCACCCAATTTGATTTTACCTTTCAGTAACAGATCGTGGAAAAACTCGGCACCCAATAAAAGATCAATGCGTCGTGGAGCATTGAATTCAGTATCGGCTAGTGCTATATCTTGTGGTACTGGCCAATTGTCTATATTGATGAATTCTGCTGGTTGATCGGCTATGATTTTAGGCAGCAATAACGCCTCTAATCTGGCCGTGAAGGGCGAATGCAGTGACTGCAATCCAATGTTTGCACTCCTGGTTGTTTGTTGTGCTGTCGTGCCAATACCTTGTATAATCCGATCTTGCTCCATGAACTGTACTCCCAGTTTCTTGATAACTCGTTCAGTTATAATGTTCACTTGGGATCCGGAGTCCAGCATTGCACGACAACCCAAAAAGGCCATGAAATCTTTTAGAGTTTCTAGTTGTTTTGGCTGGGCAAGAGATTGTTCATATAGCCGATGGGTAGTTGGATCCAAATTCTTTGTCAGTAAATGAAGAAGTAATAGATCCCATGATTCGGTTGATATTCCCAAATTTTGCAGTCCCATGAGACATTCTTGAGTTGTATCGTAGAGGCTCTTAATTGCTGGTGCTGTACATGAGTCACGAGCATGCGACGGCTTGGATAACAACTTATTAATGAGTGCTGCTACTAACAACCTTTTGTTGTTGTATCGATCAATTAATGTCTTCCAAGCATCCTCTTCTTATAATTAGCGATAATCGCCTGGATTTCTTTCCCCCTAGCTGATTGTGATCTGATCAGATCTTTCATGATTGCGCACAATGCTTACTAGGTGTGCTGATATCCAATGTATACCCAACAAACGGTCTTTGTTTACCGAATTACCGGACTACTTATTGCCGGATTAAAACAGAAACTTGCGTGGTGATTGAGCGATACACCCAATCACGTCGGGGTCACCAATGAAAAACCCTACGTCTGTAGCGTTGATGCCGAAACTTGAATCGGTACCAACAGTCAAACTAAGGTTTATTTATTACTCCCGAAACTTGAATCGGTAGTAATGTCGCGAAGCTAAAACACTCAAACTCAACGGTTGCTGCGAATAAACTTGCACTTTATTATTGCCCTTCAATATTTATAGCTAATTTACAAATTGCTTACACATTGATTTGTACTTAATTTACTCATAATTGCTAGCATGCATTTTTTACCTATATTCAAGAAATGATGCGTTTGTACATTAAGTTCGATGCACGTGAGGAATGAATTTACATGTTTTAAGTGAAATGATACTTTGGACTCGAATGAACTTTAGTGAGTTCATGTTTGTTCTAAAAATGCATGCTAGCATATTGGATATTGAATAATTTCATAGTAAGTTTATTCACATTATTATCATTTAGCATAAATACTGCATCTTTAGCATAAATACTGCACGGACTAGTGCTACCATTTAGAACCATGACAAAGACTATCTTGTGTGAAAAATTATTTACATTTCATTTTCCCGTTTCATATAGGCTGCCTGACTAAAATCTATTTTGAGAATGAAGCATTTAGATTCTCAATTTCATAGCTGTCACGGATGTGGAGTTCCTAACTCTTCAATTTACTATGGCTCTGAATGAATCAAGGGTTTTTACTCCAAGCTAGATTGGCTGGAAGCCTGAATTTCAACATTCTGTTTTGGGGATTGAATCGAAGTCCACGAGCCATAGACTCTGTTTTCTTATGAAGGCAGTAAGTAATCTCGCGTACACAAAGTCTTCTATATTCAAAGTTTCTAATTAAATCGAATCTCGCAATAGAGCGAGATAATTAAAGTAGATGGACCTTAACATAAATCCAATACCAGTAGGTGGGGTCTATTCCCGTCTAGATACCAATGGGGGACGGAAAGCCGAGCGTTGAATTAACCTAGCTCTAAGTAGGTACTTGTGCCAAATCGGAGGCAAAATGAAGCAAGATACTAATCATTTCACACTCGTGACAACTTCGATTCTAAAAATTGAGCGCAAGCCACTATCAATCCCCAAGACCCTCAATGCTTATTTTTTATAAACATTTCCACTGTTACCTACATATATCATTGTAGATTTGAAAGTTTTATCACAAATCATAGTCAATCAAAATCGTTTTTCTTCCCTTAAGTCAAAGACCTTGAGTCTTTTGGGAACCTAAACATATGCTCATTGCCATGCAAATACAAATTCTCCGACTATTAATAAATACTGATAGCTCACCTTATCTCCAATTTCGATAACAATTACCTGGAAAACATGTGATTCACTTCCTAAATAATGTAGTCGCACGAATTTATTGTTTTTCATGAATATAATTAAGTCTTCTTATCTATTTACAATAAACATTAAGTTCTACAGCGGAAATAATTACATATACATAAATCCAATGAATCATAAATTGCATCTGAAAATGACTAGAATGTTTAAATTATCGGAACATCAATATACCACAGTTTTTCGTATTATAAAAAGATGACTACATACGCATAATAAATTAGAAGATTAAAATGAATTTAAACTAATGCCGAAATTAAACGAAAGAAATCGAAATTGAATAATATTCATTATAATCCTGTTGACGAGTGATGCGAGAACAATCCGTCGTTAAAATTTCCACAATTGCTATTGTTCGTGTTGTTGCCACTGCTAAGGGCTGTGCTGCCATTACCGTTGCTATTGCCGTTATTACTACTGCCGAACACACTATTATTATTGATTCGTTGATTCGCTCGAGGATCTTCAGGTGTCCAAACACGGGCGTATAGCCTGCTTCCGGGGTAACGATCGCCCTTTCGATGCCACGAAAGTGAATGTGAGATTCCGCCACCTGAAATAATCGTCGGTAGAGTTTGTGTTGAAATAGGAAGTATCCTTGCAAGACTCATTCGAAGTTTGTTTTGAAATAAGGGTGAAATATTATTTTTAAGTTTTGTCGAGAGAATCATTGCAATTATTATTTAAGGTAAATGTTGTAGCTTTAAATTTTTATTGCCTATTTAATCAAAAAATAGTGAAATAATGAAAGCACTTTTCGATCACAATCTGTCTTCGGTATCCAACTTCTATGCCCAACCATTTACGTGTGTTTTAGCATATCATCAATGGACAAATTTTCATGCGAGACAATAATCACTCCGTGGGAAATTCGTTTCGCTGAGCCAGCTGCTGTCTTTTCGTGCGTTTCGTCAAGGGAAAATCGAAGTGGCGGAGGGTCGGGAAACGTTCATGCGTCCTAGCTATAGGCGTACGCTGGTAACATAGGAACTTCAACTACTCAAAGTGAAAAGTGCTGTCTCGCAGTCCAAATTATTTAAAGGAATACAAGCGAGTGGAATGATATCTGTAGAAGTTTATTTCTTCCTTCGAAGGATTTGTGAAAATCTCCAACGTATGGCAATTTTTCACACCAACCACATTTCCGTCCACCCACTCGTCGTCGACAGTAGGTATTGCATGTTGGGATGCTGAGAGGTTACAAATTGATACTGGGAAAACATGTAGCACAAATAGCATCCACCCTTATAGTTGATCCTAGCTCTTGGAATTGTGTGAATAAATGCAGTTTGGATTCTCTTGTAGATTTTTTTGGTATACTCAAGTCTCTTGATTGTTTACACATTCGAAATTTTTAGAGACTGGACGGGGTATGAGAGATTTGCGCAGAACAGCTGCAGACCGGTACAGAGGGAAAGTGTTTGCTGATGAGCAATTTTCATCTCTTAATGGACATTTGATGATGTTCAACAACCGTAATGAACTATTGGGCGTTTCGCCATGGGAAAATGAAGGGGAGTCAGTCGGAATGTGGGAGTGCTTTTGTATTTTTATAGTACTTCCGGTTTCAAGAAAGCGGGATGAAACAGGGAGTAAGGATATTCGAATGGGTTTTCAAGAAACTCAGTCTAAACTTTTAGAAAAGAAAAATTCTGTATTTTAATTCTCTCGGATCATATCTAGATAGAAAACTTCCGATAGAGCCCGTTTACACGGTCATTATTATTACATATTGATATTATTCAATATATTGATCTTGTGAGAGTTATATTGGAACAATAATATTGATGGGAAAAATGTTGAAGAAAATAAAATCGATTTAAACGAATACATGTGAAAATATTTAAAGAGACGAAAGTAACGTAGAACAAAGCCTGCAAGTTTAGATGTCCTGCAAGTAACATGCATGTATTATTCACGAGATGTAATTAATGAAACGATTAAACTACAGAGGACCAAGTATGGAACCTTGCAGCACATCAAAATAGGAATAAAAAGAATAGGAAGAGCAATAATCTAAGATAACTTTACAAGTATGGTTAAGGATATAGGAGGCAAACCACCGGATACGCCGACCTTTAATGATTTACTTTATCGAAGGCTTCCGAGAAATCGGTTTATTTAAATTATCAACTTGGTTTTGAGTGTCGAAAGCAGGGGCTACAAAACCAACGGATTCAACTAGATAAGTTGATATATCATAATTATGGAACGTATGCTAAGCTCTATTATGAACAAATTCTTCTACAATTTGAGGAAAGTATGGCAGAACGAATACTAAATGTTTCTACCTCAAGAGGATTTGGAGAAGAACGAGAAGGGTTTAGGGTTGCCCAATATTCACGAAATAGTTATGTTGGGCCTCAGTGATTAGCTTTTTCGCCATTTAACGTAAATGTTGCCACCGATAGAACGTTCAAGAATGAAGGAACATGTCGTGTGCCTTGACTTTGCTAAAAAAGAGCGTTGAAAACAGCAAACGGTTACGCTAAGGACGGGACAGAGGAGCAAACGTGGATATGCGGAAATTGAGGAACAAATAAAAGAAAGGCCTTCATTAAAGTCAAGATTGTAAAAGAAAGAGAACCGGATGATGATGTTAAGCTCAACTGCTATATGCTCATACACAGCTTTGAAAAAATGAATCTAGGTTGTGTAGCTTCTTTTTTTACGCAAATTCTAAGTGAGGTGAAAGCTTAGCAAAAGTGGAGGATGGTGGTGGTTTGGATTAATATAGGGGAGTGAAGAAAAGGAAGGCGATAGATGATCCGGGAAAACATTGGAAAGGATTCGGTTCAAAATGCGGTCATTGGCTTTGGGAATATTATTGTATTGGGAAGAAAAGAAGATAGAAACCCTGTTTGTTGAGCGAATGCACAAAAAAAGCAGATCCCATTGGACAGACGGAAGATTAAAGTCACCAAAAATAATCACAGAAGAATGATGAAAGCGGGTCAATTGTAATTGTCGGTACAAGCTCTTTTGGCTGGTTCAACGTCCACAGAACGCTTTCTAATCATCAGTAAATGTATTGTTTTATAAAATTTAAATGTCACAGGGTGCCAAATAAGGTGAATATGGGGAGTAGTCGATGGGTAACATATGGTTTTTAGTATGAAAAATCCGAACCCAAGTATCAATCAATGGAATGACGCATTATCGTTGCAACAAACCTCAGTTTCCTTCTGTGCAATATTTTGGCCAAATACGATGCGCCAAACGCTTCAAAACGACAAGATGAAATAGTGCATTTACGGGTTGGCCCAGTGAACTGAATTCTTTGAAGACAATACCCATGGAATCACTTTTGACTTCTCCAAACGAGGTTTTTTTTATTAGGTTTTTGGCTTGTATGGTGTATTCAACTCGTAACTCTTTCCCGGTCTTATTGAATCTGCAAATATTGAATCTGAATCTTCTGCAAATCCTCCCATCTGAAACCGATTTTCAAATGTGATGATCGACGGTCAATTGATAATTACAAAGGTATCGCAATACGATCAGCATTGCCTAAACTATTTGAAAAAATTGCCTGTGATAACTAATAGAACCTCTCCAGAGCAAACAACAGCATAGTTTTAGAAAAAGCATGTTCTCTGCGGCGAAAAAGAGAATCAAATTTGTAAAAAACACAAAGTTCAGCAAGCATTGGATCGTGTTGATCATGATATTTTTCAAATTAAATTTCAGAAATTTGGTATCTCGCGTCTCTTATTAAATTGTAATAGAACGCAAGTTTCAAGATATGTTATCCATTTATATGTTATCCAGTTTCAAGATATGTTATCCAAATTGGAATTTCACCCGATGTACCACAAGGTAGTCACTTCGGACCTTTCTTATTCAATATTTTCATATCGGATCTTTCCGAATTTTCGCCAGATATTCCTTACCTTTTCTATGCAGATGATCTGAAAATGTACCTCACAGTTAAATCTAAATCAGACTCAGTTTTCTTTCACTGTAAACTGTCATCACTTGAGCAGTGGCAGAAACAAAATAAAGTTGATTTTAACGTCAGTAAATGTCAAGTCGTTAGCTTTTCCCGCAAACTCCTAATTTAAATTTCGATTAATACCTCAATAATGTTTCACTAAATAATGTTGGTAGTGTCATAGACCGTGGGCTTAATTTGGATAAAAAGCTGCGTTTTAATTTACAATAAGACAATCAATAAGGCAGACGAGGCACACACGTTCACTGAATGAAAACCGACGCAACACAGTCGAGCCAACAATGAGCCAATTAGCAGATGCTGCAAAATATTAAACAGCCTCAGAAAATACTATTTCCCAATCATTTCCAGATCTAGGTTTAAGACAGCTCTGACCGAGGTGCTCACGTCATAAACGCCCCAATCCAATTACCTCCGAAAAATGACTATATTATTCAATTTTTTTTTGTTATGTATTTTTCATCATGTACATTTACATTACATCTTTTGGACCTTGCCCTCTCCAACATTCCTTTCAATGATATAAGTAGACCATACTGTGTTGTTGGATAAGCTGCACAATTTTGGCATATCCGGAATCCTCCATTCCTGATTCTACTACAATATTGTCAGCCGTACTTGTCGTGTTGTCTTCAATGGTTGCGTTTCTTCCCCTTTTCAGCCTACATCTGGTGTTTCTCAAGGTTCCACCCTTGGGCCGATCCTATTCGTGTTGCTCATCAATGATTTTCTTAGTTGTTTCAATTCCGTTTCCCTCCTCTACGCGGATGACCTTAAGCTTATACGTACTATTTCTTCTTATGAAGACTGCCTGATTCTTCAATCAGACCTTACTTCTTTGAGTGATTGGTGTGCTGCTAACTCTCTTTCCCTAAATATTCCTAAATCTGTAGTTATATCCTATACCATCAAACCAATTCCTTAATATTTCAACTTGTGTCCGTCTATTCACGTCGTTCGTACGTAGCATACTAGAATACTACTCGCAAGTATGGTCTCCTAATTTTGTGTACTTGTCAGATGCAGTCGAGTCTGTTCAACGTATAAGTTTAATTTCGCCTACTTTATTAGTTTAATTTCGCCTACTGTTCTTAATATGAACGCTTAAAATTTTTAAACCTCTCCCCGTTGCACGTCCTCAGCTTGTTCCTTGATGAATGTTTTCTGTACAAAATTTATGTTGGCCTTTGTTCAATCAATATTCCTGTTTCCGAATTTCTGCGGGTCTCTGACCGACCTATCAGATCCCAGACTTTTTGCACCATCCCTTTTAAGTTTTTTTTCATTCACCAATACTAAGAATGCTAAGAAATCATAATGAGCATTAGTTTGGTACCTTACCTTACCGTACCTTTTCTTAATTTTATGAGGCATATTTTTCATACATTGTCAGAGCCTGTTCGCTTATAATTTTGCTTATTTTTCAAATTTCCTTTCTTATTTGTTATTATTTTATTCATTTTCATTCTTTTTCATTTTCTATTATTAATATTGTTTTTCTGTTTCCTCTTTTTTCATCTACTTTATTGTATTATTTTCGTTGCTTATCATATTATTGAATTTTCATGATAATCATTTTTTATTTTTGTTTTTATGTATATATATTTCTTTTCCATTTTATAATAATATAATGTTACCTGGGAAACGGGTTCTAAAGAAATAAATTAGCAGACACTCCAATTCAAAATATATAATGGAGGAAAATATCTAATAAAATGTTATCGCTATTTTTTTACCTGCCTAAACAGAGCTGCTTCCTTTTAAACTCAATTTATGCTCTATTATGACAACTGTTTTCAGCCAAGAAAAAACACAGACAATCATAACAATTCATCCATCTCAGCTTTCTGTTCCAAACCCATGCCAATAATTTAAGTTTACTTAAAACAATATGTAGAAAAAACCCTCCTCCATCCCAAATCATCTAGATACATTTTAAAACCATTCATCCTCTTAATAAACTATTTTCCATTCCACCCCTTCTTTCCATCAAAGTCTGGTCTGGTGGTTTATCCCTATGCGTGGTAAACCACCGTACCATCCTTCTGGCAGCACAATAACCGGCCACAATGAGTTCGTTTCAAAAAAACAAAAACTGACACTTCAGTATTATATCCTTGATTAACCAAAAACCGGAACTAAAATTCTGTTTTGTCCCATTTATGATCCTTTTGATCGATGATACACAGCAGTCTGGTTGTCTGGCATATTCCAAACTGCAACGGATGGAGGAAAGTGTGAAAATTCAAATTAGTCACGGACAGCCGGAAACTGTAACGAATCCTACGAAACCTCGATCCTGCAATTCGAACACTATCGGTGCAGGCGATTTGAAATAGTTTTCTGATCGAAGCTGTATTGTTGTCGAATATGATCTAAATAATAACATGAACGTAGATTATAGTGAAAATGTGGTGAATTTAGGAAAAGCTGAACAACATGTCATTTCGAGGTATACGCTATCGAGTTTTTGCTTGAAACTACTACTATGTGTGCTATCTGTTATTAAATCATCAAATTGTCGGTAGGTATCACGTAATGTTTCAGTTGATTGATTGTTCTATGCGGTGAATTGGGAGACCGCTGGGTTCAATTCTGGGTTCGTTATTGTTGATTGTCCAGAGGGGTGGAACAGAAGTGGTGCGTGTTGTGCGCAATTGCTGCATAATGGCTCTAATGTCGGTAAAATGTTTTGATATGTAATTTTTTGCAGGTTGTCTGCTATCAACGCGAGGTCAGTAACTGCATTTAAATCGAACAATTTCATCTGTTGAGGGTCGTAGTTACAATAATTGTCGTTTTAATCAGATAGTGTGCATGAAACTAGTTTCCAGCTGGTGCATGAGCTTACATTTGAGACCGAAAACAGACAAACAACTGAACGAGTCCAGGCCCGAGCAAACTAAACTTCATGGTTTGAGTCTTGATATTTAAGGAAATTTTTAACAAAAACCATCGTACTTACTACGATCTCTTAAAATGATTTTCTTCGGTGGCTCCTTCAAGCAATTTCTTTGCAATCCAGTCAATCCAGTATCGTTTCCGTTTTTGTCCTTTTTGACGATTTCGCTCAGAAATCCGATATAGTTTATTGCCAGTTTCAATGTATCCACTTTGCTCAGTCGTTTCTCGTACGGTAACGTTGGTATGTGTGATCGAAGTCCTTCGAATGCTTCATTGATGCTTTGCATCCGTCGACGCTCGCGAAGGTTAGCGGCCTGCCGTTGTTGTGCTTGTTGCGAAGCACATTTGATGCGGCGCGATTTCGGTGGCCTGAAAATCGTATTTGTTGTTGGATTTATTAGCAATATTTACAAATCTCCTTTTACCTTTTTTCGCCTGTATTTTCCTGATCACTATTAAATCCACTATACGTATCACTATCCGAACTGTTATCATCGCAGAGGAAAAAATCTGAGCCACTCGACGACGATCCATTCGTTCCAGGTGATCCTTCGAAGAAATGCCTGGCCATCGACGATTCGAAATCAAAATGATCTATGGAGAACATTCTCGGCCCCAATTTGTTTCTCACTTAAAATATCACAGAACTAAAAGACTAGAATTTCGTTTTGGAGGTGAAGTTCCTGCTGCAAAGGTCCGATTCGATTACAGATTAGATCCACCGACTGCAATCAAAACATGTCATAGCTGATCCTAGGATTTTCTAGTAAGTATGCGCCGTCATATATGAGTTCGAGCTTATTTACTGTTCGGTGGGGTGTCGTAGGGTGATTTTCCAACGCTGTTATCAGTATATCGTGGGTTTGTATAAACGATGATAGGTTTATTTCTTTTCACTTAGAAATCATTTAATCGGCGTATACAACGTGCACGTGTTCGGAACAAGTGTTTTATGATGTCGAGGCCGCTGTTTGCCCGAGGGTTAATTTGTGGGGTGGTGTTGCGTTAGTTTATGTTATTGCGATGTTATCTGTAAAAATGAAAGTGATTTTCGTTGCCGATTAGTTTGCATTCATTCGGTAGGATTTCGAATAAAAGAATAGTTAGGTAATTTGCTGAAAATGGAAATTTGAATATGGTTTATCAAATTTTTAATGGTTTTATTTTTTATTTATAGTATATGAAGTTTTGTTTTCGAAAAATCTAGATAATCGGAAAACATTTTGAACATATAAATCAATACAGTACCGCAGCAATGAATTTCATTAAAAACCAAATGAAAAATAAATATTTTACAACCTCTTAAACAATAACAGCTATGAAAACAGAACAAAAAGTGATATTATAGTTATAATTTTTATAACATCTCTGTCCTAATATCTTCTTGGGTTGGTTTGACATCTACGCATTGTTTTTGTAGAAGTTCGCTTTGTTAGTCCTCTTAAACGCTGCTAATATTAATTGTAGTATTGATTGTAGATTTATCAGGTGACAATATTAATGAAGCATTTTAAAAACTTAGAGGTTGGTTACTTAAATACTTATGGTGAACTTAAAAATTTACTCACAAAAAATATTGAAATTATTCTGCTTTTAATATATTCTGTGAGCATATTATTTATGATCTGGATGTTCGTATATTAAATCTCATTGGAATTTAAACCTAGATATGAGACCTAGACGTATCACATTGGCTCTCCAAAATGAGAAAAGAGTAATTTCCTATCGAGAAAATGAGACTAACAATCAATGAAACGGAATCGATCGAAGAGATAAAGTTGTGATTTTCGAAAAGCCCAACGAATCATTTAGAATATGTTATGACGCTCAAAATTTAATAATGCTGTATTAATACTAGATTTACGATTTTTTAATATTAATGAAATTAAAGCAATGCTAAGCAAAAAAATTCAAAAACAAGTTTTAATCCTCGTTGTTGATTCTAAGATTTGGAACTGTTTGGCTCCATAAATTTTCTTCTCAGCCATGTATCTTCAATGCACCTTTGCGCTTGTACAGATTTTTTAGACTAACTTTCGATAGACGCAAAAGAAATATAAAGTTGTCTTACGAAATCGGAGTAACTAGTTCTATGAAACACTTAACCCCTGAATTGACTCCAGCGACTACCTACAGCAAGCTTAAGGCGCCATGTGTATTTATGGTTTTCCGTCCATGGCTGGATTTGAACCAGAGCTTACTTAAGCATTAGAAACCAGTGCTCTATCCACTCGACTTTTGATCCAAGAAATATTTTGGTGCAGAAATATTTCCATTTTTCCACTAAATGTTATTTATAAAACTTTAAATTTAAAACAAAGAATATCGGCCTACAATACAAAGAACTTATAAAAACAAAGGAGAAAAAAATATGTAGGTCATATTTTTAGCTTTTATATTTTCATTTATACATATTTTAAGCTTTAGCTAATAGTCGCTCGTAAAATAAGGCACCCAAACCCGTAGATTGAAAGTGTTAGGCGTTAGGCGAAATGTGTTAGGCGAAATCCAGCAACACTGGCGCACGCAAAAACTCTCTCCCTCCATACCGCACCATTCCCGCTTCGCTCGGTCACACAGTGTCGCCCTGGCAGCCATACGAAATGGAGCTCCTTATTACCGTTATCGCCAGATGCGAAATCCGCGCTGTGATACGATTTTACTAATTTAAACGAAATTCAAAGAATAGGTTGATTAAGCACTAGCATGTTATGATAAATTTATTGCTGCTGTGTTGGACAAATGTTGCCAGCACTGAACATATTCATCATTTGTGTTATAGGAAATGCTGTCAGAAAATGATATTTGTTCCTTTGAGTAAGAAATGATTGATTTGAGACTACAAAGGAGTGTATAACGTTTTCACTCATTTTTAAATCCCTCAATGATAGGTTAGGTTAGGTTGGTATAGTTAGGTTAAGTATGTAAAGGGTTTCGCCTATAAACATTCATCGTCAGTGAACCGAAGATTATGGAGAAAAGTGTATAGCTGTTCAACATGTCATAGAAGGTCGCATGGAAATTCACGATGAAAAGCGAAGCGGAAGGCCGCCAGTTTCCGACGGGATTGTTGAAAATACTGCTTCAAGATCGGAGGATCACAATTAGCAAACTTGCTGTTCGGATTCCTGAGATTTCCAGCACCCCAATTCACAAGATTTTGTCCGAAAAACTGGCCTATCACAAGGTGTGTGCGCGCGATCGGTACCGAGAATGCCAACAGAAAACTATAAGCAGAAACGCATCAAATGTGTCCATCAATTTTTGGCAACAATGTGCAGCAAACAAGAAGGAATTGTTGGATTCCATCATTGCGGGCAACGCAACGTGGGCGTATCATTTCACCCTAGAAACCAAAAAACAATCACTCGAATGGCGTCACTCAACTTTGCCGAAGCCAAAAATGTTTAAACGAACTCAGTATGCTACCAAAGTCACGGGACAGTCTTTTGGGACAGAAAAGGGACGTTGATGGTTGACTTTATGTCTCCTGGAACAACAATAAACTCTGACAGATATTGTCATACACTAAGAAAACTCAGACGGGCGATTCAAAACCGCAGGAGTGGAAGACTGTTCAAAGGTGAGACTACTCTATGAAAATGCTCGATCTCACGTCTCTGCTTAAACGCGGGAACTACTGACAGATTTTGGCTGAACTCTCATGGCTCGCCCCCTTACAGTCTTGACCTAGCTCCAAGTAATTACAACTTATTCCCAAAATAAGTGGTAATAGGGGTGGTAGCGATGCCAATATTTGTAATTTTAGTGCAGTTTCTTTAGTAAGCGATTTTTTCATTAAATTTTTAAACGGTAATGACAATAAACAATGAATAGTTGGATTTTAAAAATTTGAAAAGTTCTTATAAATCGCAATACAGATATCGGATCAAAACACAATTCACAGGGTACACGGAGAGAAATTTCGGCAGTGATTTTTACTAGAGTGAATAATATAATTTACTATTCCGAAAATTCCATATGAAAACATGAATGTTATTACAAATTTGATGAAAATTTACTATTTTCCTGCAAATAATAGTCAATTCCATTACATACTACAGGTCACTCATGTTCATTGCGCTGTAGTAAAGACATTCATATATACATAATTCACAGCAAAGTAGTAAAATGAGTAGTGTAATTGGTTACAAAGGTAATGGGGTAAAAAATTACTACTATTGCAATAAAATTAATTGCAAATTTTGTATAATTTCATTACATTTTTCTCTCCGTGTAGGTTCGCCTTAACATGAAGCGGATTTGATATACTTTTGGTTATGTTACTAGGAAAGAGTTGCCAGCATCAAGCATTTTCACTATTTTCGCACCAACAGAATTTATTTTTTTCCCTTGTGTAGGTGGTCAAAAAATATTTGCATGACAGTTCTCGGCTACAGCTAACCCAATGTTCAATAAGATCATATATCTTAGTTATCTAGAGTCATTTACAGCTTTCACGGCAAGTTTGTTGCCAAAGTTGGAGGTTTTGCGTGCGTGGGTGCGACTGAGCCTCAGTTCTGTCTGTCTCTGGCGAGACCAACAAGCGTGTTCTCCAGCTAGTCGGAGATGACCGGCGTCATCAGCTGCGTCTGCTTCGTCTCACTGGGTCCACCGATGTTCCGATGCACCGATGCTACTATCACATGCTTTGCGGATATGATTTCAATAGGTCGGCTTGGCATCCAGAGTGACTGCCAGATACTTGACTGACTTGTTTAACTATACCTCAACGGAGCCAACGGTCTGTGGTATGACAATTGCCAATGACGGAATGGAGGATATCACCATGACAATTTCGATCTTTGAGACCGTCAGCAGGAGGCCATTTTCGGTCATCCACCGCTTCACCGATCTTATGACCTGATTAAGCTTGAGTTGAGCGGATCTGGCAGTGATTACCGCGGCAACGTTATCAGCGTTGGCATTTCCAGGCACAGTAGATCATCGTACATGATGGTCCAGAAGCAAGGTCCTAAGATCGACCCTTGTGCTGCACTTGAGGTGACAAGCTTCTCTCTCATGCCCTCCTCGGTGTCGTACAGCAGCCAAAAGTCCTCGAGGTATCCCCGCGTAGTAAACAGGAGACAGTAACCAGGAATGCGGAACTGCTGCTCAAGGGCCCGAAGCATGTCTGCCTACCACATCGAGTTAAAGGCATTTTGCGAGTCCAGCAAGACGAGCGATTTTGCGCTATGACATGCCAGAACTGCTGTATCATTAAATATACAGATGATATCATGGGAAACATCTGCAATGAAAACAAGTAACTGATGTTTAAATTTTCTTAGTTTTGAAAATTTTTCAGCTGGCCGCCCCAAACATCTTTCTATTCCTGAAACGTTCGATGAAGTCATCGAATGAAAATGAAATTCGCAGAGTAGACTGATTTCGACGCATAGTAGTTGTGGGGTGACTTTAGACTATATACGAGATACAGCTTTCAAAGTTTTGTAAGATACATATTCTTAGTGAAAATAAATAACAAGTGTTGTATACTCCCGAATTTTGAAATTCATGCGAGTGGTAACTTTCACTGAAAAAAATCCACATAGCGCCCAGAGCCATGTAACATAGCGCATTATTTATGGTCCCATACGCCATGTACATAGTACTCTGAGCCATGCAATATGGCTCCCAGCGCCATAATCTCAGAATCTACATAGCGCGTGGTCCCATGTTACATGGCGCAGCATTTATGGTGCCACACGCTATGCACATAGTCCCCTGAGCCATGCAGTATAGCTCCCAGCGCCATAATTACATGGCGCAGAAATTATGGCCCCACACGCCATATTACATAGTGCCATGAGCCATGTAATATGGCTCATGGCACTCCAATTATAACTCGCAGCCATACTGTGTGAGGGGATCCATAAATGTCAGCAAGTGATACTTGAGTATCGTCGATAGATCGACAACATTCTCAATCGGCTAAGGGCGCATATTATTGAATGGCTCCTTCGGCGACTCTAAATGCAGCCAGCGCCTGTTTGTTGCAAGCAAGTGACTTCTCCGTGTGCTCATTTATGGTAAGTAGCACTGTTTTGACTGATTTGCTTCTTCAATGTACTATAGTCTTCCACGCCATGTACTATAGTCTTCCACGCCATGTACTATAGTCTTCCACGCCATGTACTATAGTCTTCCACGCCATGTATTATAGTCTTCCACGCCATGTACTATAGTCTTCCACGCCATGTACTATAGTCTTCCACGCCATGTACTATAGTCCTCCACGCCATGTACTATAGTCCTCCACGCCATGATATATAGTCCTCAAAGCCATATACATGGCGTGGAGGACTATAGTACATGGCGTGGAGGACTATAGTGTATGGCGTGGAGGGCTATAAGCATAGCGTCTGCTCCTATGTACTTTTCGCCATGTATTATGGCGTGTGGCGCTATATTTTATCACAATCCCTAAATCGACTATGTACATGGCGCCAGAAGTCTATAAATTATGGCGTCTGGCGCCATGTGTTTTCTCAGTGTTGAAATATTTTCTACCCTAAGAGTTTCGATGCTTCTCGGATCAAATATGTACATAAGAATATGCACTCATAATCTGCACGGTTTCTCTGCTTTTCATCGAAAATCAGTGCTTCTAGCGATTCTATGCACTAGAGTTTTTTTTCTATTACCGTCGCTATGTATGCAATGTCATGAAGTGGTATCTTCTAAAGCTTTGTTGTTTCATACATTCGTTCACACTAAAAAAAAACTGCGAGGGTAGTTTTTACAGAAAAATTTAAATTGTAGTTAGATTTCACAAGTAACTACACTCCATTAACAAATCAAATCTTACGTCGAAAAGTGAATGGGAAATTAATAACACCCACGCTTCGCATTTTCACCGTTAATAGCCAAATAATGTTTCAATATTATGACGTGTTTGGCTAGCCTCCTGTTAAGTGCCTAGGAAGTCTTATCTACTAGTGTTTAGCCTACTATCTATTTATTGAAAGGGATCATGAAATTACTCATCTAATTTGCAATATTTCTGACATTCGTTTCAAATGGAAAAAAATATCTTAATCTAAGTGAACTAATGCGCCATTTCTTTTTAAAACATGTAAGAAAAGTAAGCAAACCTCTTCCAAATTCTCCATCATCCTTCCTAAATGCTCGGCTTATCCGGTTTAAATTTCAATTCCATTTATTCACTTTTCTACCTATTGGGAAGTGCTTTCACTATTTTCACTATCTTCACTGGCAGCCGTTTGCACTTACATCGCACGTGTCACCACTTAAACCCCGTTATCAACAATTAGAACACTTGTAAATCAATTAGCGTCTTTAACGGTACAAATTCAATACTGTTTTCACACAATTAACAAAACTTGCCAGTCGACTTTTGATTCGGATTGATTATACAAATATTTGCAGAAGGACACACTTCACTGGAAAATCAACCGTTTCCGCACCGGAAAATGAACAGCAACGCACACCACAGGACCATCTAATTCGGGAAACGTGCGATTGCTTATTGAAACGCCGCCATCAGAATCGGCCACTGTTTGTGATTCGAGCGAAGTGAAACCGTCTTTTGTCTGTAGGATGGTTGAATGGGTGGTTGGTGTGGTATGGCGTTTGCTCTACGGTGATATCATGGATTTCGTAATGCAGGCGTATTACTATTATCCTTGAGGATAACCGATGAAGAGGGATGTGCGGCTCTGTCGCAAAAAGGCGGTCCTTTCGTTTTCCGTGCGGCCAATCAGAATCGGTTTGGAGTTTATACAATAGAAGCTTTTGTTGCAGTGAACAGGTGAAAAGACGACACTTGTTTTTTGTTTTGAATTTGCTGAAGGGATTTTTGATTGGAGCCATTTTGAAAATGAAAGCTAATTTCGTGGTTTTGTCACTTTAATCTTATTAAAAGAACTTGTGGCTTCGTAATGGGACTTTGATTATGTTGTACATACATTAAAAGATGGTTTTATGATTAATTGGCTGTATCTAGTCAATTTGAAGGGCTTACCGATAAGCACAGAAATGCGAATGAAATAATTCCAAATCGCGCAGCTTTATTCAACATCTGAAACGAACAATTACATAAGAATTACCTTATAGGTTTTGTGAAGCAAATAAATATGGCTGTATATTTAAAACTGATTGTCCACATCAGCTGTAGTAAAATGATATTTTGCCAGGCTTCCACCATGGTGTTAATGATTATGTCATCAAATGCATTGTCCACGCTTAGCCAAGGGACATTTATTTTGAATACAACTCTAATTGCAGATAATGATCTTTACACTCTGTCCAATATCATTCTGCATTAGCCAGCAAATTTCCCCCTCGAATCTCTTACAAAAAAGTAGGGGCCCATTTGATATAGACGTTTACCATAGTGCTACTGATAAATCGTACCACATCAGTCGTCTTTTGTTTTTCGCTGATTTAAAATTAATAGATGTTTGAATCCTCTATTCAGACCATCGTATATTATTTTTGAAATTAAGTTCAAAATACTAAATACACAAGTGCATATGAGCTCGTTTTTATAGACTACGCTTAGAAAATTACCGGAAGTTATTTTAAGGGTCAGAAATTGATGTGATATGAAATGGTCATGAAATTATCGAAAGTTCCAGGTGCAAGAGTTTTTAACCCTGTTTATGATGGATTGGGGAGATTGCGTTGTGTGGCATTAGGTATTGTAGGGGGTGCAATAACGATCAGGCGAACGACTGTTGCTGATGGTACCTTGTCAGTTTATTAATTGTGACAAGAAAGGTGAATCCGGGCCTTATATGTAGTGCAGGTGGTTGATTTATGTTAGGATGAGTGTTTGTCAGTCGATTTTGCTCTGGAAATATGTATAACCATGAATATTGTCGATAAAATTTTTCCAACACAGCAGTAGTTATTTGCTAGTCATATGCAATTATAGCTGGGTGTTTTTTTTTTATTTATATATTAATTATAGTTTTTTCTTTTGGATTGCGGTATGTACAATAACTCAATTTTTTTTACAATAAGGTAGAGATAAAAAATCGAAATATCTTGTTTTTGAACAGTTTACTGAGGTGATTGTCCTCAATACTTGGAAGCATCGAATTGATTCGACACTACTACTCTGAAATCATTAAAAATCAGCCAAAAACTTTATGAATCACTCCATCTGCCGTAGTTTATAGTTTAAAATAATATTTGCACATAACCTTTCTTTGGGTCTTTTGTTTTTATTTGAATTTTCGATTCACTGTTTCCTTTTGCATTCAATTTTATTTATAATTGTTCTTATTGAAATGTTTATAAAATGTTAAAATGTATATGTATTTAGCATATGCTTATTTATGTTTATATGTATTAAATATATGTTAATGTTTGTTTATAAATATACATAATTCATTTATCGAAAAATATAAATTATTGGAGTGCAGCTACGATTCAGCATTTTTTGGATATAAACAAATTAACTACATATTTATTCAAAGTATGGTCCATCTAAAGCTACAGCTTTTCTTCATCTTTTTGATAGTTGACAGATTTTCTATCTGTAGAAACTTGCTTCGTCGGATGCGATCCAAAACTGACTGCAACAATCGGAGCAGATAGCAGCTTAAAAGTGTAATATCTGCACTGAGAAAAATACTTCTATTTTTTGAAGATTTTGAAATTGGTAATGATTCTGCGCCAAAGAAATATTTACTCAATCCAAAGAAAGAAACTTCTTCATTTCAAAGAACAAATATTGTACTTGCCCTGAGTAAAACTTGGTATAGTTTCAAAGAAATATTTACTCAATCGAAAGAAAGGAATTTATTCATTTCAAGCACTGATATTGCATTTACCCTTAGTAAAATTTGATATAGTTTCAAGAGCCCCTGGCATCTGGCACAAATCGGTTCACGTACAATCACCGAAGTTAAGCAGTGCTGGGTGCGGTTACTACTTAGATGGGGAACCGCTTTGAAAGCATCGCATGTTGTTGGCACGCAAAAACTCTGAAAAGAAAAATTTCCCATTTATTCCTTTTTTTTAAGTGCCACATTTATTTCTTATTTTCTGAAGCGCTAGTATTATTTATGCCTAGTCGCCAACTTAACTATAGTGTGACACTTAATCAATGGAGTTAGGACAACTGAAGACGAACAAAGTCAACCATGAACCCAGTGGAATTCGAACCCACGAGCGGTAGATCGCTGCTTTGGATTGACACGTTAGCGAGCTAAGCTATCGACCTTTTATTTGTGTAGAGGAAATGTTGATAGAAGTCATAAAAACTATCAATTTTTTCGTCGAATATTGAAGCATGGTTGTTGTTGAAACATAGAAAAAAATATTCGCGGTGTAGATATAATTTACTAAATTCATATACATAATTTACAAGATTTGAGGAAAATTACTTACTTGAAATAAGGTAAAGCAAAAATGGTATTCCGTTGAATGTAAGAAATTTTCCAATGATATTTATACAAATTACTGATATCAAATAAAAGTTTATTTGATTTGTGGAAGATTTCACATTTCGTAAACAAGTAAATATTTTCTTTGATTTTCGGAAACATATTTTTCTGAGTGTGGTGAATATGACAGGTGAAGTAACACTTTCGGGCTCATGCCTTCTAAGTAGTTTTGAAGTGGTTGAGCGAAATGTAGTCTGAAATTGTCATGATGAACAATTAATCTGTCATGTCTATTCGCATGTTCTGTCGTTCATGCTGCATATCTCGCTTGAAACGTATAAATTGTTGTCAGGAGGCATTTTCAACATCATCTTTAGATGATTTGTGTAACTCACAACGGATCAAACCTGTGGAGCCTAGAACCGGTGTTCCACAAGGCGCTACTCTGAGTTCCCTGCTCTTTCTGTTTTATGTGGATAATCTGCAGCCGCTTCTTTCTTGTGAATGTCTATTTTATGCCGATGATCTGAAACTCTTCCTGACCATAAGGTCCATTGCAGACTGTGACCTTCTTCAATCGAACACTTTAATCCGCTAACGCTGGTGTAAGGAAAACAACCTTCTTCTGACTACAAAGAAAGGCCAAGAACTGTTTTTTTTTCTTCTAATAAAACTCAGCCTACTGTATACTATTACTCGTTGGATACCCATGTATCCAACGCCTGCATCAAAGACATTGGGGCTATGTTTGACAACAAGCTCAGATTTGATGTTTCTATCTCTATAATTTACTTGTAAATGTTATTGAATTGTGATCATGGTTCCCTTCTTGTCTATAAATCAGCATAGACAGCGTATATCGTTTCTGAAGCTTATCAAAGCAGAGAATAATTGATACGGAAAACTCGATGGATATAAGTCGGAGATGTTAAAATTTGTCACAACTAGCGTAAATAAAAATTCAAGATTTCCAACTGCAAGTGGTGACATCAGTCAAGTATGCACTGTAAGCTGGTGTCTGATGAGAATCAGTGCATACTTTCGAACCCACTTTGTCAAATAAAAATGTTCAATATAAACAAACAATTTTTCAACTTTAACCATCCAGCAAAAACAATTCCAATTTGATTCTGCTTTCGGAGGCTTATTCCGCAAAACGATCGAGTTTCCCGTATCAATTATTCTCTGCTTTGATAAGCTTTAGAGACGATGTACGTTGTTTATGCTGATTTATAGACAAGAAGGGAACCATGATCACAATTCAATAACCTTTACAAAATCAATGTTTATTACACAAGAATAATTAAATTAATTGATATTGATTCGTTTTCTGCTTCGTTTTTTACATATGTATAATGCAGAAAACGTTTTCTACTGTGGGGATCGTAGTAAGGGACTCAAATAAAACCAGCTACCGATTTAATTTCAAAATCAACTTCAATGAAAATATAAAGTGCAAATTTATAGCTTGATGTATACTGTAAATTTTTTGCGAAGCTTGTATAAAAATTTAAACTTCTACAAATGCTTCATTTGAGAATTTAGCGTTCAACAAACATATCAGACAAATTCATTCAATTTTTTCCTGCTATCATGTTTTCATGTTACGATCGATATTTGGCAAACTGTAGTGTATCTATCCTATATTATCTCAAATTATTCTACAATGTATCTAGTCTCGGTTTTTTCACAACGAATAAAAACGTTTCCTGAATTGCAGCCGTTAACCGACAACATTCATTCACAATAACGCCAAAATGTGTTTCATAATTTTACCCACGAGATGTCTCTCGCAAACGCAAAATGAAAATCCGTGGGTAAACTGGACTTGATGCCCCACACCCGGGAAATCTTACCACCAGAGGGCGAAAAGGTGGTAGAAGGGCTGAAAAAATGAAGAAAAACAGACAAAATTATTCATAAAAATAAAAAAGAAGATAAAACAATTAAGAAGAAGAAAAAAAAGAAAGAAAAGAAGCCCCAAAAGCAAACGCACAACCACAAAAACACAACCATATTAGCCCGACATCTATCGGCAAAATTTATGTAACAGCTGTGTGGGGCATCAAGTCCAGTTTTACCAAATCCGTTTGTCAAATCAAACCAATTTACATGTCAACAAACCCGATTTTTGTCACTGACGTGTACATTTGAGTTCTGCACTGTTGTCCCCTGTCAATAGAAAACACTTGTTACGCGTCTTTAGAGGACGTAATCAAAATGAAAAAATATTCATCGCGTGCTTAACCCCCGCACGCATTTCGCACAATTCTATATCTTCCTGGCTTGACTCAAAAACGTAGTCAACAAAGTAATAGAATCGTCCTTCCAAATTTAGTAAATCAACAATTAGGTTTTTAGTCAGTTAAAATTGTTCTTAAGTTACTTTCGCGCTGTGCCAATATTGAATCACTATGGTGCCTGAACGAGCCAGATTCTTAACTTATGCTCTAGGAATTTTCTTTTGCTATTTCTACTACGGGATTATACAGGAAAAAATTACCCGCGGTCGTTATGGAAGTGAACAGAGTGAAGATGGAATTGGCGAGAGATTCACCTTCGCATTGGCTTTGGTGTGGGTCCAGTGCTTTTGTAATTGGATTTTCGCAAAAGGTATGAATTGTTTTTGAAATCGCTTTCGGCTTAACTTCAATGAAAGCTAATCTTGCAGTGTTACTTCTAATGAGACCACAAAAGGAAGACACAACCCATGTCGGCTACTATGCCAGTTGTGCCCTTACATACCAGCTTGCTATGGTCAGCTCGAATATGGCTCTTCGATGGGTACCGTATCCAACGCAGGTAGTTGGAAAATCAGCTAAACCGATTCCAGTAATGATTCTCGGTGTTCTTATTGGACGCAAATCGTACTCGTGGCTACGATATGCCTGCGTCTTGACGATTGTGTTCGGAGTGGTGCTATTTATGTATAAAGAAAGTCAAGTCTCAAATTTGCCAGATGCTGATAAAGTTGGACTCGGTGAGTTGCTCCTGTTCCTGAGCTTGTCGATGGATGGAATGATCGGAGCGATACAAGAGCGAATGCGATCGTCGAGCGCTCCAAGCGGACAACAAATGATGTTGGCAATGAATTGGTGGAGTACGATTATGTTGGGTGCAGCAATATTGTTGACAGGTAATAAAAACAAATCATGGCAATAAAACTTAAAATTAAGTACTACAGTTTTTTATAAGTTTCTGTACCATTTCCAAGTTCAACTCATAGGTATTGTGTACAAATTTATATTTTTTCGAGGGATTCGACTTCAGAAAATAATATTAGCTCACAAAAATTATGATTTTGTCTTTAAAAAACCTGAATTTGTATTAACTTGTAAAAATTGACTTGGAAAAATTGTGATTAGAAAATGAATTGTCCCAAAAATCTATAAATTGAACTTGAAAATAGTATATATATTGTTCAGTGGTGCAACATATCTCACCTTTTTACTTTACATTATTTTCATCTTTCAGGCGAAGGAAAATTATTTGTCGCATTCGCCATACGACATCCTGAACTACTTATTCATCTCAGCACTCTATCTCTGGCTGGTGCTCTCGGACAATTTTTTATCTTTTTGATGGTATCGAACTATGGACCACTGGCTTGCTCCGTAGTTACCACAACACGAAAATTCTTCACCGTTCTATGCTCTATATTGTTTTTCGGTAATGTTCTGATACCACGGCAATGGTTCGGAGCATGTTTAGTTTTCCTCGGTTTATTTGCGGACATGGTGTTCGGGAAATCCTCGAAGAGTCCAAAAAAATCACCTCCACCAAAGCACGAAGAAGAAAAACGGAAACTATTGACATAGGATTATAATCGAAATATTCATTAATAGTTTGTATTTGTGTAGTTGATACTGAGATAAATAGTCAAATATCCACAGGAAATTTATCAAAGACTCGTTTGCGGTAGATATTTTAATGATATCTAATACTACTTATGAGTGCGATAGTGTGTAAATTACTATGACACTTTTGTAACTTATGTTCTTATTGTACAAATTATCGACAAGAATGCATATAATGTTTAATTATTCAAATGAAAAAAAAAAACAGTTGACTTTCGAATCACTGGTGATTTCAATTCTAATGTAAATTATTTCATACAATACATGACAACAGAACAGGAGAATTCGTGTCTTTCTTGTCAGCATAGTATGCTCCTCAAGATCAGTGCCCATTCTCTTGATGAATGTATTATGTGCATTGCATATAATTTATGAGCATGAAACAAATTTTTGATTTGAAGGTATCCAAGTATACCTCGAAAATTGATGAAAAAAGCTCATGAGTATACAACGGAAAGATGAACCGGTTTCCCTTGTTTGACAGGGGCTTTTATCTATCAAATTGTTTCTCGTAAAAAAAAGTTTAGATATTGGTTGTTTTCTACATTCGTTCTGCCTTAAGCTCTACCGATTTTCGCAACTAGTAAAAGTTCGCTCTTAGAATAAAGGAAAATGGAGACTATTCACAGGAATTTTGAACTGTGTTTGTTAATGCCGCAGGAACGATATGATAAAAAACTAAAGTATAGAATAAAGAGTCACCGGCTGTAATTAGATTTGAATTAAGTTACTGCAATTAAATGGAAAATTTAATGCAAACTCTATGAAATATCGGAGGTTTCAGCATTGTCTTAATTTATGCTCTGTACTAGCATATGTTAGAATATATTTGTAAATGCTTTTACAATTAATTTTTTTAAGGACATGTATAGTGGACCATGAAGGAATATAGTTTTTAAGGCTAGTGAAAGGTTTGACAATCTGTCTACAAAGTTTTTTCACATTGCATATTTACAATCTTTCAAATTTGGAAAAGTTCATAGGTAGATGTACCATAGAGATTGTATTTCAGATATTGCCAGATGTCATTCACTGTAGCTAACACTTCAGCGCTCTTTAAATTATGAGTGATTGGCTCGTTCAAGTTCTCTGGGTGGGCTTTTGTTGATAGACTGATGGTAGTGGTTTACACTCGGAACACTGAGCTAAAAATATAGTGGCCCGAGTCTATTACTAAAGTAACGACCAGCGGGGACTGAAATTTATTTCTACCTCTTCGGAAAAGGTGTCCTCTACAGTTTCAACCTCTAGACACGACACGATTTGTCATGGGGTTACTTTGCTTTCTATACCAGCTGGGTATTTGGATGGTGAAAATGGTTAGATTAGGTATTTTTGGCTTACACAAGGTCCCGCATAGACCTATAAACCAGATAAGACGGCCCCAGACGTTTTGCGAATTGAAGGATGTTGTTGCAAATTGCAAGCTGTCGCCAAAGCAACATCAAAATTTCTAATCGCTAGCCCATAAACATTACCCTAAATGTTCGCCTGGCCAGTTAGCTCAGCTGCAATGGACGTGGAGTTTGCGTGCGGTATAGCTTCATACTAGATGCATGGTAATTTTCACGAACAACGACGATGTGCCAATCACTCTAATAAACACAAAGGAAAGGGAGGCTGTCATCATTGGCAACAATGATGACTTTTTACTCCTTAATCGTGAAATAAAACAACAACCAATCAAATTAACAACAAGTAAATACATACATAATTTAAAGAATAATAATTTTAAGTCAAATTTATAATTTACAGTTGATTCAAACATATTAAGAAAAGAGAGATAAAAATGAAAAGAATAGAGAGCATCAAATAAAATAATCATAAAAATATGATGAAATTCAATAATTTAGCAAGAAAAAGAAACAATGGAGTATATGTAAAATGGATTATGTGCAAATATATATAAATAAAAAAAAAAAATGTTTAGAAAAAATGTATATTAGAATATTAAAATAAAATAAAATCAAAAAGCCGAAAACATTTACTGATTCCGTGTGATAGTCAATCGTTCCAGGAATCGCATAAATGGCTGAAACTTTTTTTGTTCGAAATGAAAAAGTTGACAACACATAATATTTAAAGGAAAATATTACTGCTAATTGCAAAGAACATGTTAGATATTAAGTTCAGACTGTGTGTTTGGTAACTAGAATCGTTTCATCCTCGCAGTCTCTTAAGATTCTTCCGGGAACGACCGCTGAAATTCAAATACTTCGCCTGGGTGCTGCCCATGCATGCATTATATATTTGACCGTTGCAGGCCGCATCCAGGCGCTTGGCTCTGTGTGTGTGGAATGCGGCTGGTGCAGTACTGTGTCACAAGAATGTCCTCCAACCTTTACTCTGCGACGTGCATGAGGTCCATCAGCCAGGTTTCACCGAAGCAGCGCTGTCTGGTTTTCCCCAGTGTCAAGTAGTCAATGCATCTTGCGTCCCCCTTCCTAATACTGCTGTGGCCAAAGGATGTTGTCTTTTAGTATCCCCATTCCTGAAGCATGAGAGTAGCTTTTTGCGGACGCGTTTCCAACAATTAGGTCATCGGAAGAAGGTGAAATAGGACGTTCAACGCAGACGAAGGAATCGTGGTTAAGGTACCTGTAACATAGAGAGCAACCAATCGCTAAACTCTGTTCACCGTATCTGCAAAAGTAACTTTATCCACTTCCCTTATTTGTCCCAGATCAGGCAGCCGTTAGCAGGGATTGGCCTTGCTATCGCCGAATAGATCAACGTCAAAATAGTGCTAAAGTCCATGTTTTACCCAACATCCTCTTGCAGGCGTGAATCTCGTTTTTTGCCCTCTTTACTCTTTTCTTTAGATTCATATTTCAGATGAGCTTGCTGTCCAGAACCAGGCCTAAGTATGTACTTAGTGGTCGATTGAAGATTTAATCTAGCGCCGCCCAACTTGATTGAGTTTATCTCAGGAATCTTATAGTCCTTGCGCGTTGATACCAAAGCCCTCTGCATTTGGCCCTACATAATAGCCATAATTTCAAAATGGCTGTTGTGTGCACATCATTAAAGGTGCCTTCAATGTCTAGGCTGGTACTGAGTTCGAGTTCTCGTGAAATTTTGACATTTCCCCAGTATCTGGCCATTCTTTCGAGCGAAAATTTTGACAACAGAGAAAAGCAGAGACAATGCTCATTCCTGACGGATAAAATGTCAAGAATTTCACTTTTCGATCGATTTTCTTATTGGAAAGTCATTTGCACTGCTCAATTTTCAAATTGAAACACTAAATGTCACTTTTTCGCTCGAAAGAATGAACTGCACAAACTAAATTGGCGTGAAATGATTGACAACATGTTTTAGTGCCATCTATGTTTTCGAAGCGAAAGCAACTTCAAAGCAACTTTTCATGCTAAGAACACAGTACCAAACTTGATTATATTCAAGCTAAATTTTCGCCGAAACAGATTTCACGTGAAATTTTGTATGAAAATTTCACGTGAAATCGAACTCAGTACTATGCTTAAAAAAGCACGCAAAGCGTATTCGTTGTAATGGAGAAAGTACAAATGGGAAAGTACAAGGTCCACACAAATTTTATTATGGATCTTCAAAAATCAGGAATTGAATTTTGAAAGATAGTCTTCTAATTAAATTTATTGTTGTTTGTTTTTCTTCTTTAAAGTCTTTCATCGATGTGAATACTGAAGATGCATCAATTCGAAGCCTATTCAGTAATGTAGTGGCAGGTAAGATACTTTTATTGAGCTTCCATAATTACGGTCCATTGTTCTAAGATGAGAGTATCTGATTGTGATCATTGGCTATTGTTGATTTCCCACACATTTTTCAGCAATCGAGTATTTTTTCTCTATGTTCGCTTAGCCATTTCTTTTCATTAGGGTTCGCACAATGAAACTGTTTGCTAAAGTTTTCCATTAGCAAATAAAGCGCCCAATGTGGGCTTGACATTGTAATAATTTTAGGGATTTCTTTTGACGGCCTTATCTTTTAATACGCAACTTAAAAACCTACCAATGGAAAAAAAACTTGTTAGCCTATTTGAATTCATTTACATATTTTGGATGCTTAAAAAGTATGTTCCCATTTGGCAGTATAACGCTTGAAATTCTTTAAGGCTGGTACTGAGTTCGAGTTCACGTGAAATTTTGACATGTTTCCATTATCTGGTCATTCTTTCGAGCGAAAATTTTGACAACGGAGAAAAGCAGAGACACTGCTCATTCTTGACGGATAAAATGTCAAGAATTTCACTTTTCGATCGATTTTCTTATTGGAAAGTCATTTGCACTGCTCAATTTTCAAATTCAAACACTAAATGTCACTTTTTCGCTCGAAAGAATGAACTGCACAAACTAAATTGGCGTGAAATGATTGACAACATGTTTTAGTGCCATCTATGTTTTCGAAGCGAAAGCAACTTCAAAGCAACTTTTCATGCTAAGAACACAGTACCAAACTTGCTTATTTTCAAGCTAAATTTTCGCTGAAACAGATTTCACGTGAAATTTTGTATGAAAGTTTCACGTGAAATCGAACTCAGTACTATGCTTAAAGGCTGGTACTGAGTTCGAGTTCACGTGAAACTTTGACATTTCCCAATTATCTGTTCATTCTTTCGAGCGAAAATTTTGACAATTGAGAAAAGCAGAGACAATGCTCATTTCTGACGGATAAAATGTCATGAATTTCACTTTTCGATTGATTTTCTTATTGGAAAGACATTTTCACTGCTCCATTTTCAAATTGAAACACCAAATGTCACTTTTCCGCTCGAAAGAATGAACTGCACCATGGCCACTGCACAAACTAAATTGGCGTGAAATGATTCGCGACATGTTTCAGTGCCATCTATGTTTTCGAAGCGAAAGCAACTTCAAAGCAACTTTTCATGCGAAGAACACAGTACCAAACTTGCTTATTTTCAAGCGAAATTTTCGCCGAAACAGATTTCGCGCGAAATTTTGTATGAAAATTTCGCGTGAAATCGAACTCAGTACTATGCTTTACAAGTTAATTTAAACTCACGGACTAAAATGACAAAAGAATTAACGTCAAATTCAAGCATAAATCATTTCCAAATGATTTATCTTCTTTAAGCATAGTACTGAGTTCGATTTCACGTGAAATTTTCATACAAAATTTCACGTGAAATCTGTTTCGGCGAAAATTTAGCTTGAAAATAAGCAAGTTTGGTACTGTGTTCTTAGCATGAAAAGTTGCTTTGAAGTTGCTTTCGCTTCGAAAACATAGATGGCACTAAAACATGTTGTCAATCATTTCACGCAAATTTAGTTTGTGCAGTTCATTCTTTCGAGCGAAAAAGTGACATTTAGTGTTTGAATTTGAAAATTGAGCAGTGAAAATGACTTTCCAATAAGAAAATCGATCGAAAATTGAAATTCTTGACATTTTGTCCGTCAAGAATGAGCAGTGTCTCTGCTTTTCTCTGTTGTCAAAATTTTCGCTCGAAAGAATGGTCAGATAAAGGCTGGTACTGAGTTCGAGTTCACGTGAAATTTTGACATGTTTCCATTATCTGGTCATTCTTTCGAGCGAAAATTTTGACAATTGAGAAAAGCAGAGACAATGCTCAGTTCTGACGGATAAAATGTCATGAATTTCACTTTTCGATTGATTTTCTTATTGGAAAGACATTTTCACTGCTCCATTTTCAAATTGAAACACCAAATGTCACTTTTCCGCTCGAAAGAATGAACTGCACAAACTAAATTGGCGTGAAATGATTCGAGACATGTTTCAGTGCCATCTACGTTTTCAACGCGAAAGCAACTTCAAAGCAACTTTTCATGCTAAGAACACAGTACCAAACTTGCTTATTTTCAAGCTAAATTTTCGCCGAAACAGATTTCACGTGAAATTTTGTATGAAAATTTCACGTGAAATCGAACTCAGTACTATGCTTAATGGGGAAATGTCAAAATTTCACGTAAACTCGAACTCAGTACCAGCCTTTAAACGTTAACATTTTTCTATTCCACTTTTCATTTCTATCAAAATGAATTCGTATGTAGTTGTATGTTATTCGAAGAATGGCGCCATTCAGTCCCTATTCAACGCTAATTTTCCTCCACTTTCCCCTGACTGTTTCCTACCTTTTGTTGTGGTTCTGTCGCACTGAATTCCACCTAGCCATTAGTATCGTCTACAGCGGACGTTTAGTCCGCGGACTAAACACCAAATTCCACCTAAATTTTTTAGTCCACGTGCTGTATACACTCGTGGACCGACCTAAATTTAGGTCGGTCCACGATTTCAAGCGACCTGACCTAAATATAGGTCGTGGACTATAATCGTTGTAAACACACGCGACCTAAACATTGATTTTTGTGCGACTATTAATAATGTATGTATGTTGAATATAAGCTCATAACATTCCCCTTTGACACAAAATCATTGAAATAAACATGTTTGAGAGACAAATGAAACGATAAATACAGTGCATGAAGGAAAATTAAACTAAATGACAGCTGTCATATACGGACGAGGACTAAATTCCACCTAAGCAAATTTTAGGTCGGGTTCGTTGTAAACACCTGAGGACTAAGTTCATTTAGTCCGCGCTTTAGGTCAGGTCACTTTTGGTCCGACTGCTGTAAACCCAGTGATTAAAAGTACGACTTTTGTCCATTCATAGGTTCTTCTATTCGACCTCCTTTTCTATCTCCGACAAAGGAGAGGGTGACATTGTTGCAAAACTGACTGCGTCTGAACTGTTCTAAAGTTTTCCCAACCAACAAAACAAGCAACTAGGCATTACATTACACCAGGGGAACAAGCGAACAGCAATGTTAAAATAGGACTACTTGCCGGCTATATTTTATGTATAGGATTATGTTATTTGTAAGCGCATTCAAAAAATACCGAAAGTACTTCGTGACTTCATCATAAGTTGCATAGATAATTATCTCCAAAGCTGCAGCGGCGCAGTTCACTATTCGAACGGCGGGAAATCTGACGAGGTCTCAAGTTTGCAATCAGGTGAAGAATTCGCCGAAGCAATCCTTTAAATTAATTCGACTGTGTTTTCTCTCGATTTCTAAAAAAAGCTTTCTCTCTTTCGCTCTACTTGGAAAAGCTAGAGTGAGCGGAAAATTCGGAAAATTCAAATCAGCTTTGCTTGCCGCACAGCAGTTCAAGAACGGAACGGTAAAAGCGTGTGAGGAAATTCAGTGAAAAGTGATTCTAGTCGTTTTGAGATATTCCATACGTAAGAAATTTCCAAAAACGCCGGTATATCCGACAATAAACGGAAATACGGTTATATTTCCACTGTCCAAAGTTGAGTAAAACTGTAAGTTACAAGAAAATCGTGCATTGGAAAAGTGCTTGTCTTGTGTGCGACCTTTCTTTCGGGAAAATTTTCGTCGTCACCGTACCCATATCGTCAAACAGCTCGGCTGTCGGAAAATTGAGTCCCCGTGATCAACCAGCATAGATGCATTCGTTTTGTAGTTAAATGCATTTTCCGAGGTCACGTTTTATCTAGATGAACAAGTACCTGGACGGAAAAGTCTACTGTTAATTTCGATGACATAATGGTCTTGACAACTTGTACGAAATTTTCGTAAGTGCCGGGGAAAGTTTTAGTTGTTTTTGTTGTTCTTTCTATGGCGACAACGGCGAAGACAACGATGTCGATGGGGAGAAGAATGTGCTGATGTGCGAATGTCTCGATGGCAACGAGAAGAGCGTAGGTGTTGCGACAATGGGGAGCGATTATATTGCCGGGGCTTCTCTGGGTGAAGAGAGGGAGGTTTTGCTATTTTGATGTTGATAATAAAACTTGGTAGGATCAACCAGGAAATGCGTGAACTAAATGTAACATTTTTTAGTGAATAAATGTCTATCAAACTTTTGCTGGTATCGTAGGTATTATTTACCTACAGATATCGAAACTTTTTGGTCCGATTTAAAGATACATGTACATGCAAAATAAGCTTAAATGCAATCGGAGATTAACTGGCGTTCTGGGATAAAATTCAATTGTTGGCATTTGCAACATATTGTGAAGTTACTATCTATAAATACCCATATGGATCTCTTCATATCAACCTTTCCCCAATACATGTGCCTGTCGAACACGTTTTCATGCCATTATTCCCACATTTTCGAAATTATTGTTGTTTGTCTACTTTGTTGGCATAGCCTTGTAGCTTAAAGTATTGTACATATTAATCAAGTATGGAATTTGGGAAAGCGTTGACAGCATTCGATGACGTCAGAGCAGAAAATCTCATCGAATTTTCCGCTGTTGATAGAATTTTCTGTTTGTTTTGAAACAAATGTAGGATAGTAATGAAAAGTTTATCGGTTTATAAGTAGGATTGCGTCATAGATACTTGGGCGATGTTCGTGGAGTACGAGATAGTTTGTCTAGAATATTTAGGAACTTGGGGAAATATTATTCGGTAAGAAGAGGGCAAGGGAAACTTGGGAATTGCATTATTTTGAACGTAATTTTTATGTAATAATAATTTAAGCTGCATGTATTTTGTCATTAATTATATTTTGCATATTTAACTTCGGAAAAACAAGTAGGTACAAGCATAATATTTGTAAAAATATTGAATAAAATGAATTTATAGGTACCTAAAAAAGCTTGGATGTGCATTCATATACATTCTACTTGTAATATGTCCGCAGCAATATGTATGGGATACTCACGTGTCACGTGGAGACTTCCTTTTTTTATTACTGACACTAAAATCGTAATTACTGTATTCAATTAAACTCTTTTAGTTGCTTTCTACTTTTAATGTTGTTTTTGTCTTGAATAATTTAATTCTTTACTTAGAATCAACACTATTGTGAACTATCAACCGAGGAATACGTTTGTCATGCTAGGTACCTATTCAATTATTGACCAGTGTTTTCCAACGAGAAGTTTTTTCTTCCGGTCGTTAAACTTTATGAGCCTTCTATAGTAGAAAAATATTTCAATCAAGGATTAGTTAGAATGAACTCACATACATCTATGCATATTCATGTATGTTTGAGAAAAGTTTCAAAGCTTTTGATTGCTGGCAATCAATTTTTGATGCAATAAAAAGTGTCTTATTTAGTTTGAATCGATGACATACCATACACTATTTACTTTTGTACAGAATATTTGTGTCTCTTATTGTATGAGTTTATACTTATCAATATGAATACGTACTCTTCATCCCAAAACATACTCCTCGAAAGTAATCAAGCAGAGAGAAATTAATTTTTGAACCAAGTTTCCCCGTTATTTCGGACATAATATCATAGTCAAATATATGTTTTTTGGTCGAAAATTCGAGAGAAAAACTCAAAAACACAAAAAAAAACACACGAAAAGAAAACATACTGAAGAAAAACATATAAACAAAAAACAACCCCCAAACACAAACCTAACATCACAAAAATACACACAAACTAACTTTACTTGATAATCACACATCTATCGATAAAATTGCCTACCTGCTATGCGAAACATGTAGTCGAGTTTAGCCTTTTTTATTTTGTAGATACTTGCTAAGCAAAACATTTAATATATTCTCCTGATATTCAAGGAAAAATTTAGGATAGCGTGGATTTAATGTGAAAATTAACACTTGACTTATACTTGAAATATTAAAGTAAACACCATATGTAATCAAACGTCAGGACAGGAAAAATATAATCAAAAATGTACTTCAATCTTAAGTGTGAAGAAAAGATAAAATCAAATTGAGTTTTCAAAACTTAATGCCTTCAAGAACCAAAAAAAGTTGGGCTTTATTTAGCGCCCAAGGGATAATTCTAGTCAAAAAATAAAATGGTTTGATTAAGATTCATTTTGAGGATCTTATTTTGACCTAGTAGCTGGTTAGTTAAATACACACACTGCAGGCAAGCGCTCTACAAAAACTTAGTATTTGGAATATTACCCATATCTCCGTATTTTTCCTACCCTGCTTTCATAAGCTCTTGTCGTGTACAATAGAGCGTGTACTTTTTAGTAATGTCTCGGCTAGACAGTGGACAATGTGGATTCGGCAAAGGTATGTTAACGATATCAAACTTACTATCGAACTTACTTCTGCTGTCACTCAGCACTGTTCTATGTAACATATAAACTCTATGTAAAATATAGTTCTATGTTCTACAAAACATAGCTAAAAAGCCAAACTACCATACTTTATGGGCTTTTTTGCTATGCTCATAGCCTCAACTCGTATGTTACATAGCTCTAATCTCGGCACATATGTATAATTAAAGTAAGGCTAACTAGCAATAGCTAATAAGGTCGTGTAGCGTAGAGGATAGTGCATTGATTTTTAAAGAATAAGGTCACGGGTTTAAATTCAGTTTCGGGTATGATTTATTTGTAATAATTTAAAAATGAAGAAATAAAATTTCAGTAATGAAAACAAAAAGATCCATCTCCAGCAAGACATCACGAAATTCTCTAAAACGAGGACAATTCACTTTTGCTTTGCTTTTTATCAGGGCTATAATGCAAAGCATTGGAGGCTATAGTAGATGGCTTTGTATATTATAATATGTAGCGACTACGCATACAAACTTTGGCGGAATGCACATAGTTCAGTATCGTCTAAAAATAGTGATGTAAACAGACGATAAATGATTCAAAACTTTGACGTTTTATCATGGTTATATATAGCATTTTCAGTTTAAATGAAACCTTTTTCAATATAAATGAAACCTTTTCCAATCGAAATGAAACTTTATCCAATTGAAATGAAACGTTTTGCAATTGAAATGAAACTTTTTCCAATTGAAATGAAACCTTTTTCAAATGAAATGAAACCTTTCTCCAAATGAATGAGACTTCGATAAAAAATAGTTTCAGGCTAATTTATTTTTGATGTAAAAGTATGAAGAATAATAAAAACATGTGAAGAAAATAAAAATAATATAGAATATGATATTTTAGTGATATAAATTTTAATTACAAAATACAATTCAATGTAATGTTTGGCCTTCTGCAGCTTTTGGTATTTGCAAAACCATATCTAGGACATAATTAGAGCTATCATCTGAAGTCACTTGAAGCACACTTTCTTCAAAAACAATGCCAATGTTATGTACGATCAGTACTCATGAGTAAGGAGGTAAAAATTTTGATGTACATCTGCTACTTGAAACCACCTCCTGAACTTCTCCCGTTTTGTGACACTATCCTAAATCAGATATGAATTATTCATGTTTGGCATGGAACTAATTTTAGATAAAATTAGCTAAAAGCGTTTGAAATTATTTTCGAATAAACAACTCCACCGTAATTCATGGCTGCAATAAGCGTAACATTATGTCCCCTTACAGTAGGTATAACAATGTGAGCTCGTGTACCGACTTTCGAACGGCCTTGGGATCTCCGAAGGTGCAGATTAAAGCCGCACTCATCTAAAAAAATTAATTTTCCTCTTTGTTGAGGCGCCCACTGCGATAATTCTATCCCGTGAATTTGCCTCAATTGCAAAGTTCGCTGGCAATTCATACGGTCAACTTCAACCGAAGTAAGCTTCAGCGTAATTTTCAGCTCCCGCAGAGCATTAAAAATAGTGCTTATGGACACAGCTATTCCTTTTTCTTCATAAATTATTTTTTTTTGTGTTTATAAGGGAAATTGTTGGATCACTTTCGACGTAGCATTCCATATTTCCCAAAATATCCGGTGTTAATTTTTTTATTGTTTCCTCCACGCTTGCGTTGAACTAAAACTTCCCAATGCTTCTTATAACGTGATAAAATTGTTTTCGCAGAGCTTACATTCATTGATCTTATTCGCGCTGCTTCGGAAACCGTTTTTCTTTCTTGGTGCAGTTTAATAAGCAGCAATTTCAAATCTTCGGTCATTTTTTGGTAGCGCCCTACTCGTCTCTACCTCTACTTTCTCCGCTATTTTCCACATTTCGAGTAGTCACTGCACTAGAGGATTCCGACTCCCGACCAGGATGCCAATAATCAGAGCTTCCTGAACTAAAATCTTCTGCACTGCTCATTTTTATTTTAATGAAAAGTTCTTAGTTTTTATTTTTTTTATTAGAATAACTTATAGAGAATTATTAGTATTAACAACTTTATGCACTTTACGTTTACCATTTACTAGGTTAACAACTAAATGGATTTCACGTGACTAGTTGCGGTAGCAGCTCATCTAACGGAATGTTATTAACGCAGTTAAAAATGTTGTGATAAAAATTACCTGGCATGAACTAAGAATAATGGAATATTTATTTCGAAACTAATTTTTCTAAAAATTGTTTTTTTTTATTAAAGTTTCATTTAATTTGAAAAATGTTTCATTTAAAATAAAAGAGGTTTCATTTCAATTGGAAAAGGTTTCGTTTCAATTGCAAAGGGCTACATTTCAATTGGATAAAGTTTCATTTCGATTGAATAAGGTTTCATTTTAATTGAAAAAGGTTTCATTTAAGCTGAAAATGCTATATCAAGAACTATTAGTCTCACGTAAATTTCGTATAATGAACTTTTGAGCAGACTTTTATAGCAAAGAAATTCGATGCAAGGGATATTAAAGAAAAATTGATTTTATTGATCTGTTATAACTTTTTTTGCGCGCTAAATTTCATAATGGACTTTTCACATTGTGTTTTTCATTCCACAATAAACATAATTCCGACCAAAAACCTTCACTTTGATTTTTTTTTAGCAGAATGACTTTTTGTCTAAGATCTGGGCTATATACTTTTAATATTCATCGAAAATCTTTTCAAACATTAGAATATCGAAAAATAATAATTTTAATTTTCAAATTCAACGTTTTGATCATAAATCGAAATATTCGATTCGACTACCATATACTACAAACGAATGCAATGACTCCTCTCTGAACCGAATACCACGTACGCAATATGCAAATACTAAGCGATACTGTTTTATGAACAAATTAATCCGCACTTTCGATAATTTGTGCACTTTAATCAGCTGAGTAAGACTCACTTGAACATATATGTATATGCAGATTTTGCATAGTTCACTAATTTTACTCGTCTATATTTTATAGATAAGTGGCTCTAAAATGTGTATACTTCCAGTTCTTATCTGCATGCGTCTGAGTAGAATTGAGTTCTTATTACTAATCTAGAAAAGATTTTTATGACAAGTGTCTTTTTTATGACAGGCAATCGAAAGACTGTTTTCTGTTTACACTACAAATTCATATTCTTATAGGATTAAATTTAATGTACATCTGTCTGTGAAATAGATAGCTGAAAGCCTGACGAGTGGTATGTCATATCATGTCTAGAATAGTGTTAAACAACGACTTAGAATGATGTAAATAGTTTTAAAAAAAAGTACGTTGATGTTTGTTGGGAGTCAAATACAATTTTTTTTTTTCAAAAAATGTTACCAATATTCACATACCATATTTTTACTTTGAAATGACCGTTAATCGTTTGATAGACGTAATACGAATTGAAAAGAAAACTGGAAATGTGTTTATCCAAACTTAATCTTGTGTTTCCAAAATTACTTGCTACAATAATCTTGTTAGCAAAACTATTTTTAACTTAGCTTTATCATATCTTTGGTGGATTCAACAACAATTAATTCACTAATCCATTGTCTAACCGACATAATTGCTAATACTTTATTTGAACTAGCTCGTCAACAGCAGGAAAACACATCTTTCCATTCTACTCTTATTTTCCAACAACATCAGCTAATTGTATTATATTTTTCCCATATCAGCATTTTTATGACCGAAGCGCTCATATATCGTTGATATGTATACACAAACTTGACGCACGTTCGTACATTGAAGCGCCAAGAGGACAAGCAGGCTTGCGAGTATTGCAGCTGAATGTCTTTAATGGAAACAGTATGTAAGTCCGTTGTCTTATTGCGGTTGTCTTATTAAAAGCCCATGTATGATTTCAGTAATAAGCGAATATTAACCGGTGGTATAAAAATGCTTGATTCACTTGATCCATAAGTGACTTGAAATCGATTTCGCGGGACTTCGTGAGTTTCGATTTTTGAGTTCTCTTCCTCAGTTTGATGCGCGGCGAAAGATTGATTTATCGGCTTTGGTTGAAGAAAAAAAAATATTTCCTTGAAGTGAAAATACCTGTGTGTAAAGTTTGGTGTTGTGACATGTTCAAGTCAACGAGGAAGTCACTCGTGCCCAAGTTACCACTGAACCCTGCATGGAACTTATCTTGCAGTGATGGCTTGTGACTGACTTAAAATCGGCCCTATTATTTTAATCTGACGAATATGCAGCTATAAGGTTTTATTCACATTTAAAGTGAAAAATGAGCGTATGTTAACCCTATGGTGCGAGTCAGAGAAAAATCGTTTTTTTTTAAATTTAAGGCTAGATGTTTTTGTTCTTTAAATTAATGTTCGTTATTTTTGTTCTTATGTTCAATAATACTTCCAAGGACGTTTTTAGTAAAATTTAATCATAGTAAGAAAAAAAATGACGTTTTTTAGAAATACGTCGGGGGTTCCAGATATACACGTAGCCATTCCTAGTATATTCTTTGCCGCAAGTGGTTCTTTTTGTCGATTAGTCGAGTCAGGTTTGAATTAGGAGGCACTCCACTTCACTATCGCTTTATGTCTAAAAAAAATTGTTAGGTCCATCTTGGTTATTTGATTTTGTTTTAATTCCTCAAAAATCTGTTCCGAAAATAAATTTAAATTTTTGAAAAAAAAACTACCTGCTGAATTGTATATTAGGGCTACTGTGTTGTATACAGGGTGGCCCAAAAGTTGCTCCCCACAAACTTTTTGCTATAAAAAGCATATAGTTTAGAAATTCAAATTTATTTGTGATGCTAACATAATACATATTCTTATTCTTATTACTAATGATGCGTATGTCTACCGTTATTATCTATACATTCTATATCACATAAATTTTCTTATTCGGCCTCGGTGTAGCTGCTCCATTCTTGCTGTACTCTTGCAAATAATTGTCGTCTATTCTTCGGCATCGGATGCCTAAATACACTCTCTTGAAGTCTAGCCCAAACGTTTTCGATTGGGCTAAGATCAGGAGAGTTTCCAGGCCAATCTTCCCAAACAGTTGAAAACAACGATTTTGCCAGTGTCAATGTTGCCTTTGCTGTATGCGCTCGTACCCCATCTTGCATAAGAATTACCAAATTTTTGTGTGGAAACTGTTTTTTGTCATCGTGACATGCTGCGTAAGCTGGTAAAATGCTGTTCCGGTAATAGGATCCATCTACGGTTGTGTTTTGCTCAACAACATGAAGTCTCGACTTTCCACGTGAGCTGATTCCTCCTGCAACCATTATCTTGAGGTCAAATTTCGGCTTTTGTATGGGTTGAATAGTGCCTGGATAACTTGTTCTTACTCTCATATTTTGCCTGTTCGGCGTTGGGTGCAAAATAATTGGGGATTCATCCGTTAAAAATAGATACTTTAGCTCTCTTAGACCTTCCAAGAGCACTATCTTCACAGAATCCTTCGCTTTGCAACCTTCTACAGAAGTTAAGTCTATCTCTGACATTATTTGCAGTAAGAAGCGGCTTTACTCGTCTCATGTAAGTATGTCTTCCCCAATTCGTCGATTTAATGTACCGTTGATCCAGACATTGCCTTTTCGGATTTCGGATTGATTTATATTTTTGGTCGCTGTTCTTGTTCCTGGCTTGTTTTCCATCATCTCCCTTATTTTTATTGTAGGTGAAAGAGTTGTCGGTCTACCGGAACGTCCTTTGTCCTGTATATCACTTTTCCTCCTTTCTAGCCATAATCGTACGGTCTTCCTGTCGACGCCTAGAGTCCTTGATATTTCGGAATCGGATTTTCCTATTTCGCCAAGAATCTGGATTTGAATCCTTGTTTGTATCCCATACGAAGCCATAATGAAGAAGCACAAAAGTCCTCTAGGATAGACTTTAAAAAAATAATGATTTTTCAGGTAGCGTGTAAAAATTGTTCTATCACTACTTACGATAAACACGGCAATAAAAAAGGACCCTTGAGGACAGGAGCAATAAAATTTCGCAGAAAGACCTTTAAATACCCGGGTAACTCAAATTAGCTTTATAAATGGTAAGCCTCTGTACCTGACTATAGGGGAAAATGCTAACTTTTTTTCTGGAAATGTACTATATCGCTTTGCGCAGCTATTATTGATGTTAACGCTGTCGTAGCTAAGCTCAATATGATCTTTCCGATAGCTGAAGAGTTGATATTTGAACTCCGCCTAGGGTTTTTTATAAACTGAGAGGGGATAAATTTTAGCAACAAGTGATGAATAATGCGTTTACTTAAATAGGTGGGGAGAAACTTTTGGGCCACCCTGTACAAGGTCTACGCCCGGAAGGTATATTTTTTTACAACTTCATGCATTGAGTGAGTGTGGGCTGGAGTAGAGGCTCCTAGCGCATCGAAGCATTCAAGGCAGATGACCCATTTTACTCACACGCCCAGCGTACCAAAGTTTCCTATTATTAAACTGCAGGATCACTAATAGGGGGTAAGAAGCTATCCTCTTCATTCAAGCCATCTCTCAGTCGGAACATGGCATTTCATGACCGTTATTCCGAGCAATCGGAAAGGGAATATTCCATATAGTCTACTTCTTCTAAGCAGGATGGGCAAACCTCATCCGGTGCAACATCTTTTCAGCACATATGTCCTCTTAAGTGGTTGTGTTCAATCAGTATGCCTATCATGGCTCTACAAATATTCCCCGCTTTTATGGAGAAGGATTCCTGCAGCCCCATGGTTACTGTTTGGTGGACTTCAGAAGGCGTCGTTCACTATTCGTTCTTTAATCCTGGTGAAACGATAACTGCAGAGACCTACTGTGCACAATTGGACGAAATGCACGCAAAATTGCGTTTAAAACAGCCTTCTCTGGTGAATAGGCATGGACCAATTCTGTTACACGATAACGCACGACCGCATGTATCCCGTTTGACCATGCAAAAACTACAGGAGTTGCAGTACGAAGTTTAAGCTCACCCTCCATATTCTCCAGACTTGTCACCAACAGACTATCATCTTTTCCGGAGCCTGGGAAACTATTTACAAGAAAAGCGCTACTCCAACCAAAACGATGTAATTGCGTCCTTTGAAGAGTTTTTGGGGCAAAAAAATATTAATTTTTTCAAAACCGGAATTTTTGATTTGCCAACACGTTGGCAACAAACAATAGACTCCAACGGTGAATATTTTGAGGAATAAAACCATTTCATTTGAAAATAATCGAGTTTTTCTTAACCCTTCAAAATCCGACATTTGGTATGAAACTACCTGATAGTTGGTGACAGAAACAAGTTGAAGTTTACTGGACCGAATTAAGCAAAGGTCCTTGGAAGTGTATTATAGCAGCAGCTATTGAAAGGAACTTTACGCGAAACATTGAGAAACACTTTTATATGTGAAATATATGTTTTGTTTCAGAACCATTTGGTACAAAATATGATTAACCGTTGCTGATATCAGTTGTTTATTACTGAGCGGTAACTAGCCATCAAATTCTTAACTGGCTACTTCTTTATCACATATAGGTTGCAGAGATCGGTTTGTTTATACCGTTCGTTCGATTGTTTTATGATTTTTTTTTGTTCATAAACATAACCTTCTACTAATGATAACACAATCAGCTTATTATAAACCATGAGCGGATTGTAATCCGACCGAATATTTCATTGCGGTTTGTTATAAGCTCCCACTGCACATCAACAACAACATCGCTCATCAGTAAAGCTTGGAACGGTAGATCTTACAAATGTTCATAATTAGTGAGTGTGTTTTTGTCGATTACGATTGCATTCAGTTTTGTTCGCATTCGATTGTCAATAGCTTATGTAGTCATAAATTTTGTGCTAATTAGTTACGAGTGTGTGTTTTGGATTAGTACGAGATGAGCTACTAACGAGCAGTTTTCCATTTATTGGATCAAAATGAAGCTTTAGAAAAAGCTAGAAACGCACGTGCTAATTTGCCAATTCGGCAGGCTACTAATTTCGCACCCATTTGCCTGTCGTTGTATTTGTGATGCATCATCGCTTTTGATATCCTCAACACGAACATTCAAATTTTATTTGAATATAAATTCCAGGTATAGTCATGTTTCATTATCTTTTTAGTGGCGTATAGCAGCTAAATTAGATTGTCTTACGGTCACAACAATCTTACGATTTTTTTATAGCTGTAACACTTACTCAGCAACCTTCCATATAATCACTCTAAAAAACAAAATGCCAAGTTTTCAGCTCATATATTGCCAACGAACACAGTAACCTCAATTATAATGAGTTAAGTTGATGGACAAATCAATATTCGTTCGCTGTTTCGACCGTTAAAACGTTTTTTTCCAGATATTGACACTAAAGGCCGTCGATTAATGAACTATTATAAATCAGAGCCATATTCCTCTTTAGTAAACATGATTCTGGACACTAAGCTTTGTGTGCATTCATTTACACATCCTTTGATTTTTATCCTTCCCAGAACACAAAACCCTGCAGACATGAATACTACTCACTCTCTCCTCCTTCTCTTGTCAATCGATTGGACATAGGACTACAAAACCTGACCTTGAATTTGAAAAAAGTCGATTGGCTTCGTTAGTTTTCGCCTGTTGACGGATATTGAAATCCAAATCCTCTACGATAGATTCTATAAATAAAAACAACAATACGATTTAGATAGCTCAGCTGTACCCGATAGCTGTGCCGACGATAGATTTTCAATGAAAATAAAATGCAATCGCGCGCCAAATACAATGCCGGCACAGATGCTAGCAGCACGGGTGTGAGTAGAGTTCGCTCCCAGATGGGTGGCACAACGTGACTTTCTTCGTCAAAACTGAATATCGTATTCTGAAAATGACGAACATCATCAACACCAAGTCCCACCAAGAGAGACGAGAAACAAGCGAAATGTTTCCAATTCGCCCCAAAACAACCCCCAGCTAAATGCGATACAATCCTGGCCCGTACCCCATACAGTAAAAGCTTTCGAAATACGTTGCCAATGCTTTTCGCTGCACCTGACCGACCGTCTCTCCTTCGTATGAATCGTGATTCGGACAGATGACATTTTACTTGGTGACTGCGAAAATTTCTCGATTTTTTTCCAACCGGAATTTGTGAAATTTTACATTATGCTTGTTATTATTTTGTGAATGCGTTCCGCTTTTAAATTCGTGCGTTGTTCCGGTCTCGCGGGGTTGTTGCGGTCGTCGTGAATTTCTCAATCGTTGTGTACGGTTTCGATCGGTGTAAATCGAAGTTCGGCAGTGCGTCCTTTCGTTTCACGGAAATCCGAAAGCAGAAAAGTGTCTTCAAAAAGCATTTATGTAATCTATAAAAATTTTCAGGCTCAGAAATAACCAAAAACCCCTTATGCCCGTCAAGAAATCAGTGAAGTGAGTTTTACCGACGTGGAAATAAAGTGGACTGGTTTTAAAAATAAATCAACCTCTGCGAAATTCGAGAGTGCAAATCTGTGCAGAAGCAGAGTGAAATAGTTTCGAATAATTTTATAGCTAATTGAAATCGTGTAAAAGTGAAAGTGTTGCGGTGCGGCTGAAAACATTATTGCATTTTTGCATGCAAGAGCCTAAAGAAAAGATTTTATTCTGTGTCGAAGTCGTCAAGTGATTCGGAAACAAGCAATAGGAAAAAAAATCGAAGAAGAATTTCAAGTGCGTCGTGTTTGTGCGGAGAAGTGTATTAATTTTTCGTACCGAATTTCGAAAATAATTTTGTAACAACGGCTTCACAAAAGTCAGCGTGGCGGTCACATCGTAACGGTGAGTATTAATCAATATGTAAACCACTTAGATAGACGTCAGAGACGAACATTTTTGAAAATGTAAATTTGATGTCAACGCTATGATGATTGACATAACTAAAATTATTGTGAGATATATTGGTATGACTGTGAAAACGACCTGTTGCTTATTCATACTCTAGATATAAATGTCACAGCAGTTCTTTGAATTACGAGAGAATAATTCTTCATTCTAAATCGTTCTGTCATCTACCAGATTTGAGGGGTTGCTGGGAGAACTTACACAGTGAACGATTTTGATGTGAAATAAACGTTGTAAAATTAAAGACCCGGGTGCATAGGAATAAACATTTATGAAAGAGCACAACCTTTTTGACTGCAATCAAAATTATTTAGCTTCTTATATGTTGAAGAGCGTTACCCATAGTGTTAGATGTAGGATAACTGGTCAAAAGATTGAAAATATTTGCATACTTATGCAATTTTTACCAAGAAGATGCAAGAAAACAAAGCTGTGACATAGCGCCCAATGTGGGAAAAATAACAAAGATTAAGTTGTTTCGATTAATTGCTGAAAGAATTTCTCACCACCCAATATCACAATTTGTGGGAGAATATAATATAATATTTTGGTCTTAAATAACATTTAGGGTAGCTGCAACCAAACATGTAGGGTAGGTGTCCTAAATATCGCCTACACGAACTATTTATTTGTATCTTAGCCTACTGTATTGGAAAATCAAGTTAAAAATACCAATAGAAATTATCTTCTCTCAGTTTTCAGCAATAAAACCGCTTCTTAGCCTATGACAGCTTACGTCAGCTAGGAAAGACTTAAGTATATTCCTTAGGGATTTTTATCAGCTATCCCTGTTCCCAATATCGCCCACGTTGCGAAATTTGAAATACCTGGTACAAAACAAGCTAGACTGAGCCGAGACGCGGCTACGTGCTTTCAGTAAAAAGGTGTGTAAAACACAAACTTAAAGTTTGAAAAAATGCCTCCGTCTTCGAGGTGAGCCTAATTGAAGGCAGTCAGCCTCAGCCCTATAATGGTGTGGGGGTCGATACCATCCTATGACCCCGGCCAAAAACAAAAGTGTCCAAATGCCACTCAATAAATATATATTAATTGGGAAAGCCAGGCCACTCCGTAGCCTGAAAAAGGAAGTTTTCCTGGGCTTTCGCCCAATAGTCAGGCCAGAATGTAACAAAACTAAAAATTCATTACTATTGTAACTTTTTTAGTTCTACTTTTACAGATGAAAAAAATATTGATAATTTATCATTCCATTTTGCTTTTAATAATACCGTTGGCGCAAATGTAATGCTTTGCGTTTGGTGGAATCACAAGAACATCATATATTTTGAGCTGTTAAAATCAAAATGGTGACAATCCACGACCAGATACGCTATATCAATTTTTTATGATGACTTGATTTCTATCATTTGGTGTGACCTGTCTGTTGTAATATTTGCAATATCGTGCAAGTGCACAAAATCGGCCATCTTATATTTCTTACAACTCATTGTTGTTATGTAAATTCTCTTCTCTTTCTTCTTTAACAGGGGCGAAAATTCTCCTAAGTATTTTGCGTTCAAAAATGTTCGCACCCTATTTTTTTTATGATGATGACAAGGTTCGGGGGATGACCTATTATGCTATAGCACTGACAGAAGGAAAGTTAAGGAAAGGGATAGAGGAAGTGTTCAGTTTGTAGGAGATAGCTGCGCAGGTTTCGCTTAAAAAACGATGGGTTGTAGTCGGCGGGGAAAATAGTAGATGGTAGGCTGTTCCACAACCGTATTGACCTAGATATGAAACAATCATGAAATTTAACGGTACGAATGGAGAGCGTTGAGAGGATCAGGTGTAGTGTGTGTTACAAAGAATCTGACTTGATATTTCATTAGAGCAACATCCATAGTAAAAGCGATGAAGAAGAGAAAGGCAGTCCACATTAAGTCGATGCTTAAGGGATTTAATATTAGAAGTAATGGTTTCATCGCCAATAAGCTTAAAAGATTTGCATTGGACTGTGTCTAGTTCTACTACCGCAGCCCATATATTTGTGTTATAATCAAGTTTTGTTCGTATGAGAGTTTTGTAGATGTGAACTATGTCTGATGGAGTAAAGTATTTCTTGCCTTTCAGAAGGAAATCTGGGCATTCCATGGCATTTTTCGCAATTTGGAAAATATGGCCGGTCCAATTAAGTTTGCTGGAAATGTTAAAATTTAATAGGTTTAGCCAAGGACATTTAGAATTGGCTACACTATCATTGAAAATCTTGTGACTAGCAGGAGGAGAGTAAGGCTTGGATGAAAGAAGACAGCGTTAGCTTTTGGGTGAATTAAACATAACACGGTTCACTAAGCCATAAGCGATAAATCGTCATTGGTCCCTGTTTAACGATATAAATATGCGATCTCTGCTAACAGCGGTAGCGTCCCCGCGAAAGTTAGCTACTCTTTCAAAAGATCATCTGAAGTCAAGGGTGCATTCGTCGGCAAAGCTTTGAATGGGATTGAAAGTGAGTGAAAGGAGGTCATTTATAAATATAAGCAAGAGTGTTGGTGAGAGAATAGTACATTGCGGTGCTCCGACATTGGTAGTATGAACATAGGATTTTAGTCCATCCAGAACAACTTGGAAGGAATTATCAACGAATAAACGTTCAAATCACTTAACAAGGACGGGGTTAAGACCAAATTCACGAAGCTTGACTAATAGATCTGTGTGCCAGACTTTGTCAAAAAACATTGTAAATATCAAGCTTGTAAATATCATGCTTTACCAAAGTTATAGAGACAACGGTTCTCTCCAGTGATGTCAACTTTTTTAAACCTTTTAAAGCTATTGTAGCTAGATTTGAGGAAACACATAGCAAAACCGGTTTTTTTTGTAGCTAAATCTAGCTACAAAGTAGCTAAATTGGCATCACTGGTACTATCTCTTAGTGAGTCATTAATGTTTGCCTTACAAAAAAAAGTAGATTTCTTGACGCAACATGTAAGAGCGACCAGCTTCTGTGCAACATTCAGAAGCCGCAGTTGCTACTAAATTCAAAGACTGGGCAGAGCAAGGCAAGAAAAAAGCAAAAGGTGCTTGGCTTCGGATTTTAGCCTGTAAGCCGTTGTACACACTAGATATGTTCGCGGCATTATCATATGACTGTCCACGACAGTCCTAAATATTTATATCCAGTGTTCTAAGTTCCAAAATAATGGCAAAAAACATTTCTTCAGCTTTACGTCCCACTGAAAGCAAAAACTTGAGAAATCTTTCATACGGTTCGCCTGTTACGAGGGCAAGTTGGTCTATATGTGCTTTATCAACTGTTGAATCTATGAATAAGGAAAAATATTTCGCCCTTATCTCAGCTCCAATCTTTTTTAAGACTCTATGACCCATCAAATGAAAACTCATTGCAAACGGCCTTTGATAAGTAACTGGTACTTCTAGATCCTTGATTCCCAAATCGTTCAATACGAGTGGCTAAAAAAGTATCAAATTTAGCTAACACTTCCAAAATTATACAATAATTTCCGTTATTCGGATCACCCATCTTTTCATTTTTTCCTCTGAAAGCGAATTCTCTTCAACTCAGTTGCTTCACTACGGCAACAAGCCTCTTCAAAAAGTTTCTCCAATAAGTAATTTTTTCATCAGTTTGGACATGCAGTAAATTGTCGAATCGGCCATTCATCTCACTTGTAACTTTCAAACTGAGGATACTACATTTCTGACGCGCAGAATTTTCATGCTGAGCTACTCGGTGTTCTGCATTTTCCCAGTCATTAAATCCTTCGGTCTCAAACTGAGTCTTATTCTCCAATGGACCGAATGCCAAACAGGAAACAGGGCCCGCAATATACAGATCTGTTCCATTTCGAATAAACCAGCCAATTTCGATCATTTGCTTCATTATTTTTCATCTTTCTTTGGCAGATACTCACTAGCAAGAGACGACGATGATCAGCATATAATAAGTATAAGTATAGCCATAGCGTAAGTACTATAGATAGCGCGGAAAGAGCGTGATTTGCGATATTTCTCCACTGATTGCGAGAAATAGATAGCAATATCCAAGTCCAAGTTGAAAAAAGACAGAAAGCACCCCGCCAAGATAAGACACGCCCCCTGCTACGATAAGATACGTTTCTCACTCCCACTAGGCAATATACATGTGCTTTACCAAAGAGACTCTTTTAACGAATGGTGATTTATGCAATGTTGATTTTCTGAAAACCTATTCTGAGTATTATTACGCGGAATACTACTTTCGATACTATTTGGCGAGTAAAACGAATATCTCCGACACTTTTATGCAATCCACCACAGACAATTTTGTTTGTTGCCAGCGAATGTTCGCTGCTCTTATTGTTTCTTGATGGAATTATACGCACGCCAACACACTCTCACCTATCAGCTACACGGATATATACATTTTCACCTGTCATTTGAGATATGCTTTTCTCACTTTTGCATATGATAAAGTGAACTTACTTATTTTGTTTCGGCTCTTTTTAGGTGCCAGCTGTTGGTAAGTCCTTCACTCCCTACCCTTCTCTTCCATCAGGCAAATATCGTACAGTACCGTTCTTTCCGCGGTATCTATGGTACTTATGCTATGGTATAGCTTCAAAAATGTTCGCCCGAAATTTGCCGCCCCTAAAATTTGCCGCCCTAGGCTCCAGCCTAATTAGCCTGCTGGTAAATCCACCACTGCCAATGCCATAGTCGGATTTGAACTTGAAGCCATATAGTTGCGCAGCCGGTGCTTTATCCACTCGGATGCTCGGATTTCAAAAACGAAAAAAATCGGTAAAAAAAATAGTAACTGTACACTACCGCGTAGCCATGCATGCAAGGTTATTTTGGCAAAGTTTACTGATCAAAAAAGAAGTAAGTAGGTGTGAAAAACCAAGAAATTCACGACGCATCGAAGTTTAAGGATGGCGCTTCGTGATTTGGAGGCTGATTCTATTAAACACTATATCAGTTTCAGAAAATCAGAAAAAAAACATTAGCAAAAGATTACAAAACAAAAATAACAAAATATGCATAACAAACTACATGTTTTGTATTATTATTTCTACTAATTTAACAGCGCCCAATGCGGGCACGACTTTCTGATGTTTTCATAGAATAGTGACAACATCAATACTTGGGGACTTAATTTGTCGGCATGTTTCTTACGTCATCAAAAGGATATATCGAAGCTGAGAATATTAATAATCTTTCATGTGTAATAACCCCACACATTAAATACAACATGCCGCATGTCGTTTCAAAATAATGGCTCATAGTTCGAAATTACTTATAGTTCGTTGACTCTTCCACAGGCAAATGGCCTATTTGTAATTTCTATTCAAATATTCAGCCTCATACCGCTTCGTTTCCCCAAAGCTTCATTCATTTCCACAAGAAGTATACAGATATGTACAATATTTAGTAATCGCCATACAACCTTCAACTCGTTTTTCTTCCTACTTACTGGATTAGAAATTTATTCTCGAACTAAAATAATTGCTTCAGATCGAAATCGAGAGGCGTCAGGCACGCAATATTGCACTACGTCTGTAATATTCACTTAGTAAATGACTGGAAAAAGGACTTAGTCTGCATGGAAGTTGGCCTGAAGTTTTGCGTCTCGTTTTCGATTATTTGCTCTCTGCTATATAGTAAGCCACTCATGACCTTCAGTTGATTGAAAACGTTGACGTAGGAAATGGTTGATGTGAGTTCAATCGACTGGTAAGGGCTTTGATTGTATCTTTATCCAGAACTACATGAACGGATTTATTGATTGCACTGGTGATATTTATAGTTGTAAAGGTTAAGCTTGTTATGGCACTGTGATTTATGCTTGCTCTTAGCATCGTGGGTGTCACCCGTTTTAATGTTGATTACATTACCAGGCGGGTGAGTGCTGTATAATTTGTTCAGTTACTTATTGATTTCGTAGAAAATTTAAATTTAGGACTTTGGACTTTAAAAAATTGAGGGAAAACCAAACTAAACCTGATAAATTAAAAATTTTCACAATTGTTAGTCATCTATAAAAGCCGCTGACATCATCGACAAGAATGCGCATTATCTCTGTGCAAAGTATCACTATCTTGCAACTGTGTCCTAGTTTCATTTTAAAGTTAAATATCTCTCTTAGTTCCTCGTACTCGGTCAGATACGATCGACACACAACTCATTCCTAAACGAATTACCCCGTTCATTTTGCAAACTTAATGAAAACACATGATTTTCATTGATTCTGGCTCGTTTCCAACTAATTAACATCTCGCATCGCCAATCAATTAAAATTTTCCGCATCCCCACTGTTCGCCCCTCCGTCCACAAACCGAATTGAATCCTGGACATAAATATTATTCCGTCTGAGACTTTTCGAATTTCGAACAAACATTATTCATACATATTTGATTTTTTGCAGCAACAACGATGCTACGAGTATTTTCGTTTCGTGCGAATTCAAACCCGAAGAAAGGGAAAAAGCGTGCGATTTTGTGAAATTTTCTCGTATTTTCCCGGACACGTCATGACGCTCTAGCGTTTGAGACGTTCTTGGCATTGGGTTCGTTTTGGTACATCCATGCAATCGATGTGTATACAATTTTTCGATTGTCCGGTTTATGTTCAGTATGTTTATTTACAGAATTTGGCCAGGTCGGCAGGATACGAACGGTTCGTTTGAGTGCGATTTCGTAAATAAATTTCCCCGGATGGAACGTGACCAGTTTTTAGTGTTGTTCATTAATGCGATACGTATAATATCGAAATGTTTGGAATTTGGGAGAAATTTTGATGAAATTGATTTATGGTAGAAATGTTAGGATTTGTTTTAAGATTGATTCGATGTTTTGATTGCACGCCACTAATTTGATATTTTTTTTCATTTGTTTCGTAGATGTGACCGCAGATGGAACAGTCGGCGGTCTCGACGAAGTAGCAGCTGCACGGCGCGGTAGGTTCCGTGTAACATCTTCGTCGTCGGGACCACCGGAAACGACGTTAGGACGATTTCGTCTAGTACCGCAGTCAGGTGAGTTATTTACGTGAATATTTGTGTTTGCGGTGAATTTGATCATATAATTATGAACTTTGATTTAGAATAATGAGCTTCCGGTTGGGGTGCACAAAGGTATTGGCAATTTTAGGTCTTAATTAGGTTTCAAAAAAATAATTAGGTTTTTTTTTACTAATTCAAGTCTTTAAAATTTTGAAGTTCGGTGTTGGCAATTGATGAAGCCATAGAATCGCAGAAGAGATCCTAAAAAATAGTCAGTATGAAATTGAAGAGGAGTATAATTTAAGTGTTATTATAAGGTGGACTAAAATCTCCCTGAACTAAAACCTGTGCCATATAGAGTGCGTTTCATAGGCATTTTTTCCAGACGTCTATACACCACAGCACTTGCCTACGTGCTGGGCAAGACGTAGGTAGGTCTTAGCTTCGTAAAGCACCTGTTTTCTGCAAGAGGACATGCCAGTGCTCTGGTGCCAATAACTTTTGGAAATGTCTGAAATAAGATCCTATTTTTATGAAAATCACTTATCACCAGTGACGAGTCATGGCTTTTTAAATATAAAGGAAAATAAAGGAAATAAAAAGGGCACATCCCACTTGTTTAGAGGCATAGTCCACCACGAATTTATAGCTCCCGGGGTCACTATAAACGCAACTTTTAATTTGGAAATGTTCAATAGAAAAAGAGAGTTACGCGCTGCCGAAGTGACACCAAGAACGCATGGAAACTTCATCACGATAATATGCCAAGCCACAAAACCTTCATTATCAACGATTTCCTGGGCACAACCTAGACCCCATTGGTTCTCCGGCATGTCTACAGTTCCTCGCTTAAAAGGATTCCTGAAAGGCAAATATTGGGCCAACCAGCAACTCATGTTACATCGGCTCTAAGGCTTACCCTGGAAAAGGCCTTCCAGGATTCTATCCGGCTATAGAAAAACCACCTCCATATATGTATCGACAAAGAAAAGTGCTATTTTTAAATCTAGAACTAATTGTAAGAATATGCTTAACAGCAAGTCAATCAACCCTTTCAACATTTTTCAAAATCGGCCCTTAAATCTGTCGCATACTGGCTTTTTAATAGCGAGATGCATAGGAGAATATTCGAAAATTATCAAACTTCGTGCGCTTTTAGTCTTAAAAAAAGCTCTAAGCAACCAAATTGGCGACCAAATTGTAAGAAATTCCCTATTTAATATTTGAAAGCTGCCAAAGACATGTATTACTAATTAGCTTCCGATTTCAATTGAAAAGCGAAAAACTCCATTTGATCACTAAACAAAAAATCACTAAATACTATCCTGTAACTGTCTTTGTTTAACTTCAGCATACTGTTGGTGCGGACTTGCACTAATTTTTATTCGCGTAGTCTCGACTTCAGCGATGGAAACTTTTTATAGTTCTACTTCTCTAAACGTTAATGTTGCTCCTTCAACTTATCCTGCGATTAACTCACCAGTTGTTACGCATAATTGTGTTGAGCAGCAGTCTCTGTTTTAAATGAATAAATATACCCAAAAAAAAAACCTTTGCAGTCATCGCCGCTTCAACATCAGCTGCAGCCTCTTCGTGAGAAAGAAAGGTGAATACCTTTCTCATCATCATTCTCTGCTTCGAGCTCTTTGGATCCTCCTCTCACCATTTCTTCGATAACGGTTGTGAGACCATCGTTACAAATATTTGTATCGCGGTCTGCCTATAGCACAACGTCTGAGGACATTAAACGGTATTTGTCGACTGAAAGACAACCTGGAGCACGAAACCATCGTCGCGTTTCGAATCACACTGCAAAACAATTTCTGACCTTTCGATACCTTAATCAAGAAGCTTATTCCGAAACTTTGGATGCACTTTCGCTCGAATGCATCGTGAAGTTTTCGAAAATAAATTCATCAATAAACTCAGCGTGTAGTACCAGAATGTTCGTGGTTCGTGGTCTAGACATGTTTAATATCTCTTTTTCTTTATTCCCTGACCAAATAGTCTTGCCGAAACGTGGTTAACTAGGGATATTTGCAAGAATGAGGTTTTCTCTCATCATGCTGATTTTCATCGCAATCGTGATCATAATAGATCGATCAAAAAGGACGATGGTGCTGTTTTAGTCACTATCTACTAGACTCTTCATGAAACACTCTGTTATGACTTCCATCTTACTCCTTCTGTTGAATTAATGTATTGTTGTTCGTGTCACCTTTGCTTCCTCCAAAATTCTGACTGTCGCTTCGTTTTATCTTCTATTTTCTCTGTTATTTTTTTCGATCCATATTTGCCGAGCTCACCATATTAATATGTATCGTCTTTAACTTGCCGAACCTAGGGTGGAATAATAACTTTTCATAGACAATTTCCTTAATTACCACTTCCTTCCTCTCTTTGTGCTCCCTGTTTCAATTGAACACTGCGCCTAACATCAACAATAAAGTTCCTGACTTTGTCCTATTATACATTCCTTCTCACAATATTCCATTGATTCCTGCTACTGACTGCTTTTCCTTTGATTTCCCTGCTTCCCTCTCCTCAGTCGTAACTAACCCACTAGAGGTTGAATTGCTTTTGTCCTCTCTTGACTCAAACTGTTCCCCGGGCCCGGATGGAATTCCCAATTTCTTTGTAGAAAATCTTGCTTCTTCACTTTGCGTCCCTTTAGCAATCTTATCCAATGTCAGTCTCTGTGCTGGTCAATTTCCATCCTCTTGGAAGCTCTCTAACATTCTTCCCATTTTCAAATCAAGTGATTGGAACCTTGCCTCTAACTATCGCCCTATCTCCATTCTTCCTTGCCTTTCCAAAATTTTGGAACGCCTTGTTTACAATCGTATCTATGATTCCCTCTTTTGTGTCTTTGCAGCGCAACAACATGGTTTTGTAAAAGGCCGGAGCACCTCTACGAACCTTACTCCTTACCTTGAGTTTACTCATGTAGTCGCTTCTGCAATTGACAGCAATAATCAAGTTGATGTCATTTATACTGATTTTGCCAAAGCTTTTGACACTGTCAATCATAAGCTGCTTCTTATCAAACTGAAGCATTATGGCATTCGTGATCTTTTGCTTTCCTTGATCTCTTCATTTTTAACTGATCGCACTTGTATTGGCTCCCTCTTTGGCTTCTCGTCCTCACCTTTCTCCCCTTCTTCTGGTGTTCCTCAAGGTTCCATCTTAGGACCACTTTTGTTCAATATATTTATCAATGACCTTCCCACGGTTTTAAGTCTTCATGTCTCCTATATGCAGATGATTTAAAAATCTTCCGAGTAATCAAAAATACTGATGACTCTCTCCTTCAGGATGATTTGCATGCTCTTTCTGGTTGGTGTAACATTAACTGTTTGTCCCTTAATGTTTCCAAGTGTTTTTCTATGTCTTTTTCCCATAAGCTTCACACTCATGCCTTTCCTTATGCTATTGATGGTACTTTCCTTTCTTGTGTCGATCATTTCTCAGATCTTGGGGTCACATTTGATTGCAAACTGAAATTCGACGTTCATGTCCTTACTATCACTAGAAAAGCTTCTCGAATTGCTGGCTTCGTGGTTCGTTCCTGCCACAATTCATTTAGTATTTCTACTTGTGTCCACCTGTTTATTACCCTAGTCCGTTCTGTACTTAAATACTGCAGTCAATTGTGGTGTCCTCGTTTCAAATACCTCGCTGACGCTGTTGAATCAGTTCAGCGCAGGTTTACACGTACTTTACTTTTTAAATATAGTCTGCCGTATTTACCATATAGTGAGCGTCTATCTCTTCTCAACATTCCTCTCCTTGAGCAGCGCAGAGTTTACTTGGATGAGTGTTTCCTGTTCAAAATCTGTCGCGGCTACCTTTCTTCCTCATCAGCATTTTTGTTCATTGAGCGGGACTCCGTAAAGCCAATCAGGTCCTCTATTTTATTTGAAGTGCCGTATGCTCGTACTGACACTTTCTTCTACTCTCCCGTTTTGCGACTCTTACGCACTCACAATAGTCTTCAACTTGGTCCTATTCCACAATCTATTGCCATTTTCAAAAATATGGTTCGTAGTAAAATTTTCGATCCTATTTAATTAGTTTTATTTTCTATTCTTGTTTATAATGGATTATTTCTTGTCTTTTTTGCTCTACTTAATTTTACTTTCTTATTTATTACTTGAATTTTTTGTATATTTTTATTTTTATATATTATATTTTTCTAATTAGTTTTATTTTCTATTTTCTTAATTTTCTTCTATTTTTTCTACTTAATTTTACTTTATTTAATTTACCACTTTAATTATTTGTTTTTTTTTTACATGCTTATATATATATTTACTAATTTGCTTACTATTTTTTATTAGGTCGATTTATTGTTGAATTGGACATTCGTGTTTGTAATGGATTTTTTTTTCTTTTTTACTTTACTTAATTTTTTATTTTTATTTTTTATTACTTTATTTTATTTTAACTTTTTTTATTTTTTTATTATTTTATATACTTATATTTATATATTATCATTTAGTTCTTGTTATTTTATTTTGTTCATGCTATCCAATCTGTAATTGGGCAGTCTTGCCTGTTGTATTGAATAACGTACCAAATAAATAAATAAATAAACGAATATTACTGTCCAGGCTGATAACAGGCCCTGCGTCTCACCTGACTTTTTATAGTATTATAATTTCTGTTGATTCTTTATCCAGTGAAATTCCCTCTCAAAGTTTGAGTAGCCTAGTGGATAGAACACTGGCTTCTTGTGTGTGGGGCCCTGGTTCGAATCCTTGTTTGGACGAGAGACCGCGCACCGAGCTTTGAGTTCATATAGCTCTGAATAGGTACCTGATTTTAATCAGGGGTAAAGTGAGTCGTGGAACTTATTACTCAATACTTTTATTCACTTTGATTATAAACTTGGGAATGAAGTTCTGTACAAGCTTCAACCCCTCGACCTGATAAAAGATTATCGTGATATTACTTTACTTGACTTTCAAATTCCCTTTCGGCCCTTCCGATTTAACTACCATAAAGCAGACTTTGCTACGATGGCGGCTGAAATCACTTCAATTATCTGATAATCCGCGATTAACTCATTCTGATTCCATAATTTCCTCTTCAGTTCCACACAGCTTCCAGTTTACTCCGTCGTCTCTGCAAATCCAATCCGGAAGATGTGGCGTCTGCCTTCAGGGCATAATATGCAGTGCTAAGAACTGAGCTTCGGGTTCTCATATGAACTACCTCGAATTCTCAAAGTTCCAATCAGTTGGCAAAATTGCGGTGAAACAAGCTATGCGTGATCAGTTCAATAACATCGAGTCCTCTATAAATTCTAACCAACACAACCCTTTTGGTCTTACGTCCACTCCCTGAAAAATTCCCACTGTATCCCTGATTTTATGTTACTTAATGATTGCTTCCAAACTGATTTTTCTGGAGAACGACGGTTGTGGTCCTGACGGCATCCCGAACCTGCTCTTCAAATCACTTTCGTCATCCTTTTGTATTCCTTTGTCTATTAATTTCGATCTTAGCTTCTCCTCGGGGACGTTTCCATCCTACTGGAAGTCTGCTCATATTTCTCCGATCCATCAATCCGGTAACTCAATCATCGTCCTATTTCCTTCCTTTCCTGCTTACAATAGACTACTTATATTCTTCATTTCTTTCTTGCTCCTCAGCTGCATGGAATTATAAAAGGCAGATCTTTTACCTCTTAACCTTCACTAACTTTACTGTCATTTGTCATCATTGCGTCCCCCAGCAGACACAATAAACTACAGCTTGGTCCTTTATCGCTAACCTTCTTTCGATTTAGACGAAAAATTAAAGCTCTTATTCTTGAATTTTCGCATGATTTTTGATTTTTCATTACTTTTCATTTGTCGTCTATGTATTATTGTTTATCACTTTGTCTTATGTAGAACGATTATTGCACTCTATGTCGTTAGTTTTAAATTTTTTTATTTTTATTATTATTGATTTCCTGCTACCATAACTCAACCTTTTTTGGTTTTGAAGTATCTAAACTTTAAATTTTATGAATGATTTATTGGACTTTATCTTTTTCTCATTCGGTTTTTGTACTTGAGCTCCACCCTAAATAAATAAATATGCTGTTTCTTTTAGTGAAATATAATCAAAAATGCATGTAAATATGTAGTTTAAAATTTTAACTGAAGGAAAACATTATTTTTTCAGGAACTTATGGTCCAACGTCACCAATGCTACAACGAGGAAGATTTGCTGTGATACCGGAAGAACCACAAGGTTCGCCGGCTCTAGGAACCTCTTCACATCCGGAGAACGGTCGCGATCGTTCTCCATCGCCCGAATGGGATTTCGATATTGAAGTAAGTTGCTTCCATATTTGGCATAAATAATTAAATTGCACAACCATGACGGTAGTTATGCACTACAGACTCAAAATATAGTATTCTATTTGACTGAATTTCGCAATTGAGGCATATGAAAAATTTACATCCTAGCAAGCAAAACCAGCTGACTGGAAACGTGCAAAGGACGAATTAGCCGCAATGCAGTTGATGAACAAACATTTTATCTGATGGCAATGAACCATACAGGTTGATGTATGTACATAGAATAGAGAACGTGAACTCTTGCGGTGTACATGTAGGATTGTAATGGTATTGTTTGTAACACAAAGTCGTCAGGTGCTTTCTGTTGGGAAATATGTTTGGGGAATTGAAGCACTAATTGGTGACCTACATAAGATGTTAAGCATGCTAGTTTACAGTTGAAATGGTCTAAAGTTTCATTAATTTACATTGATTTTTTTTCGAATGTTAAAATCAAAGATTTTTCATACGATCAAAACTTAGCAATTGTTTGACATTATTATTGATATATGCCAGACTAAAATAATTCGATTACAGAAAAACTTTCAAATTCGATTTTAGGTATCAATGAAGAGTACTATGCATTTAATAAAATTATTTCGATCTGCTGATATAACTATTTGATCAATTATTTAATTCGAAGGCAACATACTTATAAGATTCAGTCTATTTCTAATCAGAGGAACAAATTCAGCTTTTGCCGCCGCTGAAAACTGTGCTTAGGATATTGGTATTTGATTTTTCTTACCTGCTTTATTTTAATCGGCATGCTTGTTCCATAATTAATTTAGCTCCAAATGAGCCAACTTTAATCAATTATTGTGCATAAAACTACACCAATTACAATTCACTTTCTTTCTCACTGGTATTCAATCAGATTGCAGACCGACTGCACCAATTCGTATTTGAAAAACCGCTCAAACTTCCAAACGGCACGTCGTTTCCAATTGTCATTATTCCAATAGCCGCCATTTCCACAGAATTTCCATAGCTATCTTCACTTGATTTGTCCAGTCGTTCCGCCGTCGTGAGTGAATTTTCCGTTTGTGTAGTTGATTTCTAGCTGTTGTGTGGTGTTGTATTGTTTCCGTGGATTACTGTCGCGATTGTTCGTCAAATTTGACAGCTGGTAGATTATTCAATTCGCCGCAGGATCTGTCAAAGTGATTGGACAGTCCTTGAGGATTGGGATCAGATGTGTGCCACCTCGCCCACCCACTATCGTCCACGCTTTTCCCGTTAGAATTTTCTCACTTTTGTTTTCATTTTCACCTTCGCCGCGCGACTTGTGATTTATTCATTATCAGAGCAGCTGAGTGGACTTCGGGCTGTTCGGTGTTTTGTGCCTTTGTCGTTGATGTTAGTGATTTTTCAGGCCGTTCTGCCGCTATTGTGCGGAAACAGAAAGAAACCGAGAAAGTAGTGAGCTAATTGCTGGCTTTTAATATTCCATTGTCGACGATTGCGCGAGTGGATCTCTTGTCCGAGTCGTGTAGTCAACAAATCCAAGCTAAAATCTTGCAATTTCGGCGGGGAGCGTATTGAATTTTCCTTGGGTCTTGATCGTATACTTTTGTCCTGTTCGATATCCTTGGATGCTACAAATAGAACGAATAAGTGCATTGCAAAATTCGGGCAACCAGTTGCGCCAACGTCTCGTACAATTCAGTTTCAACTACAGAGTGAAGAAGTCAGCTGAGTTGTTGTTGCCCTACTTGGAACTTTACTCGAATATGCTTTGTTTGATCGAGTGATTACGCGATTCCGTAGGTTTTTTTAGTGGTGAAGTTCAGTGTCCGACAAGTTAAATCGAAATAGAGTCCCGGCAATTATATAGTCATCGCCAGGAAAATCAAACGTAAATTTGTAGACGCGATAGTGAAAAACGTCGATTTGTATTGCGATGTACAGTGTATGACAGAAGTAATTATCTAGTGGCTGTTGATTGGAAAATTTCCAGTGCACCTACCTACATGGTGAAATTGGCTGTCCTAAAATTCAATTAAGGCACGAAAACAAAAATTTGGTGCAATAGTAGTCGTAATTTCACATCCTGCTATAAAAATTAAAGTGTTCCTTCAAGCTATTATTAAACCCACCTCCGTTAGTTGCCCATCGGCCTGTCCAAAATTTGTTTAGTCCTTGCTGCAATTAGTTGGAAATGTCAGTGATGTCCTGAGAGCAGATTTCGTGAAAAGTGCTTGAAATTATCATTAGCGAAGTGATCAGTGCCTACGAAACTCGGTAAGGTCAGGATACGGTTTGCTGTTTAAAAAGTTCAAGATAACTTTTGAATAAGGAGTATTGTGGATATATTACGACGCGCTGGATAACGTGGAATAATTTTGTTGAATTGAAAGTGATTCACATGTGCAATTCGAAAGCAGTGAATCTGTGGAAATAAAATTTAATATTGAGAGGTGCCTATACGTACTTAATTTCAACTAGTATTAGTGCTGCTTTCACATCACTCTCAAGGATTTTCTCAAAAATTCCCGAGTGTTTGAATGTTCATTTCAAATTACTGAAAAATAGTTCCGGGTAAGCTATCGTTAGTCAAACCATATAACGCATGCAAAATCAAATACTAATTAATTTTGATCAGCTGACTGTAGTCGAATCTCGAATCAAATCTGAGATTCACTTGCGGAACAACGTGACCCTGGCTGAGTTTGAGTACTGAGAAATTTTTTTTGGTATCTTTAAAACATATTAACCGGATTACGTCATTTTCGTAATTTAAGCAGATTTAGGCTAACATGATGTTACAGTCATTTATTGGTGCCGGCCGCTGAAAAATGCTTGATAGTGTGTTTACCTAAGAGATAATTCGAGTATGGCTGTTGCCGGTAGGGAATTTTGTTGGTACACAGTTGGAATTGAAGCTAAATATAGATGGCTGTGTAGTAAATAAAATTAATTTGAAATAGGGAATATTGGTTTTGTTGGTAGGCTTTTGAAATATCTGATGCAAATTTGAATTTTTTGTTATGGTAAGATCACGTTATACTAAATTTAATAATATTTTCCGTTTGTGGTTGGTACGTCTCTTCCTCTTCATCGATAAGGCTAACAAATACTCCATGAGGTATTCGTTCGTGAGATATGATATTTTGAGAAAGCCCTTTGAGACTGAGGGTAATTTGTTAATCTTCGGCAACCATCTTCTGTTTTCCACGTTCGCACCGAATTGCATATAGACAATGACAGGTCTGTGCATGTGAGACACCTAAAATTCAGTTGCTTATGTATTAGGCAATGTTTTTGGCTAGATGTTTCTCTACGAAAGCCACAGGAACATCGTAAATATGATCTTGAAGTTGTGGTTTGCGATGGTAAGTGTATGAGCTCGTAACTTAAGCTGACGTGATCAGGTCTTACAAAAAAAAAACTCATCCAAAATAGACACCGACCTTTGATACGTTAATACTGATGTACAAAAGTTTCGCTTCTCTCCAGTTGAATGTCTTACTTCTGAGCTAGCCACCGCATGTCAGTATTCCTAGAAAGCTCTTGTGTTCTTTTCTACATTCTTTTACACTAGTGTTTCCTGCAATGCTTTAAAGGTTTTCAATATTAAATTTTTAATTAAATAATAAGATAATATAACTGGGAAAGCGTCCAGGCGCTCGGATTTTATACTTAGATCATCTAAGCATTTTACTGATATCTCCACCTGTGTACATGTGTTTTTCTCGTTGGTCCGCAGTATCCTTGAATATTGTTGTCAAATATGGTGCCCAAATTTTCAATACTTAACTGATACGGTTGAATCTGTAGAACGCAGGTTCACCCGCTCTCTGCTTTTCAAATTCAATTTGGCTTACTGTGGGTATAGTGCGAGACATACCATGCTGGAAATTCCATCCTTGAAATCTCGTAGACTGTTCTTCGGTGAATGTCTTCTATTTAAACTACACAATCGACTTGTCCCATCTGACCTCTGCAACCAGGTTCCCGTTCGTGTATCGGAGCGATCATGTAGGTAGATCCACCTTAACGTTTAATGTTCCTTAATGTCCCTGCCACCGACCTTGTTGCTTTTCAAAATCATCTTCAAAGATAAAGTCATTACTTATTCTGTTTAATGCATTTTCATCTTGCCTAATTGTTTATTTAAATTTTGGATTTTTATTTTCTATTGAGCTACGATATTCTTGTTTGTTTTATATACATATTTTTGTTTATATTTATCATTGTCTATTTCGTAATTGGTTTCAATCTGTTGTTTTAGACATTAAATAAATAAATAAATAAAGAAACTCGAATGTCTAGTATCTGGTGGCAGCAGTGGCTCCGATAGTATACTCGACATATTCGCAAAATCTCTTTCATCCTTGTTATGTGTCCATACATGCACACTTTTTAACCTAAGTCTGTCTCTATCTGTTTTCAATTCTAACAGGAAATCGACCAATCTATTCCCGGTACTAAAGACGGGTGACATTAACAATGTTTCGAACTATCGCCCCATATCACTCCATTTCTGGTTTCCTCAACTATTGGAAAAAAATTGTACACGATCAAGTAGAATTTTGAAATGAACAACACAGTTTTACCAAGAGTTGCTCCACTTCCATTAACTTAGTCGAATTTGTTGATTTTGTGCCTTCAGTTCTTTACAATGGGCATCGAGATGATGTAATATATACTGAGATTTCGAAAGCTTTCGACCATCACATGCTGCTTGATAAGCTTATATGGTTTAACACATCCGGTCCCCTCCTTTCCTTATTTTCATTCTACATCCTCAAACATAGCTGCAAAGCTATGCTAAATGGTTGTTTCTTACTTCATCATTTGGATAAAAAAAAACAGGACGAATGTAATTTATAAAAAGAACAAATAATAGATATCCGAAAATGGAGCTTTGTGGGACACCAGAAGAGAGTTATTCTGGTGTCCCACAAAGCTCCATTCCTGAACCTCTATTATTAGTTCTTTTCATAAATGACCTTATTTTTGTATTTTTACCTAAGTGCCTTCTTTATGTGAACAATCTAAAGCTGTTTCGTGAAATTTCGTCTGTCAATGACAGGTTGATCTCACAGACATATATGGATAGTGCACCACGAATTCTCTCCCTCTTAATGTATTCTAGTAATCTCTTCTTCTATTTTTCTATCAAACCAAACTTTTTGTCCTTTGAGTATTCCCTGTCAGGATATATTTATTTTGCTTCATGTGGATCAGCATAAAGATTTTGGTGCTGTACTCAACGCCAAATTGAAATTTGATTTACAAGGAATTAAAATTACCCATAAAGCATCAAAAGTTGCTGGTTTCGTTCTTCGCTGTTGATTCAACTTTAATTCATCACTAATTATCTTAATTTGCCGTTTTAATATTTTTCTATTTCTCAAGTTCGGAAGTAGATTTTTATCAGTAAAACTTGTCTACTGTAAACAAATAACTAAACAAACTAAACTGGATAAAAATTTGAAAAGGGAATTCAAAATAGGCGATAAAAAATGGATATACCACTAGTAAGACATGAAGCGCCAATATTATAAAGGTTCTATATGTATAAAACAGTACTTGAAAATCGATCAAAGTACAGCCATTAGTCAAGAGTGGCGCTAGAAATGCCAAAAAAGTCAAATTTATTAAACGGCTAAAATTGCGCGAAAACTGCTATCAATGTCAGCAATATTTTGAAGGTGTTTATCGTAACTTATGCTAAAAAGCAACTTTTTAAAGTTTGCCCAGGTGCGACTTTTACAATAGCTGTCACATTGTTCTAGCGGTTTGATCGATTGTTTTTGCGATTCGGTGTTGCTTTTTCGGCATCATTTTCATTATCTAGCTTTGTCATCAAAGAATCTGACCGATATGAATTGTTGACAAATTTGACTCCGCACTTTTTAAATAGATAACGCTAATTCTGCTGTTTGTTTTTTTTTTACATTTGGCAACTCTTCTATTTTTGACATGTGTGACAGTCAGCTGTTATTTTTTAAGTATGTATTTATATAACTCAGTTGAAATGGCGACTTTTATTTGAAAAATAATATCGTTTTTGCGATTTTTCAAGGGCTATTTCAAGAAAAAGTACAACGGAAGCGTATCATTCGCTAGCGAAAAGTTGCGATGAGTATTCTCGACTGAATATAACTTGTAAAGAATGGTTTCGACGCTTTTAAATCGACGCTTTTTATACAGAGGACAAAGAGCATAGGGAATCATCTTAATGAAAATTAATTATGCTGAATTTTAAGCATTACTTAATGAAGATTGAGTTGGAACAGTGGAAGCTATTATTTGATATGTCTACCAACGACAATTAATACGCTTAAAGTGAGCTGTGCAGCATGAACGATCGGAATAAGAGAATATACACAAGAAATTAATGTTTCTACAGATCAAGTGTTGTTTAAAAGGTTAAAAATTATTTAGAAGGTCACAACCACTGGCGTTTAAAAGGTTAAAAATTATTTAGAAGGTCACAACCACTGGCCATATTTACCAGACATTGGGGTTTTGGATGATCATTTCTTCTTATTTATGGAGCTAACACTTTCTGATTAGAGTTCACTTTCGAAGGTATCGAAATTTGGCTGAACAATTGGATGAGAACCAAAGCGCAAAACTATAAGACAAAAACAGGACTTCTAAATTGACTGAAATATGAGCAATTGTTGTAGCTTCGATGGAGAATACCTTGAATAAATTTGTATAACTTTATGTGCACAAATAAACATGTTTTATAATTCTACAATATACAGTGGGTAAAAAAAGTTAAGGCACGAACACTTTTTTTTTTTTTTTTTCTATACTGAATCCTGTTTGACGAGGATTAGGTTGGCTTATCACGATTCGTATCAGCCATCGGTTTACGATAACACCCGTTTATGGTGGGTTTGACCTCAAATTTTTACTCTAGACAACACAAACACATAAGTGACTCAAAACAACGCAACGAACACGAAACCGCAGTTTAAGACACCTGATAAACGTATTATCAATTCCAGAGAAAAATTGTCCTTCAGAAAAAAACAAAAAATTTTTCAGCAATTTTCCGGCTACAACCTTCCACCACAAGAGCTAACACGCGTATGCACGAACACTTAGTGAGCACGAAAAACCTATTTTTAATGCGATTTTAATAATAAATGATTGTGTTTTTGCATTTAATTGAAAGTGTTGCATGTTTAATATAAGAACAATATAAAAAAACAGTAACGAAGCAAATTCCACAACAGTAAAGTACCAAAATAGCGCAAAAAAAGTTAAGGCACAGCGCAATTTTATCTGAAATTATTTCAATTGTGTTAAAGTGATCAATTTCAAAAAAATTAACTTACATAGCGCTAATACTTTGTGGCTATTCCACGCATTTGTATCACTTCTCGCAGTCGTTTCGGCATCCTTTTCGCAATTTTTTTTTTTACAAAAAGTGGGTGAAATGTTGATCCCTTCATCAATAATGACATCTTGGAGCCCTTTGTTATACTTTACCTTTCGCAATGCTACTCTGATTTTGAGATGATGCCATAAATGCTCGATCGGGTTTGAGTTCGTTGACTGAGGGGGTTTTTTAGTAGCATTTGGACATTTAGAAATAGCCCAAAGCCGACATTGCTCCGAATTGTGCTTCGGATCGTTGTCCTGATACAGGCCAAAATTGTATAAAATGCCTAATTTTTCAGCAATTTCGTTTAGTATTTCTTTTAAGAATACACAGGCAACAGGTTCGATCCATCATTCTGTTCACAAAATTTATATTTTCAGCACCAGATGGCCCCATACAGTTCCATAGCATAATTTTCTCTCCGCTGTGTTTTACAGTGGGAGTAGTATGATTCCTCTTAAACTCTGTATTAGTCTTTCGTCGAACATATCGCCGCCTATCAGATCCAAAAACATTAATTTTTACTTCATCGACAAAAATTATGGACTTTCAAAATGATTTTGGCTTTTTTTACGAACTCTTACGCAAAACGTAATTTAACAATTTCATTTTTTGTACTAATATAAGGTTTACTTAGGCACATTCTGAGGGGGCCCGGTAGCTGTGCTCGCTAAGGCGTCAGGCCGAAAAGCGGCGTGCTACGGGGCCTGCGGGTTCGAATCCCACCAGTGCCATGGCTGTAAGTGTAAATGCGTGTGATTGTCCATGAGGGTGGCAAATGGGCCCAAACTGGGGGCCTAAAGCTGGCCGCGTTCACGGCAGCCCTCTTCACTAACCTAACCTAGGCTCCTTCTGTCCTTAAAACCCGCTTTCTTTATTACATTTCGAATAGTTTGAGTAGCGACTTTCGTTTCAACTCGTTCTTTCACGTTAATTTGTAAAACTGGGACACTTAGTTTAGGGTTTTTCTTAATTTTTCTGATAATACACTTTTTTTGACGCTCAGATAAGATTTTTGTCCTTTCTGACCGATGCTGTGTTTCAAACGATTGTTTCAAACGATCAAGCTAAACGATGTTTAGCTTGATTTTCCCATTACTATTCCAATCTCAGAATACGCCATTCATGTTTTCCAACGTCGCAAAAAACATTCACGGATTTCTGCACCTACCGATTTCCTTATCACAGTCATTTTTAACAATACAATCAATAAAATTACTTTTTCAAAACAGAAATATCATATTTTCATGATTTTAAGTACATTTAACGGTATTTTTTGCAGGAATTACAAATAATTTCAGATAAAACTGCGATTTGGCTTAACTTTGGCTTTTTTTGGTACTTCAGTGAAAAATGTTACGTTCATGTTGTGAAATTTTCTCCGTTACCGGTTTTTTTTTATATTTTTCTTAAAGTAAACATGCAGCACTTTTAATTAAATGCAAAAACACAATCATTTATTATTAAAATCGCATTAAAATAGGTTTTTCGTGCTTACTAAGTGTTCCTGCCTTAACTTTTTTACCCACTGTATGTACATAAATAAACCATATTCTGCAATTAATTTTTAGCATATTGATTTCTGTATCTACCATCATAATTGGCTCAACTCCTATTTTGAATTCAAATGAATTATTAGTTCACACCTCGTTGAAGGTCATTGACGTTTCTCTCCAAATATACTCAATTCTAGAGTTAACTAGTTAAATCAGATACACATTTCAGTGAACTTTTTTCACTTCAATATTTTCGCTCTTGCTTCCTACGAAATCCAGGCAACAATTATCCAATTCACACATAGGAAAACAAGTTTTTTTGTTCAATTGATCGGCCAAGATCCAAATAAATCAGGTTTGTAGCATCACGCAAAATTTCAAATTTTTACAATCCAATTAGGTGTCGTCTGTTAAAAGTAAACATTGCCAAAAAGTATGTTTTCATCGAAACTTGAAATTTGTCTCACTGCAGTCAATTACCTGGTGAATATTTAAATTTCGATTAGAAGCCGTGAACACAATTGTGTGTTGATTCGGGTCTAGGTTCGTCTGTATGATTGTATGTGTTCTGGCTGAAGATTTTGCAAATTATGTTAATTTTTTGCTTGTTAGAGCCTCAGCATTCATAATTGTGAATATGTGATGGATTGTGACGTCGAATCGTTGCATACGGAATATTCCTCAATTAGATTAACTCAAATGGCGGAAAACTATTCTAATTTTGGAACGTACGTATATTAGGACTGATTGTCAACTTATTATCGCTTGAAATAAAATCTTTGAAAAATTGAATCTGAACTGTTTAGTTTAACAAGGTAACAAACTGCTGAACATTTTCACTTATACTGTAAGAGAAATGTTGTTTTTCTTTAAATAGAAGGAAAAAAATTTCCATCGCAGGTACCTAACCAAATTAGATGTATCTTCTTCTGTTGGAATTTTTCCCATAGATTTTCGATTCTAAGAAAAACATCTGACTACATAAGATGATTTATTACTATCTTGGCATCATCACTTCGAGTAACACCTGACCGGCAACAGCACGCTATGTATTTTTTTGAAAGTTCTACAAAAGCCAAGCAAAAAAAAAGTCTGTTGCTTGCCAAAAAGTATAGTTTTAAATGGCATCCGGCTAGAGCTTACTAGACAGATTGGCATTTAGCCGATAGAAATACAAATACCAAGCGACTAGAACAGAATGAAACAATCACAAATGTTCACCTAGCGTGTAATTACTTTCGGTCACGGTACCTTAAACGTGAACTCTCAGCATCGGCATCATCATCAACATGTCGGCATATGTACATACTCATATGCTCATACAAATAAAAAAAACTATTCAGATAAAGATAAGTTTTAGATTTTTTTGCCATGTAGAGCTCAAGTGTATACTCGTAGTCGCTAATGTAGTGTACTTTGATTTTTGAATTAGTATCTGTTCAAGGAGTGTACCTGTTCTTATACACCGCTGTGCTTTTCTTCGAAGAGCGATGAATTTTCTTGACATTAAATTCTATTTTCGCGGCATTGTGTTTTAATTTTCCCGAGAAGTTTAATTCGAATGAATTGATTAGTAACGCAGTGCTATTTGCTCGAAACATTTATAAATTTCAGATTGCATTAAGTCTGCCGCGTTGTTTCGAACAAAGCATAGTTAGGAGTGAATAGGGAAAAAATAAACTTATCATCGGCAATAAAGTCGACTTCCGGTTTGGATTCGTATGCATTGAAGATGCGAAAATATGTTCTAGCGTTGTTTTGACAATAGTATAGGTACTTAAATAATTCAGCTCAATAGGGCTGAAAATATGATTAAAAATATACAAAAAACGAAACGATGCTCAGGATGCAAATAATTTCATACCTGTCATATGCTCAACTATCTCGTGTCGACTTATTCTATTTGCATTGACAGTCGATTTTTTAGCGGTCATTATCAGGTACGGTCAATTATGCTATGTTGCGGTCTGTGCGTCAATCGTATTGAATAGAGGACATAGTTAGCACTTGTATTTTGGAACGTGCTGTTTTGACTTGGAAAAAGATGAGATAAGACGATATTTGGACAAAAAAGAATCACATATTTGCATTCTAGCTGAAGTTTTGTGATAGAAATAATGAAATAATAATGCCGGACACTATTCAAACTACGCAGTTTTGACAGTAGTTGATAGTTTGTAGTCTTTCGATTTATTTCCAATTCAAAGTGGATTGCTATCTTATTGTGATGTCGAGTGATGAATATATGAAAGAACAAGATAATCCAGATGCATGAAATAAATTTGCCTTTGTTTTTTCCTGCTGATCGAGGGATATATCGACGCTTTGAGTCCATCAAATTCAGTCGACCGCTGCAAAGCTGCTTCGATTCTAATTGGCTATGATGTCCAATTAGCCTGTTGCATCCGAAGATAGCGCAAAACAATTTGACATTATTAGAATTTATCTTAATTTTATGGAGTAGGTGACGATTTACGTAATAAATTTTATTTCCGAATAGGAGGATGAAAGATGGAACAATAAAAGTGATATTTATGCATTCAATAAAATATTTGTTTTGTCTTAGTTAATTTTCGTGAATGAAAGTCTGCATAGCCCTGAGATATTGCTTTTGCTTTGCCACTCGGATTTCCTGGTGATGATTTTGCTATTGTTGTCTCTTCGGCGGCTATTATATTATTCTTGGAGTTTGGTTGGTATGATATAACTACTCGAAGTATGCCAGATAAGAGCAAAAGCTCAAGGGTAACGTGTGATATCGGGTTCCTCCGATGGTCGCATAGCAGCTTCCTTAATATTTGGAAATGTTCCTCTCGTTTTGGTATAAACTTCGCTAAAGGTTTTTGCTGAGCATGAGTCTTTGTTCCAAAACCTAATCACCGAAATGATAAAAAAGAAAAGGTCGTCTTTTCCTATCAGTTTGATGCCGTAACCTATTGGCTTTCTGACTTTGCTACTTTTAAGACTTTGGGCAATGGAGGAAGATAAGGAGTCACTGTCAGAACGAATATATCCCTCAAAACTATTGACTATGCATGAAGTCCGCAAATCCCTATCAAAGGCGAGGTTTGTCCAACATATTCGTACTCAGCAATTTTAATTCAGCATTGACTATGGTAGACCGAGGTTAAAACCGACTAAATACCTGGACTAAGCTGAAGCTATCAATTATCGCTGACCATTCTTCCGTTATCTCCTCGGTCAGCAATAGTTTACTGTAAGCTTTTGCAGTGGATTGTTGAAAAGCGAAAACTCAGTCGATTACTCGCAGGTTTTCGACATGGAGGTTTGAGATTCTGGGCATGAATCACGAGATTTCGATAGGCGATATCGCCTATCGTCAAATAAAAACGATAGCGATTATCGACTTAGGAATGTCGGCATCACAGCCTCAACGATATGATGTATCGAAATTTTTTTTTGAAATATAACTCCATGGTAGATTTTCGTGACATTTGACAGCATCTGATGAGTGGTAATGACATTTGAAAATTTGAATAGTGAGCCGCTAACAAGTGATAAGTTTGTCGGTAATTAAAATCAGAGCGAAAATCATTGGAAGAATTCATACTTTTTGATTCTTCATCTGAAGATGATAGTGAAAAAGTGTTGTGAAGGAATTTGAGGGATTCTAGTAATCCATTGGAGTTGCCGGAACAGAAGTAAGAAATAAAGATCTTAAAATATCTTGTGATTCAAATGTATTTTGTTGGTTCATTAAACGTTTTCGTGTAACGAAGGAAGCGTTTAAATATACAAAAACTGACAACTGACACTTTTGTTTGTCAATTTTCAGGAAATCCAATGAGAGTGTTTTCGTACTTTTCATGAATTTCTCCCACCACATGATTCAGGAAAATTCAGTGAAATTCAGTTAAAATTCAGTTACTGAATTTTTTTTGTTTGTCAATTTCCTGCAAATTGACAAACAAAAGTGCCAGTTTTCGGTTTTTCGGAGAACAATAGTGATTATAATGTCATCCTAAGCGGTGATAAATTACACAAAAATATTCGTTCTTCATGATAACATTACGCTGAAAACCGTTTGACAGTTTTCAGTATTTTTCAGTAGCTCAGCCCCTACTGAAATTTACTGAAAGAGGCGAAATTTTCAGTTTTCAGTAAAACGGAGTACAAAAACGGCTTCATTGCAATTAATTGCAATTAATCGTAGTACGCGAACAGACCTATTAATTGCAATGAATCGTAGTTCGCGAACAGACCTATTATGTCACAAGCTGAAGATGGATATCGATGACATATCGATAGTCGTTTGACTATCGCCAGAGATTTCGATAGTCGCTGTCGTTTTTTGATTTTCGTGATCTCAAATCTCGGAAATTTCGACAGTCGATATCGCCTATCGTCGGTTGTGATTCATGCCCTAGTATTTGCTTAATAAGCATGCAACACATTGCCCAATATTTTTCGTTATGTCAAATGTCAAACTTTTTCGGCAATATTTAGCTGCTATCTTCCAATAATATGTCCTACAGTAGCCACGTCATACTAAGCTCTTAAAATAGATTGAAAAAAAAACTTAGAAAGAAAGAAGTCAGAAATACCGAAATATCTTAACTTTTCCAACAATACTGTAGGATTTGGCCTTCTGGAAGTCGGAGTAAATTGGATAAATATTTAGACTGCTGTCTAAAGAACTGGCGACATAGTTGGCTTAGTCGATTAACTGACCACTAATGAACCAATGCTGTTCGTCAGCGAACACATGACTAAAAGCATTGTAAATATTTTTATGAATGATACGCCCAAGCAACTTAATAATAGCAAGAACAAAGGTTTTTTTGACGCTAGTTAAAAATATTATCAATATCCACTGATTTAAAATTGCAAGTCGTTGGTAATTTCCCGCCTGGAAGGAAAAACATCCCCATACAAACTCAAACAGGCAAACACATAAAACTTATGAAAAAGAAACTTTTACTATTTGCAAAAATAGTAAAGTTTCTACCGCACGAGGATTAAAATCAGGAGACAAAAGCGAATATTAAGCAGATTAGATTACAAATATCTCGGGGGAATAGAAACAATGATTGGTTCCCTCGAACGTAAAAGAGTATTGAAATTATTTGATTGGTTTGAAAGAAAAATAAGATGACTATACGATTTTGAGCTGTTAGCAAGAACGGAGATTTCAATATGGACGAAGTTTCTTCGTTTCATCTCCGCATTAGCACCAGATCGTAAGGTCTAAAAACGCTAAAATGCCTCGCTAGATGGATTTTAAAGAAACTCTATTTTTCTGGACTCTATTTTTCTACCTTTATACTCTGCTATATACAACCAACGAAAACTAGTTCTTTGGCTAGGACGATATACGGTATTAAAATTGTGTACGAAGGAAAATAAGAAGCATGTAAAAAGATTAAAGGGACTCATAAATTTCAAATCCTCGTTAAAATTAGATCCAGTTGGTATTACTAGCTCAGCAGCAATTTGTTGATAATATGTTCTATAATATGTTCAGTCAACGATTTAGGTCCTCCTCTCAAGACTTATTCTGATCTGTAGCAGTTAGCACCCTCACGGAAAAACACGTGAAAGCTTTTGAACGCTCCCGTTCTATAGTCTGTCCTAACCCTGGTGGAATGTGGATCCAGGTTTTCGCAGAAGATAAGTACGAGAACTGTTAGCCAGAGCAGTTGATCGTACGGAATGCTGACGTCTAAAAGACTCTATAAATCAGAAATAAGGAAATCCAAGTGAAGTTCCTGGAAGGAGCTGTGCGGCGGAATTGAAACCACTGCGGAAACGACGAGACTTAGGAAGCTGTTGACTAAGCGCCGTGATCGCCAAGCCAATCTTATACACTTCACAAGGAAATACAAGACTCCTAAAGTAGATGCAATCAAGTTGGGCGGCGCTAGATTTGATCTCAAGTCGCACACTAAGTTTTTGGGTGTGATTCTGGACAGGAAGCTCACATGGAAGGTGACTTTAGAGGAAAGAGTAAAGAGGACAAGCAACTTGATTTACGCCAGCAAGAGGATAATGGGTGAAAAATGGGGCCTAAGCCCTACACTAAGACACTGGATAAGTACATACTAGCCAACAATAGAAGAGTCAGAATATTCTGGGTTCAAAGTCATAAAGGTGTTGATGGGATAGAAAAGGTGAAGTCATTGGTCAAATGTGAGACCAGCCTTCACCTATTTAGACCGGCAAGAATCCCTAATCCTATTCAATCGGTTGAGTGCTTGATTGACTCCAATATGATGCAAGTTGCGACATGTAGATGGTGAGTAACTCAGACCTGCAGAATAAACAAAATCATGTGTAGGCTATGCAATCTCGCAGCTTCTAAATTTCCACTTGAATTAACCCAGACTGACTGCAAACATCTGGTTAGCATCATTCCTGGCCACTGTCTTGTAGCAGCCCATCCCAATGAACTGCGACTCCTAACCAGCGACACCTGTAGGAAGTGTGAAAAGTCGGGGGTCTCAGAGATAATTCAGCATCCTTTTTCTCATCTTTCAGCACTGGGAAAACCAGACGCTACTTTGTCGAACCCTGGCTGGACGCACGTAGCGGAGCAGAGGCTGAAAGACATCCTTCAGTTCGCAAAAAGATCTGGTTCCTTCGACGGCCACTCGGACTGAACTTTTATAGCTCCAAATGATAGATATATTAACAATGATGAGAAATAAGATAGAAAGAACCAAGGTTGGAAAAAGTAAGATCCAACATTTTAATATAAAATCCACAACTTTTTTTTTCAATTTTCTAAATTCAATTTCTGGAATAAACTTTAAAGGTTTTCGTGATTCTCATTCGAGATACTAAAACAAAGCTACATTTTAGTGTGCCGGAAAAAAGCATAATTCACAACACCAGGATGTTCGATGAAAAATAAATTTACAACTTTGGTGTAGTTTTTTCTGTCTTAGCTCACCTTGACCACGATCTTCGTTTGATTGGTCAATTTTTTTCCAAAAGAAAAATAATTAAATGCATAGATTGATCCTCGTGACAGTTGATTTTGACAGCTTATGTTTTCAGCGGGCTATGAACCCATAAAATACTTTTTGTTTAATCAAGTCAAGTCAAAGTCATAATTAGGTTGTTTGACGTTTATTTTAAATTTATCACCCGTCAAAGGAAGGTTTTATAGTCTCATTAAAACACTCGCATTCGCAAAAAGTTGCTGTCTCGCAATTATCGTAACGATCCAGTATGAGTTTTCTACCCCAAACCATTACATCGATAATAATAACATTTTTATTTACACACCGAAATCCATTTATATACAATTGAAGGTGAGTTACAGACCATTTAAACTTTTCAAAAGAAGCTTGCTTATGCTGCTAATAAATACACAATCGTAAACACCTCGAATTCATAAGACGGAAAGTAAATAAAATAGCACCGCAATTGGTACTAGGTTGTGCGCTAACAAATGATTCTATTGGCATGATATAAGTATATATACATATGTAGATGTTATTTTTGTATAAGCATAATTTTGTTAGTTTGGTCGATTGCGATCATTTGTTATTAATTTTGTGTAAAGCAAATCGGTTGTTGCTTTGCTGCTAGTTTGCATCAAACGAGAATAATAATGCCCAATAATTTCGATTATTAAACCAAACAGCTGATTGCTATCTAAACTAACAAAAGTCCAAATTAAGTTCTTCCCTTGCTTAACCTCTTCTACTCGTCAGCTATATAAAGAATCGAAAAAATACTAAAAATCGAAGAAACTATCTAGATATAAAGAAAAACCCTACATGAACAGCCTTCGTTGATGTTCGTATGATTTCTATTCCAATTTGTGAGTTTTCTAGTAAATTGTGGTTATTTTTAGAGAAATAGACAACAGTTCGAATGTTCGGTGCCCCCGGCCGGGAAATCTTGTATGTAGTGTATACAGTGAATGCTGACTACTATCGCTACGCAAAAACGAACACTTTCGAGCTATGATGGCCTCAAAGGCACTTGGAATGTTCAAAAAAAAAGTTCAAGAAGAATGAGTGAAGGAAATCAATAAGTTGTGGGTAGTGACGATTCGATAAAAGCGATGACGTGATAAAATGGTCGACGAGAACTCTAAAGTAGATTTTCATAATTTGCAAGGAAAAAAGGAAGTCATTCATTTTCAAAGGGTGATTTATTCACAGTAGAAAGTGTTAGCAGTAAATAATAATAAACAAATGCCAAGTTATTAGTTTTTCCAGGAAATGCACGGTCACACACAATACGTACTTCCTCGGCAATAATATGCTAACCCGAGTTGATAACATTGCTGAAATCGGTGTTATCTTAGATGAAAAACTCCGCTTCACCTTACACTTTGATAAAATACTTTCTCGTGCGAACAAACAGCTAGGTTTCATCAAAAGACGTGCCAAAGAATTCCGAAGTCTGTGGGTCACAAGATCCTTATACACTTCACTTGTACGTCCTATTCTCGAATACGCTTGCATTAGCTGGAATCCCGCTTTTGAAACCCACAGTGACAGACTCGAGTCAATACAAAAACAATTTTTACTTTTCGTCTTGAGAGAACTGTACAACCCTTATGATTTTAATAGCCTACCCCCTTATGAGTTTCGACTGGGTCATTTAAACCTATCGACACTAGCCTCCAGAAGAATGATGATATCAACCTGCTTCACATTCGACGTCATTAGAGGCGCTATTAATGTAGAATTCCTGAATAGTAAAATTTCGATAAATATCCCTGTGAGGAACACCAGGTCCAATCGTTTCCCAAAAGAATATTCACATTCGACGACATAAAGCATCGTTCACTTAAAGTCTGTACGCATAAAAACATTTTTATTATCCAAAAACAAAAACTGCTGGACAAAATACTTACATAACGTGAAAGTTCATATATTGAAATGTATAAAAATAATTTATTTTGTATTAAATTTCTTTATTATTGATAAATTTTCGCAATTTTTTTTTTGATTCCTGACATTAGCTTTTGTACATCACTTCTCTGAACCGTAGCTGCATATCGATTCCACTTCAGAAGCATCTGTTTAGGGTTTTTACTGCTCTGCCACTTTTATTTAGTCTTGCTTTCACAATCGCCCAAAATTTTTCGACTGGGCGAAGCTGTAGACAATTCGGTGGATTATGGTCTTTTGGGATAATTGACACGTTATTGTTTTGGTACCACTGCATTGCCATGTTGGAATAGTGACACGTGGCCAAATCGGGCCAAAACAAAGGTAGTGATCCGTGATGTTTAATAAATGGCAGCAAACGTTTCTCCAAACACTCTTTAATAAATAATTTTGTGGTCATTGTTTCAGATGTAACGAAAGCACGACTCTTCAAGCCGCAACTGCATATTGCTAGCCAAATCATCACTTTTTTGCAAATTTGTCAATTTTGTCGTATTTGTATTTTTCGGCAACATTCCCACGTTGTTTGGCTACATAAAACTTTCGTCCAGGCAATTGCTTCACATCGAGTTTGACTTATGTTTCGTCGTCCATTATAACGCAGCTCTTAAATTTGGTCAAAAAAGTGTACAAGCGGCGTGCTCTTTGTTTGGCAATAGAATTTTGCTTATCGGACCGGTTTGGATACTTAATTGTACGAAATAATTTATATCCTGCCTCAATACGAATGCGTCTTGCCGTGCTCGTGCCAATTTTTTTGGCGCGATCAGCATCTGAGAGTCCCGGATTACTCTTAATTGACTTTAATATCTGTTCAAAATATGTCACGCCTTGGTTTTTTTCCAGATATTTTTGCTCTTTCCACAGTCATTCGCTCCTTGCATCGTTTTAAAACACTGCACACAGTTGTTTTTGGTAGTTTTAACTTTTTTGCAATTTTTGAACCTGACCACGTGGGACTGGCATTGTACGTGCCCAATATCGTCTTGCGCGTTTGAAGTTCCATCGTGGACTGAGCCGTGATCACTTGGCACAAAACAATCATATAATGATACATCTATTTTGAGTGTATACATGCTTGAATAGTTTAAATCGATCAAGCATGACCGGTGTGGCGACAGCGGAAGTGTGTACAGATTTTAAGTGAACGAGCCAATAAATAGATGCTGCAGAATATTCAACAGCATAAGTTATTTATATTCCCCTACGATTTCCAAATCATCCTTCAAATCCTCTCTTTTGCATGCCATCCATACCCCTAAACCTTAAGCTTAATGTTTTCATTTATTGATTGTTATTTATGAATGTATTTGTTACTTTTTTCATTTGTTTGATACTTATTTAACTTGTTTGTTTTTACTTTTTACTCGACTTGACTTTTCCATTTTATTTTTAATTTGTTATTTTATATCTAATTTTGTACCTTGTTTGGTGAATAAATAAAATAAAATAAAATAACCTCGAAAAACAACATAATTAAAAAAGTAAAGTCACTATTCAAAAATGAGTCACGTGAGTACTCACTGAGTAATTGCATACATGTTGTTCCAGTCGCTCAATTTTATGACAGCTCTTGGAAGGCTACAACAACAGCAAAACAAAAAGGACCAACAATAATTTTCGAAATCCATCACAATGATTACTTGTTTTCCACTCTATCAGGAAGTGAGTATCTTACAATCTAAGAAGCTCTGTGCATGCTGTAGTCGTTCTATCCATTCAATTCCGGTTTTATCCACTTGACTGATCACCAAACACAACATTCGTATCGCAGAAACTATCGCAAAGCCTACAGCTGACTACATTGTGGGCTAATCGCTCGCACAATCGTAGAATTGAGAGGTATGGTTTCTTAAGACGAACAAGTCAATGCCTGGGAATTCCCGCCGCAGCCAATGATTGAACATTTATTGGATTATACGGTGCTCAATATCCCGTAGTCATGCAATACCACTCATCCATGCTGCAGTCGGCCATGCCCAGTTATGTCTTCATATTGCAGAACAGTTCGATTACCACGAGCTGATTGCAGCATTGTATGGTCGTATGCAAGTCATTCCTTCATTGGGTTCGAATGCTAACTAACTCTGGTCATCGATTAACGACATGCAATAGTGCAACCAGCGGTTCTAACCCCATTTGTATCTACACAGTGAGCTTCCTCACTTCGATTAAGAAACTATCGTTGATATCGATGCGGAACCTATTCGAATCTAATTGTAATCTCAGCTTGGCAACAAGCCCTTGTTGAGATATTTTCGTAGAATGGAAAGTTTTCGCTTCGGGAACAAGTATGGTTGACCGCTACTGTGGTTAAGTATCCGAAGTCGTCTAGTTATAGAAAATAAAGCTGTTCTGTAATACACTCAGCTATCAATCGGTATCTGTATGTACATAAACTCCGCTAGTCAAGAGTAATGTTTACATGCAATTTAACGTTTATGTGAGAAAGCTCATGCATTGGAGCATTGCTTTTGCGGTCTTAATTGAAATGATTGTGTGCGTGAATCAACAAGTCGATCACATGTCTACTGTGTGTCACAAAATGTGTCGCGGGGGCATGACCGAACAACAGCTATCATAACCATAAGTGGCTTAAATGATTTGTATGCTACATGCAAAATAATGATAATGGCTTGCGAACAACGACTTTGCCACCACAATCCTTTTGAAGTTGTTGACATTGTCACATTGGCACACTATTTGAATATGACTTAGAGCGATAACGACTAGATCACATTGATTTGAGTGAGTGTGCTGTTTGTGTTTTAGGTGCAATGGAGTGATATGGCCTTGATCCAGCTGTGAATAGTGATGAACGTTGGACAAATAAGTATTTTTCTGCGGAAGCAAACATGGTTTTTGCTGGTGAATTCTAAACCCGTGAGCAAGTATGATAAACTTTTGAACTTAAAGTTGGCGAACGAAGGAGCTTGTATTTAGTACTAATCATGTATCTAATTCATGTATCTTAGTACTAATCAAAATTTTAAGCTTTTATTTTGGAGTGAAAAGTGGTTGTTTTTGTTGGTGGATCATTTTCACTTTGAGCGACAAAACGGTAGTATAGAATACGAGGGCGTTATTGATTGTTGGTTGCCAAAGAGTCGATTTAAATCTTGAAAAATTACTGGATTGCCAAAAAAGTTCGTCGTTGGATTAACAAGCAAAAAAAAAAAAATTATGGCAACGAAAAGAACGCTACTAAGATTCAACAAGTGTATCTTCAAGATGCCATATTTTCTAATCCTCAGGAGATTTGCGAACTATTTGTGAAACACTTTTCCTGATTCTTTCTCCCAACAATCTCCAGAGTCTCCCTATATTTCCCTACTTGCGACTCCGTCTCCTTTTTCTTCCATCCAAAGAGATCCTTTAGAAATCAAGTCCATACTTAGCATAAATATCGGTAGTGGTCCTGGTGGTATCCCGAATTCGGTAGCTAAGTCACTCTCCTCGTGACTCTGTGTTTCTTTTTCAATTATTTTCTGCCTATGTTTGACTTCTGACTCCTTCCCGTCTCAATGGAAGTCTGCTACTAACTGGCCGATACACAAATCTTATGATTCAGGCTGCATTTCTAACTAGCGGCCAGTTTCGCTTCTCTCCCGATTTGGTAAAGTGCTCGCAAGAGTTGCTTACAATAAGATGGAGGACAGGAATAAGCTTATTGTGTCAAGGAAAGATCTTCCACGTCCAACCTCATAACCTTCTTCGACTTGGTTGCTTTTGCTTTGGATCAACAGAAACAGTTTGATGTTGTTCACATCGATTTTTCAAAACCATTTGATTCTGTTCGTCACATGCTTCTACTCTCGAAGTTCAAGTTTTGGTATTTCTGAATCCATTCCATATTCCTTCTGCCTTGCTCCTATGCTTCAGGTTGAAGTTGTACCATAAGTGTACTTTCCTCGTCTTCTTCCGTATTCAATATTCGGTCCTCTCTTATTCCTTGTTTTTATCAACGACCTTCCCTCTGTTATTTACTCGTTCTGCATTGTGTATGCTGATGATTCCACAATATTGAGGGTGACTGATTCTCCCATAGATCAACTACAAAAACGATCCTTGCACTTTAGATAATTGGTTCATAAGTAGTGTATTTGCTCTGAGCATATCGAAATGTTATCCAATGTCTTATACTTGTAAAAAGCATCATAGAAGGTCAGTGAAATTACCGTCCTCGCCAAAAGATTAAAAATATTCTTTACCAAATAATCTACAAAAATATAACGCAATCTGTAACAATCTACATTTAATATGCATCAATAATCTCTTAAAATATCTGTTTGTCAATATAAACAATACTGAAAATTCAAAATCACTAAAAGTAATTTGCGAAAGTCCACAGAAAGTAAGCCTACAAGTCTATAAAGTGCATGCATGTTACGTCTTTCCGCGACTGCCAGTTCCAATCGTATAGACCACCACCTTTATTTATTTATTTATTTATTTATTGTCTAAATCAACAGATACAAATCCAATTAAAGATTAGACAAAGAAAAAACTTATATATAAAAATAAAAGAGACTATAAATTAAAACTAAACAAAGTATAATGAGGCGGTGAAATTTAATCATAAATTCTACACAGATATGACATTAAAAATTCAAAGAGTTACTTCATTTCATGCGATAAAACGCATGCTCTTAACATATTTTTAAAAATGCGTAACGAGGGCGGAAGAGGACCAATATTCAAAGAATTATGTTGCCTAGGCAAGCGTAAAAGAGGAGAGTAAAAATATGTATGAGTACGAGCAAATGGTACGTTGAGGATAAATGAAGACCTGGAAGAATGTACCGGGTCACGAACAGAAAACTGCGCTCCGGGGGTATAAGTAATAGATCCAGTAATCATTTTATACAGGAGACATTCGTCGAAATACACTCTGCGTGAAAGGAGGGTAGGGATTTCAAGGATGGAAAGACGCATACTATACTCACAGTAGGGAATACGGAACTTGAGGAATAGTGAGCGAGTAAATTTACGTTGTACAGACTCAACAGCATCAATTAAGAAACGATAATGAGGACACCAAATTTGACAACAATATTCGAGGACACTACGCACGAAGGAGATGTACAAGCGAACACACGAGGAAATATCAGTAAAAGGTCTGGACGCTCTTAGAATGAAGCCGCACAAGCGCGAGGCCTTGGATGTGACACGCAAAATGTGGACATCAAATTTTAATTTAGTGTCAAACAAAACACCAAGGTCCATGAAATTATCAATAGGATGGAGGGAAGAGCCAAGGATAGAATAGGGAAACGTGATATGGGATAATTTACATGTGAAGGACATCTGGAAACATTTAGCAACATTAAGGGAAATACAGTTGACAGAGCACCAGTTACTCAGAGCAGACAGGTCATCCTGCAGCTGGGAGCAGTCATTCACTGACTCAACCACCCTGAAAATTTTCAGATCATCAGCGTACAAGAGACACGGGGAGTTGAAGAGAGAAGGAAGATCATTAATAAACAGGAGGAAAAGGAGAGGACCAAGAATTGACCCTTGCGGGACACCACAAGTAGGATAAAAGGGGGAAGAAGAACAAGAGTGAAACGTTACAAAACAAGCACGATCACGAAGGTATGAGGAAAACCAGCAACGGAGCTGACCCGAAATATTGAAACCATCAAGCTTTGAAAGGATGATTTCGTGGTTCACGGAGTCAAAAGCCTTGGCAAAGTCTGTATATAATACATCCACTTGCTTTTGCTGGTCGATGGCGGAGGCAACAGTATTGGTGAACGAAAGAAGGTTGGAAACCGTTGACCTACCTTTGACGAAACCATGTTGCTCAGAAGCGAGAAGAGGTTCAATTAGAGGGTAAACCCTATTGTAAACAACTTTTTCGAGAAGCTTACTGAAGCAAGATAGAAGGGATATGGGACGATAATTGGAGACGCAGGATGAATTTCCGGTTTTAAGGATGGGATAAATATTTGCTGACTTCCAGGAAGAAGGAAACGTACAGGAAGCAATACTAAGATTAAAGATGACAGATAAAGGAACACACAAGGATGATGACAATGACTTTGCAAATATGTTAGGTAAGCCGTCGGGTCCGCAGCTGGTGCTACAATCTAGGTTAGCAAGCAAACCTTCGACCTCCAACGGGTTCGTTAAAAACAAACAACAATTATTAACATCTGGAGAGGGAATATTAGCAGAGAAAGATGGATTAGGCTGAGAGGTAGCAGAAGAAAAGAAAAGAGCAAACAGCTCACAAATTTCATTAGGCGAGGAAGCAGACAAATCATTAAGGTGCATCAGAGAAGGGATAAAGGGAGACTTTTTAAGGGAACGGATATAGGACCAGAAGGGTTTCTGTTGACAGGATGATATAGAGGCTTCAATGTGGGCATGATAAGCACTCATCGCATCTTTAACCATCTTTTTAGCACACGAGCGTAAATTTCTGTATCTCAGTAAGTCAGCCTCTAAACCGGAGCTTTGAAATCTACGACGCGCCTCGCTTTTGATTTTAAGAGCACGCATCACGTCAACAGTTAACCAAGGCGGATCAATACTTCTGCGAACACGAAAAGTGGGAGTGTGACAGAAAACAATATTAGACAAGAAATCATAGAACGCATGAAGGCCATCATCAACACTTCGACCTCTGAAAAAAGCAAACCAGTTAACAGCATTAATAACATTGGACATGGAAGTGAAGTCAGCTTTAGCAAAGTTATAACGCAGCGCAGAGGTATTTTTATTTTTAGGGAATGAGGTGAAGGAAAGCTCTATAGCAAGAGGTGGATAGTGAGGATCAGGACTGACATAAGGTGACAGAGCAGCACATAAACGAACAGATGACAGAGGAGAGTTAGTAAGAACAAAATCGAGTATTCTGTTATTAACATTAGGCACATTATTCAATTGTGAAAAGGAGCAAAGAGAGAAAAAGGAAGATGTAGCTAAAGAAATATTGCTCCTCGATAAAATTTCAGTGAAGGTTGTATCCCAGACTAAGCTGGGAATATTAAAATCACCACATAAAAGAACGAAAGAAGAGGGGTAGAAAGTGTTGAGAAAGGAGGAAATCTCAGTGAAAAAACGTTCATAAACTACAATAGGACTGTTACATGGGATATAAATCGAGGACACAAGTAACGCAGTAGATGGAGTAACAGATATACGAACAAGGATACATTCAACAGGCGGAGAAGGCACGAAATCGGTACAGGAGGACACGCAAAGTGTATTGCGAACAGCAACTAAAACACCGCCGCCGTCAGATAAACCACTGGCTGAGCGATCACGATCTTTGCGGAAGACAGTAAAAAGAGGTAAAATTTCAGTATTAAATATATCTCCTGTCAGCCAGGTTTCGGTTAAGCATAGTATGTCGTCAGACCCGATAGTTGAGGAAATTTTAAGCTCATTGGTTTTGGTCCTCAACCCCCGAACGTTTTGGTAGTAAACTTTAAGGTTAACCTTACGCTCTAAGTACGATTTTTTGTCGCCGGTTTCCGATGAAAATTTCCAGAGGTTGTTTTTACGAATTCTTTGACAAAATCACCAGTGGGCCAGAAATGCTTCTTCAGCAAATCAGAGGTTCCGGATGCGACAGTGATGCAGAAAGAATATATCAGCTGGTGATTGAGGTTGTCACGAGTGAGTTTCCTACACATTAGCAACGAAGGAGTGTATCCGAGCTTAGCTTTAATGTATGCTAAGACTTCGTCGGCAGTAGTTCTGTAAGCGAAACGTGATACGAAGACTTTCAGGGGTGGGACCATTACTTCCAAGCAAGGGAGTGATGTATGGGGCTCAGATAGTCCTCTAGATGGTCCAGGCTGACTGAGTACATCAGCATAAGACGTCTGGGCTACCGCAGGAGATGATGCAGCAGGAGTTGAAAGGCTCATCCTGTCAGCAACCAAATTCACCAAAGGTTCGCTCACGGTCACGAGAGCGTGCTGTTGTATCTGGTTTTGTTGTTGTTGTTGTTGCTGTAGAGGATTTTGTTGTTGCGGTTGACGTGGTTGCTGCAATGATTGTTCATGCTGTTGGTGAAGTTGCAGCTGCAGGTTAGCACGCTGGCCGCGTGTGAGCATCTGAGATGCATCGCGCTGAGGTTGACTTTGGATTTGAAGGCTGCAAGGCTGTATCACCCCAGAGGTCTGAGGTGAAGTAGCTGCAGGAGATAGCGGGGGCAGCAGTTGAGTGTTGAAAGATATTTGTTGATGTTGAACAGCTGGGCAATCTTCCTGGTGAAGCTGATCATCGGCAGGTGCAGGTTGAGAGCCAGAAGGTTGCTCAGTCCTAGCAACTGACAAGAGTGTATTTATATCACCACAGACACTCTCAAGTTTTGAGCCCAGACAGGAAAATTCTTTGAAAAGTTTGTCAACTACTAGTGATGGGTCGCTCATGAGCGAGTCAATCAAAAAGAGCGACTCTTTTGAAGGAGCTGTGTGAGTCAACTCTTCAACTCTGAGCGACTCAGCTCTTCGACTCTTTTGAAAGAGCTATGTGAGCCATCATTTAGAATAGCTCCGCACACTTCATACCTTCACTTTAGTGGCAATAGCGATATTGCGGAGCCACTCAAACAACCACCCGACCAAATAAAGCTTATGCATATACACACGGCAATACTTCATTAGACTACCGTGTGTACTTGAAGCGAAATCTATGCTATTCTAACGTCGGAACACGAACATATGTATACGACTATCGTATTGCATAGTGAAAAGAGTCGCTCCGTTGAATGAACACTGTGCGAGTGAGGAATAAAAGAGTCGCTCCGTTGAATGAACACTGTGCGAGTGAGGAATAAAAGAGTCGCTCCGTTGAATGAACACTGTGCGAGTGAGGAATAAAAGAGTCGCTCCGTTGAATGAACACTGTGCGAGTGAGGAATAAAAGAGTCGACTCCGTTGAATGAACACTGGGCGAGTGAGGAATAAAAGAGTCGACTCCGTTGAATGAAGAACTGTGCGAATGATGGATACTGATCGTGTGCGGTTATTGATGGCGACATTTTGTGAACACACAGTATGCGTTTACGTGCGTATATTTTGCTCTGGTTCACGAGTATTTTAGTAGCCAAATGTTGGCTATTAGGCGGTGCATTTCATAGGTAGATTTTAGAGATGAAGCGTATACACTAGAACAGGTATATGGAACAGGTTCGTATCGAATATTTTCGTTCTTCAAAAAGTTTTTAGGGCAAAAGTAGTTGAAATCGGACAAAATCGGCCAATTTGGGGTTAAGGTGGTTTGGGACATAACGGGCCAAGACCTATTGCTACGATACAAAAATTTCGGTTTTGTAGGGGAGTAAGGGGTTTTTTGGCCATAGTTTGGCAAATTCTGCCTTTAGGACGCTTTCGATGATTGGAAGTGGTCGGGGAGTACAATAGTGATATTTCAAGGGCAAAAAAAATGTTTGATAGGGGAAATTGGGCAATAACGTTCATTTTTCCAAAATATTTTTTTTTTGATTAGCATGAATTTGGGGACCTTTTTGAGTTGTTTCGGGCGAAATTTCCATACAAGTCTGGGAAAAAGCGGACTAGTTTCGAAGATACGGCAAAATGAAATCTGACGGAAAACCGTCCGAAAAAATTTTGGTAGCAAAATAACGGCAAAATTACAACAAAAACAGAGGCAAATGGAATACGTAGAGCTTAAATTAAAGTTTGATGCTATTACCAGGTGGAACTCTACGTAATCTATGCTTGTGCGCATTCAAGAAGTAAAAGAGCCACTATTAGCCACCTTAGGTGTCCTGAACTAAAATCTACCAACTCCTTCTTCTGATGAATGGAATATTATGAAAACAGCCCCTGATATATTGATCATCTTCAATGAGGCTACTTTAGAAATAAGCAGTGAGAAAACAGTATCGATTTCTAAAATATATATTATTATATCAACGATTATAAGCTACATTTCAAAACTCTGTCTGAACGAAAATAAAACTGCTGATGTACGCAGTTTTTTAAATGTGATCCAAAGAGAACTTTCAAACAGATTTAAATTATGTAAAGAAAATATGTTTTGCCTAGAGAGCGTTCTTTTAGATCCACGATTCAAAAGACTAGCATTTCAAAATGAATCCACGTACAAACTTGCTTGTATACATCTAGTTTCGGTACCCACAGCACAAGGAACGCAAAATTCGCTATGGCGAAAATTTGATGACAAAGTCAATAGTGTAAGAACCCAGCAAAGCTATGTTGCTGCAGGCATTAACGAAATGGATAAGTATTTACAACATGTAAATATACCCAGAACTGCTGACCCTCTCAATTGGTGGAAGGAAAAGAAAGATTTACATCCCAGAATCTGGAGATAGTGAATCAACGATTGAGTAGAGTGGCCACTTATATGGAAAGATTTTCAGATGATTTTATGGTTTATTTTTAAATTTATATTATATGCTATATTATATTTTTAAAGTAATGTTATGTTATATTAGATTTAAGCTTATTATTATTAATAAAACAACAAAAAATAGCAATTTACTTTATACTTTTGCAACCATAAAAAAGTTGCTTGAAGTGGCTCTTTTGAGTGGCTCTTAAAGAGCGACTCTTTAAAGTGAGTGAGTTTTACGGAGCTGGCTCACTTCAAAGAGCCATTTTGCCCATCACTATCAACTACACATTTGGTTGACTTTAAGCAGTTAACAAATGATACCATGGAGTTGGCTTTACAACGGGAGCAAAACCAATATACACCAGATGAGGTTTGTCGGACAGCATCTGCGACATGGGCATTCATTCCAACACATTTCGAATGAAATGATAGCCCGCAAAAACCCGCACACATCACATAAGGCGATTTATTTGCCTTATCAGCACACTTTGCAGCTGTGCAGAAAGACATAGTGATTTGGTCAAACGTGTAAGCAAAGTTAACAGGACCAAAAAGTAGAAAAGTTGAGGCGCACACACTTTCAGTGTGTGTGTGATATCAAAAAAAAAAAATGTCAAAAATGACAAAAGTGTCAAAAATCACTTCACTCCACGTAGAAAAGTTAAAGACACCCAAAGAATGTTGAGGCGCACACACTTTCTGTCAAAAATGTCAAAAAATGTTAAAAATCACTCAAAAATAGCACAGGCGCACTTCACTTGGAAAATGACACGCAAAGCTTTAGGAAGCGATATCAAAATGTCAAAAATGTCAAAAAAATGTCGAAAATCACTCAAAAATAGCACAGGCGCACTTCACATGGATGGAAAAATTAATGACACGCAAAGTTCAAGGAGAAGCGGTAAAAAAGCAAAATTGAAGATCTCGGTGCAAGAAATTGAAGAACGGCACCAACTATCGCACAAAATCACGAGACGGCGGCGCGTAGGAGAAACACGGATAGCCTCCGGAACTATGTGTGCGATTAAAGCGACGGGTGGAGCACAGAAATTCAAAATAAAACTCGGAGGCCACAGCAAACAAGTGTGTTGTCAACAAGTGTCAAAGCAAAGTGTCGATCGGCATGCTCGCATCGTGCCGAATCGCTTACAACCTTGTTTTTACAGTCTATGCAATTCACACTAAAATCCGACTCGACCCTGTGCTAGAATTTAGTGAGGGACTCTGGTACAGAACTCTCTAAGCAAATGATCGCCGATTTGCACTGATTGACTCGTTCGTGTGCGTTTAGAAAAGTGTCAGGCAAAGGCAACGAACTCATAATCATATCAATTGATTGCCTCATTTTGATTACTTCGCTTATGTGTTCTTCTTCTACTGTTCGTGCACAAAAGTGCTAGCCCACAGGGAACAACACATGATCACAACAAGTGAAGAAGTGCTTGTGTCACTCTCAATAGAGTGTAACACACTCAGAATATAGTATTTCGGCACATGAGTTGGGTGCGAGTGATTGACTCATTTTGATTGCTTCACTCATGTGTTACTCATCTGTATAAGGTGTAGACCTCGCTTTTGTTTATTATGAGGACCCCAGATGATGGGGACTTGCATAACCAGTATAAATACGCCCGGAAGAACCTACAATTTGTCAGCAAGAGGGAGCACTTTAGAAAGCTGTGTAACGAGGTCGATTCCGATCCATGGAGTGGATCGTACAAATCCGTTATGACTACAATAAAGCGAAAGAATTTTCCTCAAACAAAGTGTCCGAAGATGCTCCAGGAAATAATCACAACGTTATTCCTACAGAATCGAGACGATAGCCTACCGGTAATACAGGTAGACCCTCAAAACGTGCCGGCGGTAAGCAGAGAAGAAGTATGGGCTGCCATCCGAAAAGTCGGTGACGAAAAAGCACCCGGATTGGATGCGAAAGCTGGCGGTAAAAGGGATACCAAATGTCTTCGCTGATACATTCACAACATGCCTACGGGAAGGCGTTTTTCCCAAGCAATGGCAGCAACAGAAACTAGCTCTCCTGCCCAAGCAGGATAAACCTATTGGGGAGGCATCATCTTATAGGCCCATATACCTACTAAATACGATGGGGAATATATACGAACGACTGCTGTCGGAAGTCGAAAGCAAAATCGGACTATCGGACCGGCAATTCGGTTTTCGGAAACGGCGATCAACTGTGGACGCTGTAACAATAGTGTCGGACATGGCAATGAACGCCAGAGATAAAGGAGGCTGCTGCGCCGTGGTCACGTTCGACGTAAAGAACGCATTTAACTCCGCGAGGTGGAGCCGTATTGTAGGCGCGCTAGTCGATAATGGAATGCCACGCTATTTGGCATCTATAATCTCGACTACTTCAGGGATAGAACCTTATGCTACGACTCAGACGAAGGACCAAAACTCTATCTAGTAACGTCGGGAGTACCACAGCGATCTGTCCTTGGCCTCGTGCTTTAGAACGTAGTGTCCGACGGGACACTAAGGGTTCAAATACCCAGAAATGTGGTGGTGGTGGTGGCTGGCGATATTGGCATCGTGATTCCAACCCGTCATCTCGAAGAAGTCGAAATTTACGCAAGCGAAGCAATCTGGGCGGTTTAATCATGACTTGATTGCGCTGGGCTTGAACTAGCCAACTTTAAGACGAAAATGGTACTAATCACGAAGCGGAGGAAACTACCAGTAGTACGGATAAAGGTTGGTGACTGCATAATTACCCCCCAGTCTGCTATAAAATCGACAGTAAACTGAACTTCAGACCTCATCTGGAGAAAGCAGGCGAGAAAATATCCGTTGACGGTTGAGCACTTGCTACAATGCTGCCCAATATTGGCGGCCGTATGCAAAGCCAAAGGCTACTGATCTCTAGAGTGATGACCTCTATTTTGCGTGGAATGCCGCCAAAACAGCACTTAAAAATATTCACCGCAAACTGCGTGACGCGAAAAGGGACAGAAAGAAGGTAGACGAAAGGATATTGAGAAGCAGCTAAGAACTGATCCAGGCCCGCGAAGTAATGCTGAATAAGTAGTCCCGTGGGGTAGTGTGGAAGAAGAATAAGGTGGTTTTAGTCGGTAAAAATTCGGCATGCTTCAGGGCAAGAGCCCTGAAACATCTTATAGAAGATTTCCACCTTCCAACAGCGAAAAAAAGATGTACTCTAAGCTTTATTCACCTGTCTTACGTTTACCGAGCCAAAAAAAGCTGGGGTATCTCTTTCTCCTCCGTCTATTGCTATTTTCTAGTTTTGCGTGATGAAATGATTCGTTGATTAAATATTTTACATTATTTTAATTTCAAAAATTGTTATTTTTAGATGCGAGATGACTCACGATTTTTCAACATACATAAGCATATTTAAGCTCATTCCGTTTTTGTCAAATCGCCAATTACATGTTGAAAATAGAAAGCGAAGGACTGAGTCCTCTTTTTCAGAGCTGACTCTAAGATTTTCCCTTACCTACAAAGTTTCAGTCAGTGATGAAAAACAGTTTTCTACTGTTAATACAATTTTGATCAATAATCTGTTGTTTTTTCCGATCTGTTTTTTCAACTTTCTTATTGAATGTCGAAAGCTTCATTTAAAGTCAGTTTCATTCTTTCCACAACTGTTTCTCGACATCAGCAGTTGATGCGAACAGAATATTTCAAAACTTTCCCGATATGTTGGATATTTACATATGAAATTTATTGTCTTTCGTTCGTCCGATCTTTTTGGCATGTTTGGATTTAAATTGTCATCAAGGCTTGAAGACCTATAGGCCATAAGGATTTATAGGCCATCTATAATCTGATGAGTTATCTCGTGACGCGATTCATAATCTGGTTGATTTGTATCTCTGATACGTGGGATTCGAAAAAAAATCTATCTATGTTATGCTTCATTGAGTCGGCAATTTAAGACAATAGACGATTTAGTATAAGTTGCTTATTTAATAAATCAGTATACTAAGGATCAAGTTTTGAAAATATCCTCTCCATCAATTTATAATAATCTTTTTTGATTCTATTTTGTGGAACGATTTGTTAAGCATCGACTTCTTCCCAGCAAAGTAAATGGCACATGAATACCTAGATTTTGTCTCTTCGTTCAAGCTGCCTTACATTACTGAAAACACTGCGCAAACCACTAGACATCTTGGAACCAAGCAAAAACGGCGAAAACATCAACGATTGTTTGTATAAATCACTTAAATGACATGTAGCAAACACTTCCCACGCATATCGTTAAGTTTTTCGTAGATTTCGTATGCTGGCTGATCTACCAGATACCGATCTACTTAGCTTTTCGCTGGCAAATTAATTTTGCAGATAGCGGCTACAATGAATGTCATTCAACACATATCGCTCGGAAGATTTTGCTGAATAAAATCAAACGCAGCGAATCGAAATAAAACAAAATGCATCGTTAACTTAGCTTTCTAACGACCTCGCGGCACTATTTGATGTACCTATACGCCAAGCACATGTCAATTATAGAGAATTATTATACAAGCAACACGATATAGATACTCCACTACGATTGTTTGTGTGTACCGAGCGTTGTTGATACACTACTAATGCTGACAAGTGCGAATAGTCACGTAACATTTGGCGAACCTGTTGCCAATTTTGATAAGTGATAATCGCAGTGGTGCTCGTACGTGTGGTTAGCTAATGTTTCTACTCTCGAGCGTACTTAAACTTAAAATCACATTTCTTAGAATTAATCTTTTGAAAGATTTCGCCCCAACTACCCTGCCAGCCATTGTTGCCATTTAATGATGCTAAAATGTCGGCAAACGTACCGCTCATTCTCGATCACTTGATTTTTTTTCGACAGTCTTATTCATTTGATTGAATCATGTCATTCAGCAACAATTGTGATCACACAAAACAAATTAATCGATTTGCTACAACCAACATCTCGCTCGATCGACGAATTTGTTTGCCCTCGAAATGATTTGGTTAGCACTGATCGGCTGATTGCTTGCCGGCCGCTTGCTACAACTCACTGTATAAAACATAATAAATGCAATAAATTTCAATTGAGGCTAACGATAGCCGCATGTAATCGCGCGAGCAACAAAAATATTTGACGAAAGAATACAAACTATACAAACAGCACATAAAGACGTAAACAGTTTGTAGACAGACAGTAGGATACGTGCTGTTTTGTTTTTGTTGTTTTTAGAGGGTGATCAAGGGTGTCTCTATGTATCGCCCCCTTTTGTTTTTGTTTTTCTATAGCAGCTTATCGATGTTTAATTATCTGTGACAATGGTGACAAAAACATCGATCTATGGAAAATTCCTTTTAAAACTATGATGAGGTTGTTTTTGCTAGGAAGATCTTTAGTAAGTTTTTTTTTGCTATCCAGCTTAATATGAAGATATATGTATGCGTAAAAGTCGAGAGCATTTTTCAAAGCACATATTGTATCGATAGGCCATGTGACCATCACAAAAAAAATTAACGTCATTTAGCTCTTGAGTATTTCATTTGCAGTTTTCTCTCAGCTGACTTTCTTCTCTTTTTGTTGACGTTTTTTTTATTTTTCGACACGACTAAACATCTTGGCTGACAAGATCAAGGCTGTTTGTTGCTTTAAATTATGCACAGATGTGAAAACATTTCAATATTCTATGGCGATTGGCTTAGTGTGGGAGGAAGAACGTTGCGATTTTTTTTTTGGATCTAGTAGAAATAATGACTAATGACAGATGATTTTTGTTTGGGGATCCTAAGGAATCGATCGTAAGGTACAAAACCATAAAATGATATCGATGAAGAGTATTGCATATAGTAGTTGTGGAATTTTGCGGAATATTTCAGGAAGCTAATGACAAGTTAACTGAAACTGTAATAGAGCGATTCATAGCAAAATTTATTGAGTTCAATCTAATGTGCGATAGTAATGCATTCGGAAATTTACATACACTAGGCGACATAATTCATCGTACGGCATATTAAAAGACAATAGAAAAGAAAAATAGTCCATATATTAAAAAAAAAATTTACATAAACTTTACATTAAGACAAACATAACAAAAAGAAAATTCAAACCAAACATTTATTCATTTAAATCTTTTCAAAGATTGGTAAATATCAATTGATTATTTCTAAAAATTAGAATTTCTAAACGACAAAAGTCATCGTACGATTACTTTTACATGAGGATATTTATTTACAGTAAGGCATCAGTACCTGGTTGGTCCTCCTTTAGCTTCCAGGACCGCTTGCATACGCGATGGCATGGATTCCACAAGTTTCTGTGTAATATTTTGAGAAATACTATTCCATTCATCTTGCAAAGCCTTCTTTAGAGAAGACTTTGAAGAAATGTGGTGTTTATGTAACTGTTTTTCGAGATAGTCCCACAAATGCTCAATAGGGTTTACGTCTGGGCTCTGCGGTGGAGAATGCAATTGGCTAGGGGTATTATATAGTAGCCACTCACGTACAATACGAGCTGTATACTTGGGGTCGTTATCTTGTTGGAAAATATAGTTGGGACCCAAATTCATTTTATTCATAGATTCGCGTAGGTTTTTTTTTTAAATGTTTAGGTACACATGCTGGTTTATTCTCCCATCAATAAAAACCAGATTTCCGACTCCTGACCAACTCATGCACCCCCAAACAAGCACGTTATCTCCACCATGTTTCACGGTGCTCCGCAAGTTTTTAGCATCTAGCGCAGTGCCTTTCCTCCGCCAAACTTTTGCTGGACCATCGTGACCAAATATATTAAACTAAAAAATAGCTCGTTTTCAGAATAAAAGGTCTTCATTTTTGTGGAGGAGAGCAAATTCTTTTCTTTTAAGCTTATTAGCTTCACTAATAAATGGTTTTTTCTTTGCTATTCTCGAAGAATACCCGTTTCTTCTCAAAGTTCTTTGTACTGCTCTAGCACTTATCTCTACATTGAACTTTTCTGACAACTCTTCTTTTATTTTCACACCACTAGCTCTAGGATTTTCGCGCACTGCACTCACTGTTACCCTTTCGCTTCTTTAAGACAACTTACGTGGATGACCTTGCCTTTTCTTGTATTCCACTGTTCCGTTTTTTTTATAATTTTCAATGATGTGTTGAATTGTTGATTTAGATTTCTTGGTGATTTTTCCTATTTCACTTAAAGATTTCTTTTCACAAGCCCACAAATTAATAACTACTTCTCTAAAATCACTTGACGTCTCCTTTCGTTTATTTTTTGTTGGCGACATAGTGCAAATAAACTTGAAACTATTTGCTAGTATTTTGTCACGATTACTGCGTTGAGACTAACCCAATTTCCATGCAGTACACCCCTAATGTTGGGTACGGAAAACGATTAAAATAGCAGTACGATGATTTTTGTCGTAGATAATAAATTGTGTTCTAGTGTTTTTTTGCTATTATGAGAAAAGAATGTCAGGTAGAAATTGTAATCAAGCATGGTAGTAACACCTGTAATAAAATATATAAGATGTGGTTAAAACGAGAATGATTTGAAAGTTCATTAATTGTTTATGCTTGAAAATGTCATCGTACGAAGAATTATGTCGCCTAGTGTATGCAATGTCAATTTCTGCATTTCCCGAAATATCGGAGGATAGATAAAGAAACACTATAAAGTGTATATTTATAAGTATACCTATTCATGCATACCAAACATCAACATTAATTAACACATGTATACCGAATGCGTAACCGATTTTTATATCAAATATTTATCAAAAAGTCAATATCATTTCGCACGTTATCTCAATTTAAACACTGCAAATTAACGTATATTTGGATTTTCCTATTTTGCCAGCTATTTTTCTGATTTTTTTGCATCAACACGATGTAAATAAAGACGAAGGTTGAAAACCTGTTGAATTGAAACATATGTTCTGAGAAGAAAAATTATTTTTTTCCAATTGTGTTTATTGATCCAGTTGGCTTATTCGGCAGGAAACATGTGATCCATTGCACTGAAAGTAAACTAAATTGATTCAAAAATTTTTTTATTCATATTTTGCAACTTTTAGACTTTTCAGTTGATCGCTTGTCGTACAAGTCCAGCAAAACTAATAGAAATGAATTTTCAATGCGATAAAAACGCAAAACTCCATGTAGACTTCATTTTTAGTCAATGTGCAAATATTATAATGTATTTTTGTATACGCAGGTGAATCGACAGCTTGGTGAGCAATCAAGATCTTAAGTCAGTCGACAGAGGCTGACTCACACAACTTTCATATGATTATAAGAACACAGCCCGAGAAAAATTTTGACCCTTTTATCCTTACTTATGTTTTTCGGCAAGACCCTCTAATTGACTGGCAATCGGCCTACGCTAACCTATACTTATTTATCAAAACAAAAATTTCTAATGTATTTAAAAAAAAATGAATTCTATAAATTGTAGCTTGCATTGAAAGTGTTGCAATTATAGCAATTTAGAATTCACCAAATCTCTTCTGTGCATGCCTTCATAAGGCTACGTATGGCCGCTTTGTAGACTTTGTTGTACACTTTTTCGCATCAGTATTAATATAATAATATTTTCTGTTTCTGTCGAGAATGTGCCATTTAAGTGGTCTTGTACAGTGTTGATGCTATTAACTCAATTGTTTAATAATGCTAAAAAAGGCTAGGTTTATAATGCTAAAAAACACAGCCTTTACAGTGTCGAGTATAATGTTTTAGTCGACTCTACAACCAATTTTCGATTAAAATCTGTACATGTAACAGTCCTTGTGCTATAAATATTGCACACTTCAATCCACAACCACATATCGCTTGTCAAACCATATACTGCCAAGCAAAGTTGCTATTTTTTCGTGATCAATCGTTTTTAGTCACAAAAACATGTGTCGAGGTAATCATCTCATCTTTTATTGCATTGTAATCGAATTTGATTACTCAAGTATTCCTTCCTTGCCTCTTACCTCATTTTCTTCAAAATAGCGCGACATTTTTTTGACCTAAAAACAAAAACTAACAATCTAGGACCATACCATTGAAGCTCCTATTTTCGTCGCCAAATCTTATACTAGATTCCTGCTACTTCTTTATTAGCTGGTCTATTTTTTTACTTGATACTTTCTGTCTCTTACCAAGAAAATCCTTTTTATATTTAGAAATTATCTGTTTGGTTGATAACAAGAGTTTTCCTGTGTCCTGCATACGCTATGTAGATATTGTAACACCTTCAGCTATACAATATAGTTACAAGGGCCCAATGGAGTTTTCTGTTGTGCACATGAACTCGACTTCCATTAAACATAGTCTTTACTCCTCTGCAACATAACCCTCGCTACTATGAACATAATCTCGGCACATTTCGATAAAGCTTTCCAATAGGGTCGTGCTGCCTAGCGCGTAGTATATAAAGTATAGGGCATAAGTTTGAATCCGAATTCGAGCAAAACTTATTTCTAATAATTTAAAAATTAAGAAATAACATTTCTGAAGTTAAAATAGAAATTTGCAACAAATACAATCGCCAGAAATCTCAAAATTGTCTGAAATGGAGAGAATTTTGCCTTTGTTTTACTTCGTATCAAGACTATAAAGCATGGCGCTGAGAGCTACAATACATAGCATTGAAGGATATAATCATAATAAGCTATAATACATAGTGCCTAATCCTATGAATTTTTCGCCATGCATTATGGGGTCAGCCGCTATGATTCATCACAATCCTAATTCCTAAATCCTAATTCCTATATCAGGCGTAAAATTATTGCTGTTAAATCCACCATTTTCATTTTCGTCAAAAATATGAGCTGTGCCACTAATGTCAAAATAAGCTCGTGTAATCTAGTGGTCTACACTGGCTCTTAGTGTGTGATCTCTAATCACGCATCTTTAGGTAAGGTAGTAGAAAAGGACTGTCCATTCGCCACCCCCGCTGGTTAGTTAGAGTTTCCAAGTGACTACTCCACTAAATCGAATCAGCTGATTCAACGTAGTTCTTGAAAGTTTTAGGAGCCTAGAAAAATGAGGTGCTTATTATTTAGGGTCGGACTCTTGCTAGGAATATGCTTGATAGTGTTCTCTTTTTTCCTGCATCTCCTGCATAAGATGCAATAAGGTCATACCCTGTCCCTGCGAGCAGACCAGCCGTCGCTCAAAAGCAATTTTTGTTGGTATTTTAATTTATCCCATATGCCCACATCTGGTTTGCTTGTTGTGTCAACAAGCGACCTTTGTATTGTTATACAGAGGCTACTCCTAGCTCCTGAACCTCTAGGTGCCAACTCATCAGCCTTTGACACCACTATGCCCTGGCAACCGCATTATCTGTCCTCGACGGCCAGTCTGTATGCGTTCACGATCTTCGAGCAGCATCTGTAGCAAGAATGGCCGCCCCTTTTTTCGACGCAAAGCGTCGTTAGTTTAGTTGATGTGCCGCTAATCGATATGTATATTTCAGACTGAAAAACGGAAGGATGGTCTAATAGTCTATACTACTAGCGAAAGTTCAGATCCGTTGAAGAAACGCCCGAGCTAACTCCAGTGTCTATCGTCTGTTGAATCCATGCGTCATCGGTGATTCCCCTTTACTTTACTTGCTCATCAATCAAATCCCTTATTTGCTAGACCTTTATTCGATCAATCCCTCATGACTCAGTTGTCCTTGACTGGATGTTTGAAAATCGCCATTGTAAATATTCTAAATTTACTGGTCTGGGGGTTGAAGCTGGTAGAGAGCTTCTTTACAAGTTTTTTTCTTCAATCATTGTGAATACCAGTGTGGAGTGATTAGTTCCACGACTCACTTTACCCCTGATTTAAATCAGGTACCTAATCAAAGCTACGTGAACTCAAAATTTGGTGCGCGGACCCTTGTCCGAACCTGGATTCGAACCAGGGAGCCCACACGCAAGAAGCCAGTGCTCTATCCACTAGGCTACTCAAGCTTCCCATAGAATATTATTTCTTTGAAAGATGCAGCATTTCAACGCGGTAATTGAAAGGTAGACGAAAAATAGACAGACAGCCATGAGAATGGTCTTATTAGATCATTTATGCGGTTAGGGACGCATAAACGGCTCAAGTAAGCCACTTACGAACCTCGAGAAAATTAATGGTCAATTTCGGTTAGTGAATGTGTTGGTTGCTCTGTACGTAGCATACAAGAAGATGAGGTCAAATATTTAAAGGAAGAAAAAAACAAAAATATTTTCAATCCATTTATTTGAATTCCGTTATTTTCCATTTCGAAACTGGCATTGGTTTTTCTTTTTAATCGCTACGGATAAGAAATGTTTATGCAAATATAAAATATCATTGATTCTTTTAAAAACTAATGAACTGTTCTGTTATATATGAAGTATATCAGAAATTGAGGATGACGAAATGAAATGTTGCATTTCCCATTTTCATATCACCCTTAATAATCGAAACTTTGCTACTTAGTTCCTTTTTAATTTCATTTTAATACAATTTACTAAATTAATGTCAAGTCAGCAATGCTATTGCAAATTACATGTCGAATGGTAGATATCAAACGGGCATGCTATTGTTATGAATGAAGCTATAAAAATTAATTGAAACGCAATCAATCGGAATGCGTACTGTAATTTACTAGTATGGTCATTCTGTATTGTTTATTGGCGATAATTGAAATTGCTTCAATAACGTTGCCATAATTGTATAATAATTTTCGTTAAATTTGTCTGCCGCCTAGTAGTATTACGCCGAAACTACTATCAGAGTGGATGCCATTCAACGGTTGCGACATGACTTGTGACCAGCTAAAAAAGTCAATTTCTGCGCAATGGAAGCAAATGAAGGTTTGAATTTGGCGATGGCCCATGGTTTTCATCTTCATTGAACAAAAAAATTAATGAAGATTGCAGTTCGAAAAAAGTTTGATCGTATCAAAAACGAAAGACAGTTTGCAGTCCAGTCCGTTTACCACATCAAAAAAACCACATACCATAAAACAGGTGCCTGCCTTGCTCATTGAGTATACATCCGTAGAGAATAAAGTAATTGTTATTCTATATAAGCATGAAATTTAAAGCCTGCGTGACCGAAAGCTTGAGCCTTGAAAGTGAAATAGGTCCACTAAAACCCGTATCGAAAATGGGGTTTGAAGTTAGTAGAAACTTCATTAATACCATATTCAGTGTATGCGAGTATGGAGCTAAACGAGGGATGAATCAAAAGTTTTGATAATCAATATAAACCAAGGTGATTAAACTTAAAAAAAATATCTATTTTTCAACATAGTCTCCTAACAAGCTAATATATTTAGTCCATCTTTTTTCCAAACCCAAGATACCCTTAGAAAAAAATGATTTGTTTCTACTCCCTCAAAACGCCTCAAAAGCGCTTAAGTACGCTCAAGATACGGTATTTTTTCTTTCACTGTTTTCAGATCATCAGCATACAAAAGATACGGGGAGTTGAAGAGGCAAAAGAAGATCATGTATAAATAAGAGGAAAAGGAGAGGACCAAGAATCGAGCCTTGCGGAACACCAAAAGTAGGATAGAAGGAGGAATAAGAACAAGAGTGAACCGTAACAAAAAAAACACTATCGCGAAGATATGAGGGAAACCAGCAACGAAGCTGACCCGAAATATTGAAACCATCGAGCTTTGAAAGGAGAATTTCATGGTTCACAGAGTCAAAAGCCTTGGCAAAGTCTGTATATAATACATCAACTTGCTTTTGCTGGTCGATGGCGGAGGCAATAGTATTGGTGAACGAAAGTAAATTGGAAACTGTTAACTTACCTTTGATGAAACCATGTTGCTCAGAAGCGAGAAGAGGTTCAATTATAGGATATTCTCTATTGTCAACTCTTTCGCGATGCTTACTGAAGCAAAATAGAAGGGAAATTTGGGCGATATTTGAAAGCGCAGAATGAATCTCCGGCTTTGAGGATGGAAAATATATTTGCGGATTTCCAAGAAGAAAAGGAACACACAAGGATACTGACAGGAACTTTGCAAATATATTAGGTAATCCGTCGGGTCTGCTGCTGGCACTACTTTCTAGGTTAGTAAACAAACCTTCGACCTCCAACGGGTTCGTTAAAAACATACAAAAACGATTAACACCTGAAGAGGAAATATTGGCAGAGAAGGATGTACTAAGTTGAGAGGTAGCAGAAGAAAAGAAATGAGGAAACAGTTCACATACTCGTATTTCTTGAGGCGAGGAAACACAAATCATTTAGGTGCATCACATAATTGTTACAGGGGGATTTTTTAAGGGTACTGGATCAGAAATGTTTCTATTGGCACGATGATATGTAAGCTTCAATGTGACCATGATAAGCATAAGCATCTTTAACCATCCTTTTAGCGCACAAGCGTAGATTTTTTTATCTTAGAAGATCAACCTCTAAGCCGGAGCTTCCAAATCTACCACGCACCATGTCTTTGGTTTTAAGAGCACGTATCACGTCAACAGTTAGCCAAAGAGAATCAACACCTCTTCTAACATGAAAAGTGGGAGTGTGACAGGGAACAAGATTAGACAAAAAGACACAGAACGCATGGAGGCCATCATCAACATTTAGACCTCTGAAAAAAGCAAACCAGTTAACAGCATTAATTTCATTGGACATGGAAGCGAAGTCCGCTTTAGCAAAGTTATAACGCAGTACAAATGTATTTTTATTCTTGGGAAATTAGGTAAAGGTAAATTCTACAACAAGAGGGGATGGTGAGGATCAGGGCTGACATAAGTTGACAGAGCAGCACTAAACAAGCAGACGACAAAGGAGAGTTAGCAAGAACAAAATCAATTAGTCTGTTATTAACATTTGGCGCATTGCTCAACTGAGAAAAGAGCAAAGAGAGAAAAAAGAGAATTTAATTTGCTCCTTGATAAAATTTCATTTGGCTTCTTGATAAAATTTCAGCGAAGTTTGTATCCCAGGCTAAGTTGAGAACATTAAAATCACCACATAAAAGAACAAAACAAGATTACCCCACTAAGAAACGAAGAAACGCTCATAAACTACAGTAGGACTATTACATGGGATATAAGACGAGGATACAAGTAATGCAGTAGATGGAGTAACAGATATACGGATATATTGACAACTAAATGGCCACCTCATGGCAAAAAAGGCGTAACTACTCAGAAACAAGAGCACGAGTAGTTGCTAGTAGACTGAAGTACTCGCAAGTACTAATTAGGTATAATGGAACACGGTTCAGTGCCAGAAACTGCATACCAATGTAGCAACTTGATTCAGCTCAGTTCAAAAATCTTAAAATAGTAAATTTGAAACATTGTGTCAGTAAAATAACTTCTATGTCTGAGCCACGTTAGATAATGTTAGAAATGAAACTGTAGGTTTTTTTTAAATAAATGATATGTAGGTTATATATACATATATATTTTCAATATTAAAATTGATGAAGTTTTGTTATCTCTCTCAAATGTATGCAGCATATTTATATTCAAATTAAATATCTTTTATTGAAATACATATTCAAAAAATAAAAACAATTTTACTACATATCATCTAATAAAATTTTCAAATTAATTCACACAAAACAATATCGATCGACGTCAGAAATAGTCAATACAAATCAATATATTCAACGGCCACTCGCCTAATTAGTTCAAAGTCGAATGGACTTAATTAAACACACACAAGAGATTGACAATACTCAAAAAAAAAAATGTAAATCACTCTAATAACCGAATATCAAGATACACACGTCATAAAGTACAAGTTCTTGTCATACTAATATACTTGTCCATACACACAACTTGCGTTCATTTCATTCTGATTGTCCCCATTTGTCTTCGATTGCCTGCGGGTGTCTAGATTAGATACCGTCTCGTGGTTTGAGTTGCGTTTGAATGTGACAGAAAATCGAAGAAATGATGTATTGTGTTCTATACAATAAAGTAGCAGTTTCGGTAGATTTGCGACAATCCGGTTCGAATTGTGCAATAAATGTAATTTGAAAGAAGACGCAACGATAACAAGCTTGAATTTATTATAAATGATGCAAAGTCTCGATAATAACAATTCGATCATCATATATTGTTTCTGTAGTCCTGTGTGTGTAAACATATGTTATCTTTCAAAACACTCTGCAATCGTTCGTAATCTACTGTTTTGTTGTATCTGACTGGACAAATTGCTACTGGTTATCTCTAGATATATTTCACCGCTATCAAATTGCTCCATTTGTTCTTATTTATAGGCAGAATGTATTGCAATAGTGGTGTTGCCTTCAGTACTTTTTATTTCAGGCAGGGATTGTCCATTGGAACTTAGGACCTATTATTCTTGGATCGTAGCCCGTTTGCAGTAATAACACTGTCGGGGTATTTGTGGCTATATTTAATTTCCAAATGTTTACTAAATGTACATAGGCTCTCTAATCACATAATGGCGCTGTTCGGCCACTGAGCAAAGCACAGTATCGAAAAAAATCAAATTCCCGCATATATACTTCAGTAAGGTTATATGCATGTATTTATGCGCCGGTAGACAAATTTGACGGTTGAATGAAGTAATATATTATTTCTGTGCTGTGGAATATTGGCAAAGTAAACAAATTGGGCGCTAAATGTTAAGTTCAACATAATTCGGCTAGTGAATAAATATAGGAAGATGATGTCAGAATTTTAACGCTTAATCATGGTGAAAGTGGCAATAACCGATACTGTGCATGACCTAGACTTCCATTTGATGCGTGGATTCAATTTGGGGTAGAAAACTGGTTGTTTGTTTAAGATCAGGTGTAAATGTGATTTCAGGTAGCAAACCTATTGTAGCAAACCTATTTCTGTATGTGTTGGTGTGAGTGTACACCGAAAAAATCTTGCAAGGAAAGATGTTTGGAGTTTGCTAACCTAACATTGTGTAGCTGTAAATTGACTCCAATTGATGAAATAGGTGTTTGGGCATTCTGAATAAGACCCTTCGCGTTGATTTTTAGCGCCGTAACAGCCCTACTGGGATATCGTCTTGCACACCACATGCCCAAATCGAATTTATGATACAGCATCTTGCTCTCGAGTTCCAGTCAAAAATAATTATAATGTGGTTTCCTTTCGATTTGAGTAATATGAGTATTGATGATGCTTGTAGCTACGAAAGAATTCAGCATCCCAAAAAAAATAAAACAAGAATGTGTAAGTTGACCGTCACCAAGATAACCAGCTAACTAACATAGCCAATGATAAATATTTAATGGGCTCCAACAAAGAAGTCCTGGCCTTGCCTCCGCTTCAACCTGACTTTGGAGAAATCAATTCGAGACTCGGGGAGGTCAACGAATCGTCACTAAGTCCAGCCAGATCTCTTATATATCTCTTTATTATAGAAAAATAGTTAAAAATAACCAACCATTAAAAGACCAACGTTTTGGAACTAATTTTGGAAGCCTTTTTTGACGAATAAATACAAAGCAAATAAACTTATTGTCGTTGTTGAAAAACTAGTAATAGATTGGGCGAAAATCTGCATTCGCGTATTCTATTGCACAATTTAGATAAAATCAAATTTAGTCGATGTACGAAAAAATGAATAAATATTGGGTTTTTATACATTTCTTTTATACATGTTTGCAATCCAGTTGTTTTGGCATTTATTACAGAGGCTCCTCAAGGCTTTGAATTTTCGCACAACAAGCAAAACAAAGTGAAATAAACGGGACGCATTTTGGTTATCAAAAACATCTGTGAGATTTATGAAAGTTTCTTTAACTGCACCGAAAGAAGTAATGTAATCAAAGGTTGTTGAAAGTTGTGATCGATATGATATATCGGTTGTTTCATCTAATATTATTGCTATGCATTTCCTTTTCTTAATTTCATTACAATGAGATCGTTTTGAAACTAATGAGATCGTTTTGAATGTAATTTGTTTCATTTTCTGAAAATCTTTTGTTACGTGCCTAAAAATATGTATATCCAGTTATTAAGGATTGAGTAGACGAGTGGGCAGAACAGCGACAGCGGTCCATAGTTCAAATTCAGTCATGCTCACAATCCGGGCTTTGAGTTAATATAGGTACCTGAATAGGTACCTGATTCAAATCAGACGTGAAGTGAGTACCTTATCACTCCACATTCATTGTGAAGTATCTTCAAATCCGACAGGGGTGGCAATATGAAATATTTATTTTATATTTCATCCATCCACTCCCAACAAGTATGTCAGCTTTTTGCTTAACACTTTCCTTCATTTCACTCCCAATAAAATTGAAATACGTTGAACGATATTTCTTTCTCATTTCATTTGGTTCTGCTTTGCTAAAAACAAATCCTTTAATTTAGATTAACTTAGTTTAGATTATCAAACCCTTTTAATTAGTTTTGATTAAAGTATTGGCTACGGCCCAGATGACATTCTAGATATTCTAGGAAAGCTACTGTCCTTGTGCTTACTTACAGTTGCTGTTTATAGAAAAATTAGTCTACCATTCCTGCTTAAGAATAGCTGGAGTTGGCTCTAGTAGTCGTCACTTCGCTGAGTAGGCTAATGGCCAACTTTGGCGGGCCCAGTGAGACGAGACGGAGACTGCTGATGGTGACGACCAATTCCATCTTGCTATATGGAGCCGAAATCTGGGGAGATGCGTGTTGAACTAAGAAGTTCCGGAAGTGCATTGCTAGTGTCCAGCGCAGGGGTGCCCTGCGAATCGTCTGCAGCTACCGCACGGTCTCAGAAGAGGCTGTGATAATTGTACCGGAAATAATACCGATGGATCTGCTAGCACGAGAACGCAAGGAAGGGTACTTCTTTCACTAAGAGCTGGACAGAACTGAGTCTTTAACGCACGCGTGTACGCGAAACTTTGGCAACAACGTTGAAGTGAAAGTGATAAAGGACGCTGGACGGCTAAGCTTATTGGCCTTATTGAGCCTTGGCTTAACCGGAGCCACGGAGAGGTAAACTTGTACCTTTATCAATTCTTGACAGGCCAGGAAATACCTGAACAGAATGGGCAAAGAAATCACACCGTACTGCTGGTACTGTGTGACTGAGCTCGATGATGCTCAGTGCACATTCTTTATGTGCAAATCAATCTGTTGAACTTTGCATGGCTATAATTTTAGATCAACCAAAAAAGGAAGACGTAAATTGGACAGATTTCGCTAAAGTTTTCGATTCCGTTAATATAGATTTCTTTTAGCGAAACTAGTACGTTGTCAAATTATTGGTGAACTCTCCTCTTAGTTTTCCTTATATATTTATCTCATCTGCAAGGTTACATTTTTGGTCGTTTGCTGTTTCTGTCGTTCATTAATAAGATACCCTTCTCTAGAAAAAAATGTTGTCCTTTCCGTGCTGAAAATTTCTTAAAATTGAATCACCTGAAGACTATTTTCATATCCAGAATAATTAATTAGACTTACAAAACAATTATCGCAATGCTTTTCTTTATTTTCACAACATTATTATTTAAAATTTCTTTTTGCACCGCAGAATCTTTCTGAATTTAAAGCATTTGTTGAAAGACAAGTTATTTCTTTGCTTGGTTGCCTGAGTTTCGGAAACCTGTAAAATGACACTGAAACAAAAACATATAGATAAAAGAGGATGCTTTGAGAAAGTAGACAGCTTCATGGCCCAGATGTTATGTATGCTTCAAATGCTATTGTAAAGTAAAAAGTAAAGCTTCAAATGCTATTGCAAAACTATTGCTAACCAACAGAATTGATTAGATATACCCCGGCTTAAATCATTCGCTTGCATAAAGGGGGCCGCCCGATTGCCCCCTCTATTGCATAACTACCTTTGATTTATTTTAAAAATTACTCTTTTGTGCCTTTAACTTCAATGAGAATTAAAGAATGTGTGTGCCGAATTCTGGTGTTTGTTCCCTCTATTTAAAATTCCTGTGCACGCCTCTGGCATTGTGATGCGCCAAAATGATGTTACGTGAAGATTTTATTCGGTTTGAGGAATAAGACTTTCTATTGGTAAGAAATGACTTATTTGCAATGTGATGCTCATTGAACTGTGTTTTTGAGCGATAAATCCATTTTTAAGGTTGCTCAAGTGGTAAAGTTGTGGCCTCGGTTGTTGACCATGTGGCTGTCCTCACAGTTAATGCACTTTCTACTTCACATATTGCTTTTCAACTTATCCCACTTTTTAGTCAAATGTGACTCATTGTAAATGATTGAAACATATTTGTATAAATTGCATATAATTTTAGATAAGTCACAACATGAATAATTTCAGGGGCCATTAAAAATTCTACTGATAGCGACTGACTGTTGTAGTAAACAAACAAAGCCAATCTCATGGTTGTATTAGAACAGTGAGAACGAAAAAACTTGACAATTATTGAATCGAATCTACGAAGTAAATTTCGAATTACTACAGCGACTACACTAGATCTTGTTATGTGCTGTTGTTGTATTTTGTGGAAAATATTGGCCTATCAAATTTATTCGTTGCCTTATTCAGGTCTATGCAGTGCATTCCAACAGACCCATTTCTAGTTGAATAATTTGGGTTCGGTTCATTGCTCCGGATAATCTCAAATCAATAATGTTTTGGTAAATACAAATATTAAAATTAAATATTTATTGTGCAAGATTTACCGTTCATTGTTCTCATTTGAGCAGCTTGAAATCAGCATTTGAAAACAAGATAAAAATAAACTGAATTCGAACTCTCTTCTTGACCCCCCGCATTCTAAACTGTAAAGTTTGTCAGAACTATTTCAAACAATTCCTATCTAAGCACTTCCTCTTCTACACCAACCGATATTTCAAATTTGTCCGTGCATTACTCACATCACTATCTCGAAAACGATTTAGTCATGTTTTCAGTCGATATATGACTCAAGATCCCGAATCTATGACGGGAGCTAAAGTACTACATAAAATCTTATCATCCCAGTCAAGCTATCTAATATCTGATAAAGACTTTAAAATAGCCTCTATGGATCTCATAGTTGTGTACCAATAAATTGTTCGTTACGATATTATCAAGGGGATATCTATCATGTGAACGAACGTGATATGAATGGATTGAGGAAAAGAAATGGGAGACGTTCTGTTGACGATGATGTTGATGGTGATTAGATAAGAAAAGTTTAAGTGAAATTTTTATGTTGTTTCGTATCAAACGCCGTAATTAGTTTATTTGAAGAAATGAACAGTAAAGTTGGTACCGACTGTTTGAACAATTAGACTGCAAATACTGTTTGCTTCAGTAAATATAAATTAGCTAAAATAAATTCGAACGAATGTGCTACTGCTGCTGTCATTTATTTGACAATTGTTTGCCAAAACAATTCCTATTGTTTGTGTCGGGGGGAAATAAAGTCATTTTGACCTCGGTGAATAGAAAAGCAATGGAAAATTTTGCTTTGATTGTTTGATATTCGAAATTTGATTTCGATAATATAACTCGGACTGAGTTATTTTGAAATCAATACCTCTTTTTTCATTGTCTTAAAGAAAATAAAATGATTTTAAAAGTATCTTTGGCCATGTACAAGTTGAGAGAAAAATATATATTTGAAACTGCAACGCTACAATAAAGAACGAAAATAAGCTATTTGAGTGTGTCTACTCACGCTGATAAGATTATCATCAAATCGATGTAATCGATATCCGATACTCGACCAAATCACTGTAAGTATTTTTAACAACCAGATGAGATAAAGTTGAACAGTATCTATAAATATAATAGGGTGATGTTACAGCATCTTCAAATTACGGTCTGTCATCATTAAATCCAAAATAATATAATTCGCAGATTATTTCGAATATAGCATGGAAATGCAAATAAATTGGCTTATATTTAATTTATCAAAGAGATGGAGTATTGTCTATAGCGTTAGTATTGTTTTCAGACTAATTAAGATTAAATGGGCTATTTTTTAATCAAAGAAGATTTCCACTGCAAATCATATTCATATTTACGAGAATATATATTTTGCAAAGCGTGTGTATATGTATAGAATCATAGATGTAAAAAAAGATACCTTACACAATGTACATGATAAGCTATGTATTTTTTGCATTCCTTGGCAATTCTAAACGCATTTAATGAATCCGATGGTTAGGTAAACAATATAAATCTATCAATTCGAGTAGGTAAAAACAAGCAGATCGCGATCATTTCGATTGAAAAAGAAAACAAATTTCAATCGGATTGCTTTAGCACTCGTCTATTTTTAACAAACAAGAAGTTTATAAGTTTAATTACTTTACTTTTGAATTTTACGATCTTTCAAATTCGTTCGTATTCAGACGAAATTTGTGTTTTATTTGAGTTATTGATGATTTTTTTTTGGTAATTTTTGCCCCTCTGTACATGTTTTGACACAGGCACCTGCTCGGAGCTTGGTCAACACAAAGTTCGGTGAGCGGTCCCTTGTTCATATCTGAATTCGAACCAGGGACCCCAAATGCCAAAAGCCATTGCTCTAATAACTAGAGGTTACATCGCAATCTGTGATTGTCCGAATCATAAAACAAAATTATGTTATAAAATTATGTCCAAATAAATTTGATATATCTACTTGAAGATCGTAGCTGACAAGTTTCTCCTCCTAAATTGTCGACTTCTTGCATAACAAAAAAAAATTCTATCGTATAAGAACCAATTGAAAGGCTGAATTTCGAAGAAAAGCAGAGAAAATGTGTAGATTGAATATGATTTCTTGGCCACACGGCCGGATCATCATCTAAATTCGAAAAGTTGCTGCAGGCTTCCATTGTAAATTTTTTTTTATATGAAAATTCAGTGGTATTATCCCTTAGTACAACAACGATCAAAAGACCCGTGCTGGCAGTCGTTCGACTTATGCTGACAGCACAAAAAGTTTATGAAATTTACTTAACGTAGACTCTAACAAATATTTTGAATTTCGTTTTGATCCGATAACTAGGGTGAAAATTCTAAAGGCTGCGGCCCCTTAGAAAAACATATTTTACTTATGCTCATTCCAGCATGATTACAATTCGAAAATTTAATGGTAGCGTATCTTAGCGTAAATATTACCAAAATCAACCCTATCCTGATTTTGTCTCACATTAAAATGAATTAGCTGTATGAAATTCGTTAGAAACCCGCATTTGCGTCGGGAGTTATAGGAGACGAGACTGTATTTTTTTTTTTTGAAGATATTTCAAAACGGCGCCCATTTTCAAACAAATACTATATACCTACTCAAAATCAATACTTGCTGGGAATTTCATATTGATCTGATGTTATTTCTCGTGAACAGAAATTTCGAGTGCTCAACAAATAGGTAATTTAGTGAAGCTTTTTTGTGCGGCACAGTATTCTAAAAGTTTCGAACTGACTGGGTGGACAAAGCATTAAATTTTACTGCACTTGCTATTTCTAAATAGCAGTAAAAAATAGCACCCAAAAAAATAGGAGCGAAAAAATAGCATCTAACAAATAGCAAACTGTTATTTGGAAGAAAGACATGTTTGATTTTCATATGCCAGAGATAAGCTAGAATTTTCGATTGGTCCACGTTCTATTTAGCCATTTGGGTGCGACGCTTCGCGTAAGATTCGATCACAATTTCATATCACCACGAAAGTCTCCACCAAAAGTTTTCAATCAATGGATTTGTTCCTTTGCTCTAGAAAGTTGTTTTTAAAGCTTGAGTAGCCTAGTCGGTAGAGTACTGGCTTCTTTCGTAAGTGGTCCGTGGACGAGGACTTTGAGTGCATCTTGCTCTGAACAGGTACCTGAGTTAATCAAGGGTAAAGTGAGTGATGCAACTAATCACTCTATATTCGAATTCACATTGATTGTAAATGAATTCACATTGATTGTAAATGTTCGTCGTGAGATGACTTTACACTTACTAGAGAAGTTTCACATTAGATGGAATGATCTAGGGTATTTTCATCCAAACATCTACTCGTTCGACGCACAAAGTACACATGTAGTAGAACCAAATTTTAAAATTTCTGGTCAATTTTTCAAAAAAATTTAAGTATGATCGAAATTTGGGTTTTGCCTTAAAACCAAACGATTGGTAATCTCCATGCTCATAATGAATGTTGGTGTATCAGTATGTAAAGGTGCATGAGGGAATTGCTGTCTCTCTTTTGATCTAGACTATAAGAACCTTTAAACTATAAAAAAATGAAAATTGCATTAAGTTATTGAAAAAAATGAACCTATTAATTTTGTACACACAGTTACTTCTAATATTGTTGGAACGCTTTAATCTATCTCTCTACGAAAGTATTATACTTGATAGCCAAATAAAATGTAAATAAATAAAAAAATAGAATACATCCGCTTAATTTTAGGGATTTTTTTTCTTCTCTTAATGGCAACATTGCCCTTGTTTGATATGTATATGTATGTTTAGTCTTCATGTCTTCTATATGCAGATGATTTAATAATCTTCCCGGTAATCAAAAATACTGATGACTCTCTCCTTCTTCAGGATGATTTGCATGCTCTCTCTGGTTGGTGTAACATTAGCTGCTTGTCCCTTAATGTTTCCAAATGTTTTTCTATGTCTTTCTCCCATAAGCTTCACACTCATGTCTTTCCTTATGCTATTGATGGTACTTTCCTTTCTTGTGTCGATCATTTCTCAGACCTTGGGGTCACATTTGATCGTAAACTGAAATTCGACGTTCATGTCCTTACTATGACTAGAAAAGCTTCTCGAATTGCTGGTTTCGTGGTTCGTTCCTGCCACAATTCATTTAGTATTTCTACCTGTGTCCACCTGTTTATTACCCTAGTCCGTTCTGTACTTGAATACTGCAGTCAAGTGTGGTGTGCTCGTTTCAAATACCTCGCTGACGCGGTTGAATCAGTTCAGCGCAGATTTACACGTACTTTACTTTTTAAATATAGTCTGCCGTATTTACCTTATAGTGAGCGTCTATCTCTTCTCAACATTCCTCTCCTTGAGCAGCGCAGAGTTTACTTGGATGAGTGTTTCCTGTTCAAAATCTGTCGCGGCTAACTTTCTTCCTCATTAGCATTTTTGTTCATTGAGCGGGACTCCGTAAGGCCAATCAGGTCCTCTATTTTATTTGAAGTGCCGTATGCTCGTACTGACACTTTCTTCTACTCTCTCGTTTTGCGACTCTTACGCACTCACAATAGTCTTCAACTTGGTCCTCTTCCACAATCTATTGCCATTTTCAAAAATATGGTTCGTCGTAAAATTTTTGATCCTATTTAATTAATTTAATTTTCTTGTTTATAATGGATTCTTTCTTTTCTTTTTTGCTTTACTTAACTTTACTTTCTTATTTATTACTTGAATTTTTTGTATATTTTTATATATAGTTATATATTTTTCTAATTAGTTTTATTTTCTATTTTCTTAATTTTCTTCTTTTTTTTCTACTTAATTTTAATTTATTTAATTTACCACTTTAATTATTTGTTTTTTTTTTATTACATACTTATATTTATATTTACTCATTTACTTACTATTTTTTATTAGGTCGATTATTGTAGAATTGGACATTCGTGTTTGTAATGGATTTTTTTCTCTTTCTTTTTTACTTTACTTAATTTTTTAGTTTTATTTTTTAGTACACTAATTATTTTGTATACTTATATTTAAATATTATCATTTAGTTCTTGTTATGTTATTTTGTTCGTGGTATCCAATCTGTAATTGGGCAGTCTTGCCTGTTGTATTGAATACGTACCAAATAAATAAATAAATGTATGATGTGTGTGGAACCGTATCACCCAATCAACTGGACAATGCATGTGTGAAAGGCCTGCGTGCGGAAAATAGCTCACAAAGATATCAATTCATGCTGCTATTGCTATTAGCTGTTGTTCACTAGTGGCTATTCTTATTTTGCCCAAATAGCATGTAAGGATTTATAAATATCAGACTGCTATTGATATTTGTAGATAGCAGTTGTATTGCTATTTGTAAATTGCAGTTGAAAAATAGGTGTTGAAAAATAACAGTCCGCTATTTAGTCCGCCACCATAAAACTTATAAATCATCCGCCTTATTTTCTGAAAACCAACATATTTTTGATCAGACTCGATTTGAGGTACTTTTTTACGTGCCGTGCTACATCTTAGCCCGCATATTTATCAAAAATTCAAAATTTATAAAAATTTTGAATTTTGTTCTGTCATGAATTGGATCTGGCAGCTGACACACCACTTACTAGTGCTCTACTAGTGCTCCATCTACGGCAGCGCGTACCCCATTCACAGCCAGCGGGAATCCCAATCCTCCATGGCGAAATATGGAAGTCACTATCTTATGAAGAGAGTGCAGGAAAGAGTTCAACAGTTTTAAAATTTTAATGAATGGTGGCTGTATAAAACGAAGCTGAAATCTTTTAAGTACGCTGTAGATAAGGGAAAAAGGCCTGCGTGGAGGTATTTCTGTGGGAACGTGGAGAGTCTCAGTGAGACAAACCGTCTTCATAATATTTTAAGCCGAAACGGAAGACTATAGGGAGCGTCAAGAGCCGCGATAGATTTTGAACTAGTTTGAATGCAAATACTCTTAATATTCTCTTGGACTCACATTTTCCGATATCCAACTCTCAATTGACGTGGGCTATTTACTCATTCGAGCCGTTTAAATCTCCGGGCCCTGCTGGCTGATCCAGCAGTCCGTAAAAGTAACGTTAGCAGAAATGTATATGCTTCTCGTATGTTTCCATTCACTGGCAGGAAACTAGCGTTTTGTTTAGCCCTGAACCAGCAAAAATTTCGCATGTCAAGCCAACGGACTATCGTTCAACATGTCTTAGTTCTGTTCTACTTAAAATTCTGGAACGGATAAATAACTTTTGTGTTAAAAAGTTAATCAATCCTATGTTAATCTTCAAGTCACAGCATGCTTATACCAAAGAAACATCTGTTCACACTGCTCTTCATGTACTCATTGAGCAAATTCAGTAATCTCTTGTTCTTGCCACCTTCGTAGACAATGATTGGGCCTTTAATAAACGTAAAGTCTGATGCAATTGTTGTATCTCTCTCATCGTGCAACTTCTTGGGAAACGCTCACATAAGATAAAAGTTTAGCACGTTCATACCCCGGGGTGGACTCCTCTCTACTCCTACGGTAATTACTCTTTTGATGAGGCTGTTTATGAGGAAGTATAAAGTTTTCCGTTTCGGCTTACCAAAATTGAACGGGGTCTCTATTGACCTGATCCAGAGGGTCAAATATTTAGGGCTGATCTTTGTCTCGAAGCTACTATGGAAGCATTTTCGAAAGTGGACTTAAAAAGTCCAAGAAGTGGCTTAAAATTTAACAATAAAGTTTGGAGTGGTGTATAGTCGGATGAATTGAATCTAAAGCTGTATCTTCGACTACAAAGGGCGTTGTAGGATCTTTCAGGCGAAGGTTGTGGTTATTTTTCAGGCAATCGACTGGCCTCTGTGTAACCGAATATTCAGGGTCAATATTCGTATTTTAACAGATAGTCAAGTAACTATTAAGTCCCTTGCTGGTCTTTGTACAATGTCCAAGATTGTCACTGACTACTGTGCATCTCTCAAGGGAATTTCAAGTCAATCGGATGTACAATTGATTAGATATACGGGGGTTCAATGTCGATGAACTGGTGAGACTTGGTACTTTGCTGCCGGAGGTCTCCTGCCCCTTCTTCATAGGAATATAAATGTCATCGGTCAAATCAGCCATTAGGTAAAAATACCTCGAAAATGCTAGGAAGTTCTGGGTCGATGAATCATCCTGTGCGATAGCAAGAGAGTCTTGAGTCTCCATGGACGCGTGTCGCATCAGGCAGCTATTAAATTCAATTCGACGGGCTCTGCGTCGTGATGTGGGCATTCGGGCCACTGCCTCATAGGACGGCACAAACAGCGGTTGGACGCAGGGTTCAAAGATATTTTTTCGGAGCTATGGCTCAGAGGATGAAAAGGAACCCGTGGAGAAAAGAAGAGTGGTGGCACTTGCTGCACTCTTCCCCTCAAATCTGTGACAGCTCGGGCCTTTTTGTACCTATGTGCGTCTGTCGGTAGATCTCTGTGGATTCACAACCACTCCAACTTATCTGTTTACCTTGTATTCGATCAAAAGAATTCCTTATCGATTTACTACCTTGATGGATTAAGGTTTTTCCATCCTTTCTTTCCATTTCTTGGACGCTGAATCGACCTGTTTTCCTTATAATGTCGGTAGATTTTGTTACGCTTATAATTATGCTAATTATTATACTAATGTCCTTAAATTTATTTACCACAATAGAAGGACAGTTCCGACGTACGGATCCAGTAAATTTGGATTATAAAGATGCAAATACTAGCTCAAATTTGTCTCCCTATATCTTATCTTAATTAACTCAATTTCACTTGTCGACACTGAGACGCTTCAAATAAAATAACATTTCAATAATCAATCAAGGTCATCCGGGAAACCCACAACCACACCGCCACCATTCACATGACTACATTACAATTTTGTTGAAGCGACAGTAAAATCGAACGACCTCCTTAGGAGGCAAATAATTTAGCGCGATGATTTCAAGCGAGCTGTTGCTAATTATCATCAATTTAACATCCCGCATTAGGTCATGCCTCGAACACAGTACATTATCGTCGAAGCGCATGAATAATAGATAAATAGATAGATAGATAGATAAATAGATAGACACGTCGATAGACAGTTCGACTCGCGCTATGCATATGGATCAAATGTCCGATCAAGCTGAACGATTCTATACTGAATTTCTCGTATTCCTCCAGTACGGCTAGTGCAATCATATGGAATATTTGTTTTTCGCTTGTTCGCCTTACATAATGATGGACTATGGGGGCGAACTAGTAAGCGAACGAGCTTAGCACACAATGCATGTGATTTTAATTTTAATATAGACCTCGAATAATCGCTAGTGGTACCCGCAACTATTTACATCAAATATTGTTCTTAAATGTCCTCTAGAGCGTGTCGCCTATCGAGAACAAGCTACATCTAATTGTATTGATCCGAGGGTAATTCGCAGTTTGAGCTACAATTAAGATGCTCACAGCATACGTTCGAGATACTGTGACAACTGAATCTTCGACACACTCATTGTTCGTGTATGGAACAATTAGTCGGCGGACTATTGCAAATGCTAGGTTTGCTTGAAATGCTGTGGATTTTTTTTTCGGATCAGTAAGTTAGTGCCACTTTGTCCCAACGACTTCTACACGAAAGGAATAATCCCAATGACTTAATCCAACAATTATCAACTTACGTCAATCTTCCGCCAAGTGGGCGAGGAACGTGACATAAGCTCGTGTTAAATCATGCATTACAAAATGCAAATTTTTTTCCTCGGGTCTTTAGCATACTATATGGTATGAGATTTGGTGAATTGGTTTAGGTTTCAGCAAATTAAATTTTGTTCCTTAATTGGTGCTAGGGTGGTAGAATTTGTGTTGCAATGATTTCAGCCATTGAGGACTGTAAACTATTAAGTTGAGGTAGGGCTTTAATAGGGCCCACAAATAAATTCATATAGTTCTGACATCTTAATCAGATCTCAAACACCGAAAGAGAGAAAATTCTTGCGAAAGTTTAGATCCTTTTTTACGCAAATAATTAAATATTTCGTCATCCCAACATGAAATACGTCCTTGGCCTTCTGGTACTAATACCAACATTTCTCATAAAAATAATGGGAATTTTAAAATTCATGCACCAAAACTGTATCTAAATTTTATATTACATCTTCAAACGTCCATCAACTACCAAAAAAAGATTATAGAACAAGTTTACCTGTCTATCAGATAACATTCCGCGAAGAAAAAAGCCGAACAAGTTTATGATGTGCAAACTTCATAAAAAAAAAACAGATTCAACCGGTCCGCTCTATCTTATCTATTTACTTTTTAAATCGTACATAACAATCAAGATCAAGCCTCACACTAGCTTCCATAAATACATAGGAGTATTAAATCACAGAGCATCGTCAGACTTGAAAGTGGCGTCAGATCACATTCAGTTAGGAGTCGATGAAAGTTGAAATTTGCCAGCTAAATTCACAATGAGACAAGAAAATTAAGAATTTTCATTCTTAAAAAAAAATAAAGATGAACAAATTCATACGAGTGCAAAAGCATGTGATCTTCAATAAAATTTGTATATAGGTGCATTTACATATATATCGAAGTATCTGAAAAAAAATAAAACCGGTTCCGCATAGAAGGCAAGGAAGGCTTGTCTTGCTTGCTTGCGTGCACAATATCATATGTAATGCATGGCTAATCCCAACGTCAACAGAGCAAAAAACCTATTCTGACCATAACAGCGAATCTAAGCGAAATGTGAGTAAGTATCGCGGTTTCCATACTCTCCTGAGCAAAGCTTATAAGTATGTATCTTTAGATAGTTCGAATCAGGTTGAAAGTATTCGCGGCAATATATGGAAGTTGGAGATCGCATGCAGGAAAGAAAAGATGAAGAAGAAGACATGACATGATGCCAGGAAGGTGAACGATGACGGGTATAGTGGTCATGTTGGAAGACAGCTGTTGTTTACTTGTTACGCAAGAATGTGCTGAATAGGAGACTGGGGCATGTTTGCGAGTTTAGTTGTTTATGTGCCGATATGTTCTGATATAAGATTACTACGAGTAGTTGTTGATGAATGCTGAAACTGGTTTCCGATTTGAAGCATATATAGGTAGAATATATATATCGAGAGATTAGAAAATGCCAAAGGGAAAAAAACATGTACTTGTTATTGTTTACTTGGATTTAATCGTAGCAAGGGATTCGGTGTCTGGTTACTAGAATTATTAAAAATTAAACTTTAGATATAAGCTTTGAAGGAAGCGCAGTCTTCGGATAAAATGTTTTTTTTATCAAATCTGATTTGGATGATAAGACTCCTCATGTTGTTTTCTTGTTCAATAACAATTGATTAATTGGTCGGTTGTTTCGAAAAGATACTGTTTAAGGATGAAAAGTTTTTCGTAGTTGGAAATTCGGAAAGAAGGGTAAAATAACTAAATTTGAGTTATGACATCAGGCTCACTTAATTACGATACCAAATACAATATGCAAATGGCTAATTTAACTTAATAATATGTAAAAATCAAAATGGCATTAAATCTCACATATTTTCGAGGAGCTCAGAACCGCTAGAAAACTAATTTTCGAAGAAGTTGTGTTTGAGGGATTTAAAAATGTGTGGAGACGTTGTACACTTCTTTGTAGTATCATATCAACCATTTCTTACTCTAAGGAACAAATATCATTTTCTGACAGCATTTCCTATAACACAAATGATGAAAATGTTCAGTGCTGGCAGCATTCGTCCAACACAGCAGCAATAAGTCTACCATAACATGATCGTGCTTAATCAACCTACCTATGAATTTCGTTTTCATCCAAGGATATAATCGAAAGTTTCAGCGATTAAACTATGTCTGGGGCTGCCATTTGAAAAATTTCCGAAAATCAGAAAATTTAAATATCGGTTGCTTATTTTATTGTAAATGCTTTGCTCATGAATACAAAATGGAAGCATCTGTTTGCAATATTTACGAATTGTCTGGCGCTGGCAATCATGTGCTAGCACCAGAGCTGCTTCACGTTGTGTTAAACCCACCCTATGAATTTAGTTTCGATTGAATGGCAGCGATGTAATTTATAGGAGTGAATATAATTTTACGGTTACCAACGTCCAAACTTTTTAAATTTTTGAAACGTAAATATTTGTTGTTAATTATCATTGCAGAATCATTCCCATTTGGAAATTTCATGACAACATCGCTCGATAAAGAAATAAAAATAAGTTACGGAATTCATCATAGCTGGCAACCCTTTCACGATTTTTCAACGAAATTCCTACAGAATTAAATACGCAACAAAATCCACTTACCACATGAATATCGTTTTGATTTCGTTACTGCATTGGAAGTTATAGGGAAAAAACCTTTATTTTCCTGAGCAAATTTACAATATTTAGGAGACAAAAATTGCCATAGCTGGCGACCCTATACTAATTTTTCAACCAAATTTCTATGGAATCTGTCTTAGAGTAAGGTTCACCTACTGCGTGAATTTTGTCAAAACCTGGTGGCTAAATCGGACGCTATAGGCCAACAACCAGTTTTTTTTCTTAGCAGTTTTTCCAAATGGCACCACTGCCACAGTGTTGCCCGTATTGCAAAATCACTTCTATCAGACCTGGTCCTAGCTAATACCAACATGTCCTGTAAATTTCATATTGATCGCATTAGTCGATCGTCAGTTCTCGTGAACAGAAGTTTTGAGTGGTGAAAATAGAGGTAATTTGATCACGGGTTGCCGTTCTTGTTTACCGCGGAATTTTGAAAATGGTGGACAAAAGCCAAAATTTATCAATAATTCTAATTAATTTTCAGAAATCAAAAATTTTTCAGGAAGGTTGATGGTTTGAAGGATTTTTTTTCCAGGAGTCTGCTGTAGCTACAGAGTTGCCCACACAGTCTCCCATGTGTGTTAAATTCTAGTCTACATCAATACGCTCTGAAAATTTCACGATGATCCATTGCTTTTCTTAGAAGTTATGACAAATCGAAATTTGAAAAAAATCCTTGCCTACTTTTAGGCACTCAGCGCTTACACAGGGCTCAAAATTTCCAATTCTTTGTCATAAACAAACTAAAAACATCATAGATTTTCATTTCTTACACTTTTTTTTAACAAAAATTTACACTGCTTGGAAATATAGGAGTACCTGAAAGTTCACTAAAATGCCCGCCGACGCCAAAAGGTTTCAGATATCTGAATTCTAGCAAATCATGGACCTACCAGCTATATACATCTATGTTCTACGAAAATTTCAGCTCAATCGGATCGGCCACTCCAGAGATTATCTCCCTTAAAAAGTAAAAAGTAACTATATACGTTTATTCTTTTAATTCCTCCTTCTGTCTGGGTCCTTGCTATTCAGGGTCACGAGAAAGTCATCAACTAGGTAGGACCATAATAATACTCCTCCCTGTGAACATCCCCTCCTAGTGCCCGCCCTCAGCTCCGCAAACACATCTCGATTCCTTAGTATTTTACTCGCCTACTTCACTACTTATTAAGGAGCATCCCTCCTGTGGAGAGTGAGGTACAGCGAGTCATGTCTTGCATTGTAAAAGGCTCCCTCTATGTCCATGAAGGCACATAGTGCGATTTCCTTGCCTTCCTATGCCTTTTCTATTATTTTTGTCAGCTTATGTGTAGCTGATATAGTTGATTTGACATTTTGGTAGGCAAATTCTTTATGTAGAGGTCAATCAGTTTCTCCATGGTCGTTAATATAAAACATGTGAGGTTGATTGGCCTGTATGATTTTGGCACGTCGGCCAGTTTGTTGCCACCTTTAGGGATGAACACAACCCTTGTCAGTCTCCATAATTTTGGTATATAGCTGAGCTGCAAGCTCATTGTAAATATGTGTACCAGAATGATTTTTAGTTTCCCCGTCGCTCTTTGTAGCAGAGCTGAGTAGATTCCGTCTGGTCCTGGTGATTTAAAGGGTTTGAAGGAGTTTATTGCTCATTCAACTTTTTCATACGTGATGATTTGTTTAATCAGTGGTGAGTCAGGTATTCGAGCGATTTCCTCTTCTTCCTCAGCCTCATCGCTGCTCCTGATTTTGCACCCTGAAAAGTGTGTTCTAAGCAGCACTTTCAGTGGCTCCGATGATATTTACAAATCTATTTGAATTGTCCATGAAATCATGGGCAAGATTCATCGCATCGGACAAAATGCATCATACCGGACAAGGATGGACATGAGTACGAATGGGCACGAGGTATTCTGTTCGAATATTTGTAAACAAATTTCTGAACAGACTTTGACTATTCGTCTGGGAAGTAATTTCCCAAGTTGCTCGACGAAACGTTCGGCGAGAATGTAATTTCGGTATTACAGAGACACAACTCTCTGGGCTCAAATTGCAAACTCAAAGCTGTAAGTTCTATCGTAGTCTTGTACCTTTTATAATTGTATATTTGTGCGTTTTGCAGGTACACTTCATCGGACCATTTATATTTTCATTCAAGCTTCGTGGGGATGAATATTGTGATGTATCTATGTAGTATGTATGTCTAGGAGAATCATGATGCTTGGTGTAAGATAATTCTTCTACCACGGCTTTATAAATACAAAACCGTAATCACTTTTACCCCATATTTACTCTCGGGGGCTATAAAACCGCCAGAAAACTTGTGAAGCTTCTGCTGTGCGGAGTTGTTGGTTCAAATCCAGGTGCAGAGTTGTTGGTTCAAATCCTCGTGCAAACGAAGACTGTGCACCGAGCCTTCAGTTAAGTAACTAGGTACCTGGGTAAAATCAAAGGCAGAGTGAGTCGTCCGACTTTTCATCTCTCCTTTCCTTTACAATAATTCCGAAACGTCTCAAACGCTGTAACAAAATATTTGAACCAAATCGAAAAATCTTTTGTAAAATTTTAGGGATTTCATAAATGGTCTGCAGCTCTTATCATTTGCCTTAAATTATGTTTATGTATATCTCCCGCGAGATAGTTGATCGGAGTAAGTGTAAATATTGGGAAGGAAACCAAAAAGTTTCACTAAACTTCATTTTGTAAAAAAAAAAAGCAATATCCTTGTAGAATGAAAGGTTTAAAATCGGTACGAAGGTCACATTATGACAATGTCTTTTGATATTACAGGAAGAGAACTACCATTGAATTGACCCCTGACTCAATTTAAATGCTCATAGTAAGGCAAAATAAAAATATCTTGTGTAATGAAAGTGCATCCGAAGCTGAAGCCTGGTGTAAAGGCAAAATAACGTCTCTTGCTGCTACCATTTATCGAAGAAAATGAGAACCTGCACACCTTTTTGGTCCAACAGTTAAAAAGATGTTACTGCTTTTTATATTAATACTGGTCTGAAAAATAAAAATTATAGATTTGATACTTCTGAGTGGGGATTTGCTTAAAAAAAAAAAAGGTATTATCTTTGGGGGTAAATCGTGGAAGCTAAGAAAAAATCAGGAGGGGGAGGGGGGGTGTCAAGTTTAGGAAAAAATTATGAGAGCTCGGAAAAAATCAGGGGACTCTAAAAAAAATTCTGAGATTCAAAAAGACAATCACGGTACCTTGGCAAAAATCAAATGACTCTCGAACAAATTCCATCGGATCGAGGGCCTGTTTATAGGCTGTAGCTGATACAATTGTTACGAAACATTTATTTCCTATTTAAAAGACAAATGCTTAGAAAAATCTAAAAAAAACTAAAACTATTGGTCGTAAATATTTTATTTTCAAGAAAGAATCAACTCCATTCTAACTTGTCTCACCACGATTTTATAATTTAGAAGTGTGATAGTATGGATTAAAAATACTGCTCTAACAATTTAATGCATGCTTTCAAGGCAATTAGACTGTAATTGGTGGAATTTTTTTCGTTCATCGTCGGGAGCTCTTTCCATTGCCTAGCTGATGTCAGTTTATATCTTAAATGAACACATCGACGTACTTAAATAACTTTGCGCATATCAAATGAATCCTAATGTAAACAATTTAAAATTTTATTTTTGCATTACCGTACTTTGGACTGCTTCGTTCACCTGCTGTTCGAGGTTTCTTTTTTGTTCACCTGGTGATTCTAATATATAAATGTATTTCAAAAAAATCGCATTAATCTGTTTAATTATGCAGATGTTGATGCAGCTGAGATGATGCGCAAAGCAAATTTAAAAATCTTATCTAAATAATAAAATAATTAGTTATACCAAAAGCTCATACTTAATGGAGTAGATGAAGTAGGGAAAATTGTATATTTGATGTCGTTACAGGAGTAATTTTATGAGGTATGATTAGGAAAAGCTTTGATTTTTATTAAGCTTTGGTCTATCAGCTCGTGTAGTATCGTGGATGTAGTACTGAATTCTAGTCTGTGGGGCCCCTGGTTCGAATCCAGGTTCGACTGGAGACCACGCACCAAGCTATGAGTTAACCTAGCTCTGAATATATACCTGAGCTAAATCTGGGCTAAAGTGAATCTTGCAATCGTACACACAGTGATTGTAGAATTTGTGAATGAAGCTCTCTACCAGCTTCAACCATTAGATCCGCCAAAGTTTGTCATGGCATTACTTTACTATTTAGGGCCAAAATAGACGAGCGGAGCTATCGCCGCGTTTTTCCGCCGAGCTTTTGAGCTTGCAAATGGAATACATGTGTTTGTATGAAGCAAACTATACGAGCGCGATTTTAGCTGCGTGTTAAATCCATACAATTTCAAAAGCTCGGCGGAAAAACGCGGCGATAGCTCCGCTCGTCTATTTTGGCCCTTAGAGTTTATATATTATCGTTCTAAAATATTAAAAGTATTCTTTGCGCTGACATTATTTATACTTCCAAATGTCACCCAACAACTTGAACTTCCGATAGCAATAAATTATCGTAAAATTTAAAATACACCTGCCAAGGTCACGTTGTAAAGGTTCGAGATTACATGGTCAGCACGGACTTTACCAGCTTAAACTCTATCGAATCTATTTTTTCCAAATTTTCAGAAGGATATCTATGTTCACAGTTGGGTATCAGTATACGCAGCAGAAATCTTTTAAAGTGATACACCGTAAACTTTAGTAATGTTGATCCAAAGTGTTACTTAATTTACAATATTCTCAACCGAAAACGCAGTGTGATAAATAGCTTAGAAAATAGTCGAAGAAAGAAATTTTTGTATGTTCAGTATTCACACGATTTAAATCCGATCGTTGATTGCATTTTCCTTTCGAACTTACTGAAGGAAAACCTATGTAAATGGCAACGACAAAAACAGTAACAAGCGACAGTGACAGAGGAACAATTCATAATGTCACGCAAGCGACGGAAAATAATAGCATGGCGTCGTCAGTAGGCCATAGTAACGATCACCAAACAAAAAACAATAACAACGTTAGTAAATCCAATACGATAGCTAGTCACAATGCGTTTGCTGAGGTTGGGATTGAGGCCTCGGAAGCAGTACATGACGTTTTCTCGAAGCAGTTTGATGCTTCGATGGACGATCTGGAGCGTGGTGTTCATAGTTTTGATTCGGACAGTGACTTCTATTTAACAGACGATCTGCTCTCCGATCACAATAGCCAACCTCAATCGCAAAAAGTCCCGCAGAAATCGAAAAGAAAAGTTCGAGTCAAAGATACAATACCGTTTGTAGATGATGACGACGACGATGAGGAAGAAAATAATGCGGAAATAATAGCAACTATGAACAGCTACCCACAGCTGTTGCCTGTTGACATGATAAATAACAAGTTGATGCTCTTCCGGCCGTTTTCATTACCCTTTCAAGAACGACGTCGCCTGTCACAGTGCAGAGAAGAGGATGAGTTCGAAGAGTCCAATGATAAATCCTCCCACGGTCATGCCGATAGACCCTCAAAAAGTGATAAGCTACAATTGGACGTCGCCGCTGCAAATCGAACGCGCACTGTGTCGTCTAGTGATACTGCACCCGATTCACCTTCAACTGTGGTCAAAGGTAAATTCACTGTGACCAGGACAATGGAGGAACCTGAACCACAACTGCGCAAAGAAACTGAACATTTGCGGAAAATGACGCCACGTCAGAATGCAGCCACCATCAATTTCCCCTGTAGTGCTGCAGCATATGGATATTCATCGGTGAAAGGACTATTTTCACCGCAGGGCAAACTTTTGCCGCATCTTGATAAACAGTTTTTCGATACATCACTTATAGAAATACGTTCGCCAAAAGATAGTGCGAAATCACTGAATGATACGGATGGTCCGCGTCCTATCGATGATATTTGGCAGGTGAGACCGAAACATGGACGTAAAGCGGCAGCAGATGAGAGTTCGTTTAGTAGTCAGGAGGAGGTAAGTTTTGATGTAGCCTTGCGAAATTCAGTCAAAAGTTAGGAGCCTTAATCATTAAAAATTTATCTAAAAACGTCAAAAATAGATTTAGATGAAGTCTTGCGTTCGCATTTCAACAGCAAGTAATTGAGTAATATTTTGAATGCATGGAATAATTTCACAAAATCGCTAGATCGCTTAAAACAAATATTTTATTGCCATAAAATATATGTCATATCATAGATTTATCAAAGTTAACAAATTGACTTTGCCATTTCATAAGTCTAATTGAGACTTTATTACTGTCATATAATTGCATATGCGATCCAGAAGCTTTCCTTTAATTGAGAAACCAAAGCTACTGGATTAGATATATATTTGAGCAGTTAAAATAAAATACCTAGAGTGGATTTTGATAAGGTCTCATAAAAACAGAACACTTGTCACGATAATATTGGTGCTTTGAGTTGGAACCGAAATAGAAAATAATAAATTTCACTTAGTTTACGTGTCAATCCACACTAGCAACACAATATCCAACTCTTTGCTTCGAGTTGCGTTATGTTACTCTTTCCAAGACCTTACCCACTATCTAGTACAGTAAACGAAAATCCACCTTTGCAATCTAATCAGCTAATGAACTTGACACGGTGACTCGTGTAAACACAAACGGAAGTGTGTAAGCGAATCCATCGAACCAAGCAGCCATTTATTAAATTGACCTATTTCACGCTTGAACGACGTCTGTATCGCATACGCCAAGAGACGATAACATTTTGCTACTGTGCTAGAAAATGGCTTACCTTATATATTATGAATAACTACTATCGTATTTCTGTAATCGATCTTTCTCACATTTCCGTTTTTTCTGTATCGTTTTAGGATAAAGATGCTGCAACAAAAGCACCCGGAGGCCCAAGACCTTCCAGTGCACCGATTGAAAACAATGCAAAAGCCGCTAGAAAAGAATCGAAACGATTGGAGAAGGAGGCGAGGTGGGTTTGTTGTTTTGAATTTAAGTTGAGCTAGTGGATGATATAGCAAGATTTTTAGTGATTTGCACAGATAGATGAAACAGAAAATCTATGATTTTGATTTGTCTTTTTTCTCCTTGCTATCCTTTCATTAATGTACATTTAAATGCAATGAAACCGAAAAATTCAAAGAATTCCAAACAACAGAAATGCTGACCGAGCGCCTTTTGGGATTAGAAAAACATTCTATTCAAAGGTTAAAGTTACTCTCGCTAAAAAAAACAAGTCGTTTTAAATTTCAAGCTCATCGCTATATATCTTCGAGTCAACTCGAAATCCATCCATTACTCTTCTAAAAAGTACCTTCAGTATATATCTGAAAACAAATTTAAATAAATATTTATCCGAATTTAACACCCCATATCTAATTCGTTCTCTTCATATTTCATTTTAGGCGTCAAGAAAAAGAGGCTCGTCGCGTTGAAAAAGAATCCCGAAAAGCGGAACGTGAAACGGCACGTCGGCTAGAACGCGAATCAGCCAAACTAGAAAAGCTCAATCGTAGTAATGTGGAGAAGATGACACGAAGCACGGAACGCGTAGCACCGCGATCGGGTTCGCTGGAACGTCGTAAAAGTGGCGAAGATTCGCCTGTCCTTAATCAGTCGACCGTGCACGGTATAGCAAGTCCGAATCGCCGACCTACCATATTCGATGTATTTAGGCCGCGAGCAAAAACATCGACGCGTCGCGATAAGGAAATTCAAAAATCGAGCAGTTCGGATAAGGATAATAGTAGTACGGCGAGTAGTACGCATAGTGGTTCGGGCGGTCTAATGCAAACAATGAAATCGGCCATGCAGCATACCGGCCTAATTGGCGGACATCGTCATCATAGTGGTAATAGTGGGACAGGAACTACAAATGCAGCACCAAAGTACAATAGGGACGGATCGGCTCATCCACATGGCGGAAGTGATGCTCAGGTATAGATAATTTACGGTTTAATGTTTTTTTTACTTAAATGCGTAGGTATCCAATCATTCCTAAAGCAGGTCATTGCGAGAATTGAAATATTACCTGAAAGATTCTTTAAATTCCATTGATGTCACCTCCAGTTTAAACTCAATAATCATTTTCCGATAACTAGTTAACAACCAGCTCTCTCAAAAACCATTCCTATGATGAATATCTACTAACGTAAACGAAATTTACCATTGTACTGCGAAATTATTCGAACCGTTAGTAATTTACTTGATTTGAAATAATGTTTGAAGAGTTTGTTTATTGAAACTAGACGAAACACACATGACTTCTTGAATTGTTGTAACTTCATAATTGTTTAGATTCTGCGAAAATAATTGCACAAACAGTATCATAATTTGAACGAAGTGTGTAGATACAAAATTTATCAGTATTTCGATTCAGCATTGTTTTATATTTGTGCAATAATGAAAACTTACAACACCGAGATTGTGACGCATACTGCACACAAAGTGAATCATTTTTAAGTACATGTACGCTTTCTGTGAAAAATGACACATCAATTTTGGGTTTGTTTTTTGCGAAAACGACTAGGTTCCTCACATGAACTTGTTGACTGCAACGCAAGTATTTTTACTTTTAGATAGAGGTAGTTTTCGTTGGTTAGATAGAATAAAATCAACTAAAACCGTCAAAAAACTAATTTCTTGATAAAGTAGTTAAAACTATAAATAGTGGCTATAACGACATCGAAGGAACGGTATAGTTTAATTGTTGTAGGTTGGCTTACGGGCTGACTCTGGCACTGGGCCACTACATAAGCCAGTCCTAATTTTCGGTCTTTGCATGATGATCTGCTTTGATGTGATGAAAAAAATCACACCCAAAGTCAGCTTTCGTCATTTCCATACTTCAGCACTATCGGCCGCTAGGGTAATGGCTAGCAGTGGTCCATTATGGGTGGTAAAGCAGCGGAAACATAAATGTTGTTTCTTTATCATCTTCATCTGCTTGACCTCGTCTAGTTATTCCCTCAAATATGCCTTCATCTGCCAAACGTTTTGTAGCTACGACATTATTATTATCAGCGCTAATTAAGTCTGCCTATGCACATAGTTGCTCTAAACGTAAGAGAAATGCTTCCTTTAACGGTGCTGTATGATCGCAAACTCTGATTTCACCTATATTGACAGAAAGTTTAAAACCACTGTGCCTGCAACAGTTTGCTATATCATTTTGGGTAACTCTTCCTCACAATTTTGCGATGAGTAGAATAGCACCTAGTACAATAATGTCAATGTTATTGGCTTCATTCCTAAAATTGTGAAAAATTTTCATGATAAGCTGCTGTGTGTAAGCTGCTAATTGAAAGACCTCAACGACTTGATAACCTCTTCATCAATTTCCTGCAGAATAAATGTTGTGTTGGAGTACAGGAATGCCACTAAAATTGTCTGCAATTGTTTCCGCGGAACAACGATGCACAGTTGTCAACGGCCTCTAGCGATTTCAAAGGTAGAGCGTGGTAGTACGGCACCTCAGCTGAACCGAAGTCCCGAAGAGAGCCGGCCAAAATGATTATCAAGAAAAAAAAAACCAAGAAAAAAAACAAATATAATGCTCCTACAGCAGGGTGCCCTAAAAATAGTCGTGAAGGCCTCTATTCCGCATTAGCAGACCTTCCTCTAGTCCATACCCGTCGATTGCTGGTGGCGCGTGGGTTACTAGAAAAATGGATTGAGCTTGCTGATAGAAAATAAAAGGAAAACTACGGGCTATTGATCCGTCGAATTACACAATAGCCTCAATGAAAAACAGGACAAAAGAGAAGAAGCTCTGGTCCGTAAAGGTCAACCAAGATGTGAGAAATTGCATTCGCTAGGTAAGACAAACCTTAAAAATCAAAAGCATAAACATAAGAAGAAGTGCTTGGGTGCCCGAGTGAGAACCAATTGGAGGCAGACAGCCTCCGAATCCAGATGTTGTTAGGGCCTACACCACCCTGTGACTCCGGCTTAGAAAATAACAAATCCAGAATTAATTCTCTGAAACAGACTAACCCAGCCGAGCAAAACCTGAAAAGGAAATTATTTGAACCGTTAATAATTTAATTGAAAAAGAAAGGTTCCAACGAGCCATCGCCCTATAATGAGTAGTATTGGGTCGTCAGTCATATTGATATGTATTTGTATGAGTTACTAATTTTCAAATTTGAGGTGGTACAATGTCATACTTCAAATGAAGTGTCATGTTGCATTCCTTCAATTATCTATAAGTTTCCAGCGCCGCTGGCAGCCATACAGCCCCATACCATTACGCCGCCGCTACGGTATGATAGAACATTTATGCTAAGTGCTGGTTACGTTTTTTTTATAGATGGGGGATTTTTCATTATTGATTTTAGCATACTTCCACAAAAGATAAGATTTTCATATTTTGGTGAATGATTTAATAGAGTATGTAGTTTTTGAATTCGGCGTTAACTCAAAAATGAAAAAAATGTAGGTAAAACGTGCATACTTCTGAAACCACTTTGTCAAAATAGAATTTACAATGTAGATTAAAATTTTTAATGTAAATAAAAAGTTGTTCAATTTTAATCATCCCGCAAAAACAATTCCAAAACGTTTATGCAAAGGAGAGCAGTACTGTTACTAATCTACTAAACAATTTCCCAAAAATGGTAGCTAACTACCACCAAATTTTTTGTTTAAGTATCGTGCAAATCAAACTCAAAACTAAACTCGCATGCATACATTTTCGCCCTGTACAGCAATCGCTGTGCCTCAAGTATCACAAGTCAATCGCTTCAAAGCTTAGAAGCAATCGCTTCACCTCAATATGACAAAAAAAATGAGGTGGTACAAATTTGAAGCTTGAGGTGATGTGACATTTTGTAGCTGTGTATGGGACATTTGTCATGCATCTTGTATGAGTAACACAACACTAATAATGAGGCCAATATTTAATAGTTCACCCAAGAAATGGGAGATAATGATATTTCCTTGCGATTATATATTTGACATTACGCTTCTTCAAGAAACTTTTTTAAAACCAGGTAATCCGCTCTGTGTTACTTGCGTGCGATTGTTACTTTACTGTGTTACTCTGTGTTAATTGCAGGAGCGGCGGGACAGCTATTCTAGTAAGAAGAGATGCTAACGAGCATTCTATACAAATATCCAACCTTAAGGGAATATATGCAATAGTCGCTTACGGACCTCCAAATTCGCATGACTTCGCGGAAGACCTTCACAATTTCTTCAGGCACAAGGTTAATCAATACCCCTATGAGTTTCCGCAATCGATAAAAATCTTGATAATCCAAATCCAGAGATAAGCCAGCTTTACCCGAGCCCCTAGACTAAAACTGGAAGCAAATCGATTAACAAATGTAATTCGTGTTCAGATCTCTCAACTCGAAAATGAGAAGTGGGTATTGAATCTGAAAGTGGTTCATCCTGGGGGTTGTCCTAATATTTCAGGATGAAAAATAAGCTAATCATGTCACCAATTCATTCGACTACTGGACTAAAGTATAGTAAGCTCCAATTTCAGGAGAACACTTGCTCAGATGATGATCTTTTAGAAGAAGATTATATTGAGCAGACTGAATCAAATATTATACAAGACAGAAGATAGAGTGGGGATATAATACCTTCAAAATTCCTAGAGGAAGTAGATACACACAAAAAAAAAGAAAAAAAAAATTCCCAGGGCCAGATAAAATCATCAATCTCTGCCTTTTTCATCTACCAGACAATTTCTTTCAGCGGATCGTAGACACGATTAACGCCATTTTTTATCTGAAAAAATATCGCATTTGTTGGAAACTTATCACTATTATCGTTATTGGCAAGCCCAGCAAAGATTTAATTTTTCCATAGAACTGGCGACCCATTAGCCTACTGCCAAACACAGCCAAACTTATAGAGCACATATTTCTCTCCCGGTTAAAAAAATGTTGCGATTGTGAATTCCCAAATATCTCGTGTAATGCAGCACATAAAATCGGGTCTACACAAAAGGAGATTTACAGCGCTAGTTCTGTTTAATGTTACGCAAGCAAGCAATCAAGCTCTGAAACTTCAACTGCTCTACGTCTGCGTACCTTGAAACTATAAGCATGTTAAAACATCGCACTTCGCACATTCTTCAGTGTCCTTTGGGGGGTAAAGAACTTATACATTATAACATTCCACGAACTAAGAATTGATACAGTGGAAAAGTACATTCGTAACAGAGCACTTAAAATGTTTGACACATTTGACAGATACCTCAATAAGTTTCTGATAATCCTGAAAATTCGATATTCTCACCTGAAGCAACTCATAGAGTGATGCAGGAACGCTACACTCTACCATAAAATAAGTCACAGGATCGTCAATTTCAGTCTGAGCGTTAAACCGTACATTAGTAGAGTAAGAGGGCAAGAATCGCACCTGCTTCAGGAGACACACAATTCACAACCAGTTGGTCGACAGTGTAGTTTTATTTGTTTAACGAAGAAATCAATACAAATTAAAATAAAGTCATTGAGAAGAATCGCATAGAATCCACGGAATTAGGAACACAATCAGAGTTTTGAAATATAGTGTAAAGTTTGTTTTAGAATCAGTTCCTCAGCAACATGTTTGCTTAAGGATTTAGGGCTTGTTCCCTAGCTCAGTTTCGGGTAAATTTGTGCGCTCGCGAGATAGTTCTCCTTCCTGCAAGATGTTAACCGAACTTTTGCTGCTGGCGATTTTTTGCTTTGTGGTGAGAATTTGTGAAACGGAAATATGAAAGAAGACGTCACTTTTGGCTCTTCTTCTTGTTTTGTAAGTTTTTACCCAAAATCTGTTCTCTTACTTTTCGGGTATTCAGTCAATTTTCTCCCACCATAGAAGTAAGTTTTTCCCCAAAAAGTTTTGACCCGCGAACTAAAGGAACATAACTTTTGTTACGGAACATCTGTGAGCAACCGTTACCACAACACATTTTCCTACCCTGTCCAATTACCCTCGCTTGACATTCAGGTGCCAGCTAGTCTCCGATGTCGTAGGTTTTGGTCAGCGTTCTATGATGCGCGACACAACTAGGACTTAACCTATTTCTCGAAACATCCACGATACCGGTAACTAGCCGGCATCTGAATATCACGCGAGTGTAACTGGCCAGGCTGGAAAAATCTGTTATGACGGCTGCTCACAGCGTTCCATTAGCATAAAATTTAAATAAAATTATTTCGAATTACTGGTTTGCCTACGCGAATTTCAATTCTCGAAACCTTCACCTTGAATTTCGTTACTTTGTCTCTGGAAAATTCACAACATGCACATGAAACAAGTTTCAAACTTATTTACGTATAAATATGTGACATTTTGCATGTCATTTGTTTAAAATATGAAAATCGTATAATATGCATTCCTGTTTTCATTTCAGTACTATCATACAGTAACAGCAGTTCGTCGTGCGGATGTTTCGCGATCGCCAATGACCAAAGTAATGGATTTATTCCGACATCGTTCAAATTCAGCGGTATCAGAGGCTGATAAGCGGAAAGCGGTAAGTACCATTACGTTTTACGAATTAAAAATCAAATATGTATACGTTTTAGTGAATATGAAGAAATTATTTAGTTAAGGCAAGAACCGTTATTTAGCAAGTGCTCAAATGTAAGGTGCTTTTTTCATAAAAACAGTAATTCCATTCTAAGCCAGGGGGCGCTAATAGCGCTAAGGTGAACTGTGCTTAAGAAATATACCGAGAGTTCAGCTAGATAAGCTAATATTTTATGACAATTTGAACGGATTCTTTTAATTTATTATAAAACATGAATAATATATATTTGAGCTTATTCAATGCTGTCACTGAGGGCCATCAAAATCCCATCATGAGGCGATTGTCTATCGTAAAGACGTCAGGCTTTGTTTGCATATATTCAATTATAATAAATCGGAGTTGGTAGAAATTGATTTGAAGGCATTTAAGATATATTTCGAACTTTAATCTAATTTGATAATAACCGCTTGTATTGTGTGTGACATAATCACTTAAATGCATTGCGATTCGAACAAATTGAAATCATTTTAACAAATTACACAATTGAATTTACCTGATTCAATTTTTCTAGCTTTAAAACTTGAGAATTTTAAATATGCTAGTGTAAATCCACGCGAATTGAGCCCGGATAACTTCGTGGTAGGAATTGGTTACCGAAACGCGGGCCGAATTTCTATCGCCTGACTATGATAGTCGGCTACTTTTGATAGACGAACCCAAGGGCCAGAAGAGTCGATGGGGGTGTACGTTTTGGCTAGGAAGGGTTTGTTCCGAAGCTGTACTGCCCCTTGCACAGAGGAAGAAATTCTGTCAGACCCAGTTGGTCCTCACCTCAGTCCAAACGGTAGTGGATCTAATTCGGGTCACACGCTCCTTAGAGACGACGGCTTATCTAACACCGCCTGTCAAAAAGTCTCACCGGCGCTTAAAGTCGGACCTGGCATATGCAAACTACCCTGATGGAAAGGATTTGGTTTCTTTACAAGGGTCTAATCTAGTGTTTGAACTCTAGAGTCACATGTCTCGAAATCGTTCAGAGCCTCAAAGGTGCTTCGAGGGTAACCGACTGGGGACCAGGAAGGGAACCTGTCCCAATTGTTAAAGGTAACTAGAGAGAAACCGTAACCCACCGATTCATTCTAGCGTGGTGATACGACTCCTTAGGATAGTACGGTGACGGGAGAACGAACAAGGCAACTAACGGGAAACGTACATTGTGCCCAGTAGACGGCTGCCTGAGCACTAAAGGTGTAACTGGAGAAGCTGCCACTAAAGAACAGCTTGACTACATATAGTTGAAGAGGTCGCATCTGAACGCGGATATACTAGGACGTAAGTTCCTTGGACTGTTAGATTGGGGCGCCTCCAATACAGTGGTGAGTGAAGAGGGCTGGCACACTATGTAAGAACTAGGAGTGGAACACTTAAAGTCGGACCAACGGATCATCCGCATGGCTAACAATCAGATGTTCTCGATCGCAGGAACAGTTGCTATACGGTGAAGCTAAAAGGAAAGATCGATTGGCAAGATTTCATTAGACAGCTTGGGATGGTCCTGGCTTTGAGTGCAGAGAGCTGCGATCTCGTCAGTATCTTAGATGGAGAGTGGGCAGAACAGTCGAAACCAAAGAGCGATTTGGTGGGACGAAGACGCGGTGCTCAGACAGCATCTATGTAAGGAATTCTAGCGCATGGAGGATGGAATCGGGTGTGCATATCGAGTGGAGTATGTTATTCAAACCACCGCTTCATCGATCAAATAGCGTTACTATCCCGTCTCCCTCGCGGTCCAGAAACATATAGCTGAATGAGATACTGGTGCAGAGTATAGTTGAGCCGTCCTCAAGTCCCTGGACATCACTCGTTATCTTGGTCAAGAAGAAGGATTGCAACTACCGATTTGCGTCGATTACCGCAAACTAAACGCAATCACTGAGCAGGACGCCTACCCACTGCCATACGTCTCGGTCACACTGGGCAAATTGCGAAATGAATTGCGAATAACTGTCATCGCTTGATGTCAGGTACTCATGACAATTGAAGAAGTTCACGGCCGTGGTTTATTTCAGTTTCGACGGATACTCTTCCGACTTTAGAGTGCACCAGCGTGATAGCGTCTTACCGACTAAGTCTTAGGTCCTGATCTCGAGTCCTACGTATGTACCTACGTCTAAGATATTATTATGATCACACAGGACAAAATTTTGAAAGAGGTATTTAAATGCCTGAGGCAAGCCGGTCTCATGTTTCCAAAGACAAGTTAAAATTCTGCCGATCTCAGCTAAAGTATCTGAGGAACGATGTGCATAAATTCGGTCAAGGTCAAGAGTGTGTTCAAAATCCCATCCTCAAGTAATCTGAAAGGCGTCAGGATCATTCTCTCGTATAAACTTAAAGAGATATTATTCGGCAATAATATCCCTTTGAGATGATGCATAGTAAAAGAAAGGATTATCTCGTATTCGATGCTCTATCTATAATGCTACCCAGAGAAGAGCTGAGGGAGTAAAGGCGGTTATTCGTGAGACGCCATACAAAAGAAGGTAGAGGAAGCGCCCAAACGCTATGCGGATTGACGGGAGGTGAATGGAGTTCTGTGGAACGTCATGCCTGGATGTTATCCAATGCTCGAGGGTTACGACGGGGATAATGGAAGAGGATAATGACTAAAGCGGAAAAGAAGGTTATTAGAGCAAAAGTTTGGCCAATATAAGTATGCCTTGAGGACCAATAACCATGAGGTGACTCAAGTCACGACCTATTTCTTCAATTTCGGACGGGGTATGTTGACGTTCCACGAGGATAAGGAACCACCGGACGAGATCCAATCTACGTTAGGACCCGAGATTAGGGCTGACGAAGTCTCAAAGGTGCGCGAAGCTGCTCGACAAATCGCGCAAGACAGAAAAAATGTGACTTGGTTTTTGAAGTAGGAAATTTGGTTTGACGGGAAAATTACACGATTTCAGATGTGGCTAAATTTCACTATGTGAAATTTGCACCGCAATATTTTGATTGATTAAGGGGCGGGTATCAGGGTGGACCTACCTCTTGGTTGTTGGTAAGGGTTGCATGGCAGTAGTTTGGAACGCGAACCCGACAAGAACCTCAAAATGGAGTAATAAATTTTGGAAATTAGTCAATGCTTTATTTTGTGGATGTGAATGAATTTAAAATAATTCAAAAAAATAATCAAACAGTAAACGATTCAAAACACTTCCGTCATTCAAACATTACAAATGTTATTAATCATGTCATACGATAAGCCTGTTGACCTACATTGTTTTTTATTTTTGTTTGAATTTTGCGGGCTATAAAATCTGTTTGGCAATCTATTTTCGACAAGCAAATTGATTGTTTATGAAAATAATTCCGATGAAGTCATCTCAGCGCAAAGTGATATAGCCGGTTTTTAACCTCTGTTGTTTTGACGCCAGATACCTAAGCATATCAAATATATATCACACACATCGTTTTGCTAATTTTTGGCAAGTTTATGTCACTGTCATATTAATCGTTTAGCTCTCGTCGAATCGCGTATTCGATATTAATGTCGCGGGAAGCATCGAAAAAATAAAAATAAAGATTCAACAGAAAATTATACGTATAGAAAATCTATGCCAGCTCTATATAAGAGTTTCAATTTTATATGCTTCTTCAAATTTTATGTTTGATCTTTCTCTATGCGTTGGCGATTTTCTTTCTTTTAAATCTGTTTGTGTCTCGTTAGCCAACACGGACTAATCGAGTGCAAGTATCTTGAAAGCTAATTATAATCATTAAGAATAGCTTGTGACATTGTAGCTATTAAGCGAAATCTTGGATAAAGTCATATTAAGTGGGAAATATTTTGTTTAATGCGCAGACAATTTCATGTGTTTGTATGGAAAATACGCTACAATTTCATTTTTATCGGATTAAAGAATTTAATTAAGATGATGAATGGATTGTCGCCAGTATGTTGTTAAACGTAAGAATGAATATTGAAGAAAGACATGTTTTTGCACAAAATGAGGGTAAATAAGTGTAAAGGATGATTACGGAAGATTGATGAGGTCGGAAAATGAGAGCAATGTTTTTGCTATCGATGTTATTGGTAATTAATGATAGGTAGGTTTTTTTTAATGATCGATTTCGAGTAACTGAGTTTTACCTTTAGTTCAAATGTACTGAGATATTACTTGAGGTAATTATTAAGAAGGTCAGGGCCTTTTTTCAGAAGGTCAAGTAGTTAAGTGAGATTGATATCATAAAATAAGTGTTACTAGTGTTTTAAACTATAGATTTGTGTAAACTAAGAATTAACATTTTGTACAAAATAATTATTCAATTCATAATCGAAAGGTCTAATACTATCGCATGTGGCTCGAGCCTCAAACTTATCATCACACTTTCTGATAAATGTTCACTTAAAGGCTGCTTTCCGCCTGACCGAGTGCAAAAAAAGATCATAAGCGAAATCGATACTCATATATGTCCGCTGGTCATAATAAACGGCATCTAAAAACTACACTTAAGTTAAACGAAGGTGACGACGATAAGCTAAATAAATGTTGAATGTGTTACGATTGTGCTAATAAGTAGCCGACAGATAAGTGTTGATTCGTGGACAATTGAAAAATTTGGCACCTAAAGAGTGTAGATTTTCCAGTATTGCAAGTAATTAGATTATGAATATTATGCTATAAATAATCATAAACGAACTACGAAATATGCGTAAGCTAGTAGCTGATAAGATAACCTTGATCATGGAGTTTAGTTTTGATTTCTTTTTATGACGAATGGTGATGCTCTTCTGTGAATATTTACTGCAGCAAGTTTGGGCCAGTTTCAGTTTACTTTTCATAACATATTAAGGTTTACTGGATGTGAATAACTCTCGAAATGCTGGTGCATATTTTTACCTTCAAAAGCTAGTTTTTCAAATTGATGTATCTTAATTCGCTATGATACTTGCTTGATATGATACTTGATACTTGCTGAAACTTAACCGTTTAATCGATTAATATTTAATATGAATCTATTAATCTTTAAATAGCTCTTTGAGGAAGCTTGTTTATTTCGGTCCTTCGATATGTTTTTGCAATTTAATTAATAAAACGGTCATTAAATCTCTTATCCCCTGGAGAATTATCAACAAAACATCTTTTATTGCTTGTAAACACCCCGAAAACCATTAGGCGATCTAATCCAGTGATCGATGTTGATCTTGGCAATGCGATGTTGGTGTTAATTTGCAATAATTACTTCCACTCTGGCCGGTTTCGAGAGGCTTAATGAACGGAACAGATCACAATTATCTAGGTTGTAGATTTAGAGTACTCTCAATCGAAACGAGTGTTGATCAGTGTTCGGAAATGACATATGTGCTTTGATCATGATCTTGAGTTAAAGTTGCAATGTTAAATGTGTGATTGCCCGTATAGTATAAGCGTATGATTGTGTTTGGTTGAGTTAACGAAAAATATAGATATATAATTAGATTCCATTTATATTTTTTGACTATGGTTAAATGCATATTTTTTGAATCCATTTATTCTGTTTTTAAAATTATTTGAATGGAGCTCAAACAATTTTCACTATAATAAATCAAATACTCACAAGCTCTGTCTAAACATATCACTGTCACTGGATTTGGCAATATTCTTTAGAACCGCATCGACCTTTGTTTCTAATCCTACCGTTCAATGTTCATACCATATCTGATCGAAACAGATCACGTCCACGGTTGTGAAAATCTCTAGAACACAGAAGATGCAATTACTAATGTCGTTGACAAAATAAAACGCGTCTCAGAATTGAAATTCTCATATTTCATTTACGATTCGCCTTCACTGTTCATATTAAAATTTTGCTACTCGTATAAATGTGTTGTTTGTCATCTTCGGTCGTCGGAGATGACAATATTAAATCTACTACAAGGCTTTCCACAATCTCAAGTAATATTATAGGAATCTTAAAGAAAAAAAGTGAAACTGAAATGAGGTCATAAAAATAGCAGCAATAACAGCAGCAAATCGACTGCTTGGTTGCTTGTGTCATTCACATTAGCTGCCAGCGATAAAATAACAGACCTAGTTTCAATACGTATCTTTGTATCTTTGCGTTTTTTTCTCATAAAGTACACGATTTATTTGAATTTGGTTTTCATTTCTCGGCAAATTTACAAGTGTATTGTAAGATATTTGCGAAGAGAATATTCTGGAATTGCGGAAAAAGGAATAGATCCACAGCCTTTGAATGTATTCGTACCACAAAGCAGATATTGAAAGTATTTCGATTTATTTGTGTTTAGATATGATGAATAATTTATTAGAAACGGCTTGTACATAATGCTGACTTCAAAGAATCCATTAAAAATTGGAAATCTTAAAAATAATCAAAAGTATTTGGTACACTTTTAACAATATATCTAAAAATAAGATCTTAAAATTGAAATCTATGGTTATTTATGAATTTACTAACGGATTTTTATTTTGGTATAGTTAAGAATATTTTATCAGTAGAATTAGATTAGAATCACTTTCATCGGAAATTGTTTTTAGTTGAGTAGAATTTCGTTAAAAAAATTATGTTAGGCAATTTTTACATTTTACAAAGGGTTACTTTATAAAAAAATTACATATCTATTGCTGGTTTCTTTTTTGTTAAAAGCGAAAAAAATGTCAGCAGGGTATGTGATATGCTCGTTTTTTTCTGCGTCTGCTTGCCGTTACTGCAGTGTTGCCAGCATATTCATAAAAATAAATATAAGTCATTTTGCATATTCGGTTTTTTGTGTTGTGATTTGTTGATAGAAAGACAAGGTATTTATTTATGTCACGTCACGTCAGAGCGATGGACAAACCAGGTGCGATTTATTATGAAAAAAAAAATCCAGGATGAAAAAGGCTCACAGCTACCATAGTGCTTTAATTTGAGCAGAAGTAACACAAGATTAACGGAGTCAAATGCTTTTGAGAAATTTGCACAGATAGCATCAATTTGGCATTTCCGATGTAAAGCCACTGCATGAGAAAATTCAATGAGGTTGGTAGATATGGACCGACCTTCAACAAAGCTATGTTGCTGAGAGAATCATAAATTTTATTGAACACCAAACGCTCAATGATTTTGGAAAGGGAGAGAAGAATAAAGATCGGGTGATGATTTGAGGCGAGATTGCGTTCAACAGATTTGAATATAGAGTAAATGCTTGGCAGCTTCCAGGAAGAAGAAAATTTGCCAGCTCAAAGACTAATATCAAATAAAATTGATTGGGGAACACATAAGAAAGATCCCAGATTTTTCACAAAAAAGTTAGGAATACCATTAGGGGCAGAAAAGCAATTGAAATCAACAGAAATTATGAGGCATTTAAGAGGACTAGTCACTTCAAGAGAATAAGTCGAAAGTGAAGAGAGATAACGAAAGCTATAAAAAAAGTGATAAGAAGGAGGAATGAATTAGTCAGAGTATCATTATCGTCATCATCGGCGCTATAACCGGGGTTCGGTCCTGGCCTGCGTCAACAAATGTTTCCATCGGTCCCGATCGCGAGCCGATGTCATCCAATTGGGCACCCCTAAACTCCGAGCGTCCTGGTCAACGCCATCTCTCCAGCGCAGGCAAGGTCTTCTACGCTGTCGTCTGCCGTGAAATCTGCCGCAAAGGGTTTTCAGAGTAGGATCTTCTTCGCTCATTCGAGCTAGTTGTCCCTGCCCACCGGAGTCTACCAAGTTTTATCTTAGTAATTATATCTGCTTCTAGACAAATAGCATACAACTCATGTTTGTAGCGACTCCGGAATCTCCCTTCTTCACATATGGGGCTAACGATTCTCTGTAAGTCTTTCCCCTTGAACGCGGATTAGAGATCAGAGTGTCTTTTGCTGAACACTCAAGACTCGGATCCATACGTGAGTACTGGCAGGACCATGATCTTGTATAGCAGGAGCTTTGATGCTCGAATGAGATTTCGATATTTGAAGAGCCTTGACAGACTGTAGTAGAATTTGTTGGGTTTGAACAGCCGCCCGCATATTTCTTCGGCCATGTTGTTATCGGCTGCTACAATTGACCAAAGATAGTTGAAGTATGGCACTACTTCAAGCTCATGCTCAACTACCCTGATCAACTCTAGATCTTCTGCCTGCAGATACTGTCACCATCTACTTGGTCTTTTTTTTCATTTATGTGTAGCCCCAGTCTTTTTGCCGTTCACTCAATCTGGATGCAGGATTCTCGAAATGCTAGTTCGGATCTTATCATCTGTTTAAGCCAGTATCTAGATGGACTTGTTGACTATTATATAGTGCTTCTCGTTGACTTGCCAGAGTCTGAGATTGCTTTCTCCAACGCCAGGTTGAAGAGGAGGCAGGCCAGACCATCTATTTACCGGAGACCACTGAAGATGTTGAACGGTATGGATAGCAATTCGGCTATTTTAACTTGGCTTGTTACATTGATCATGGTCAACCTACACAATCGTGTCAGTGTGTTTGCTTTATACAGTTCTACCCTGACTATGCTATCATAGGCGGCGTTAAAATCTATAAATAGATGGTATAGCGGAATATTGAATTCCAGACATTTTTCTATCGCCTGCCTGAGAGTAAAGATCTGATCAATTGTTGATTTGCCTGGGATGAAACCACACTGATATTGTCCGATAATGGTTTTAGCGTATGGGGCTATCCATTCTTGCAAGATAGAGGAGAGTGTCTTATAGGAAGTACTTAACAATGTTATATCCCTATAGTTGCTGTACATAGTTACATCTCTTTATTTATGTATGGGGCATATTATAACTTTGGACCAGTCTAACTTCATGAATTGCTTGGTGAAATGTGGATCCTCCATATTTAATCAGCTCAGCTGGTATTTGGGACTTTGTTAAATTTCTGCGGACTTATGGCTCTTCGTACCTATGCTGTGCTTGGTGGCGGCAGCATAAGGTCTTCTTCTTGCATCGGTGGAGCCTCCAATTCTTCGTTGAGCTGACCGTTTAGAAATTCACTAAAGTGCACTTCCCATCGCTCCAGAATACCTTCAGGATCGGTGATCAGATTACCCTCTCTGTTCTTACAGTACGTGCAGCATGGTGTGTACTGCGTCATGTTTTAGACTATTTGGAAGGAATTCCGCGCCTGGTGCGAACCTCGCTCTCTAGTTCTTTCTATTTCACATATTAGGTATTTTTTCCAGAGGATTTTAAGGAGCAAAAAAAAGATCAAATGTTTTTAGAGCCACTCGAGATAAGAGAAGACTCAAATTGCGAAAATTTTCAATGCACACCAAGTTGTGCTTTCATTCTTGGCAGCAACTCGTAAACGAGAAAAATCAGTATAGTCTTAATCTGAATGAAAAATTATAAGTTCAATTTGGCAGCATTTTTACAATCAAGAGCGCGTTTAACTCTCTCGCTGAATGTGTGTGAGATGATCAATTCGATAAAAATAGTATAAAATGTCTTAGCTGCAGTTAACTCGATGTCAAGTCGTCGAAACAAGCTAAACCAATTGATTGAATCCAGATCAAAAGCTAGGTAGTTTAGGTGGTAAAGGGGGCTGCCGGGTACCCGGCTAGGATTAGACCGTCAGTTTGGGCCCATTTGCCACCCTCCGCTGACTTATTAGAGCTGCCAAGTGACCGCATCGCCAAACTGAATCAGCTGACTCATCGTGATGGTACTAGTCACCAACTCTTGAAATTCGTAAGAACCAAAAATCTTGAGGTGTTTATTGTTTAGGGCCGAACAATCGTAGAGAGTATTTTTGATGGTATCTTCTTCCATTTCGCACCTCTTACATAAATTGATAGATGTCAGTCCCATTTTGTTCGCATGAGCAACCCGACCGTCGTTCTCAAGGGGTTTCTGCAGAGCTTGAGCAGTTTCCTGCTTTTGCTTAGATCAGGTGATGGCCATAACGTTCTGGCTACCCTGCAGTCCATCTTGTTTTCATATTCGGACTTTAGTTTGGCCCATATGGCAGCATCTAGTTTGCTTGTGGTGACAGCAATTGACTGTGATACAATGATACAGGGGCAATTACTAGCTCCTGAAACTTTCCTCGTCAATTCATCGGATTTTTCGTTGCCTTTGACCCCACTATGCCCTGGCACCCACATAACCCGGATAGGAATATGCCTTGCCTTTTCATTGAGAGCCACTCTGCAAGCGTTGACAGCTTTTGAAGAACATCTGTAAGACGCAAGAGTGAGAATGGCTGCCTTGCTGTCGATGCAAATCGTCGTTAGTTTTATTGATGCTCCGCTAATAGACTCAACTGCCATGCGTATAGCTTATACTTCAGACTGAAAGACAGTAGCATGGTCCGACAGCCTACATCGCAGGTTAAGACACAAATTCGTAGAAAACACGCCCGAGCCAACTCCTGTGTCCGTCTTTGACCCGTCCGTGGAAATCCAGACATCACCACTGGCGGTAGTATTCTTTTTCTTCCAGTCTGTTCTTGACCTGGAAATCCCTACCAGGATGTATTATTTTGCTCATGTGGTCCGTGGCTTCCGCAATGAGCCCAAATCTTCTGCGGCATTCGTTGGGGTGATTCTTAAAGCGCCCGTAATATATATGCAAACTTATCTTTGCAGTCTTGCTAGCTCCTTGATGTTGGCTTTACTCTCCGCTGCCTTCCACCACGCGATCGCTCCATACACCAACATCGGCCTCACTATACAGGTGAATATGTAGTAAGCTGCCCTAGGTTTAAGTGCTGCGCGAGCAATACTTATTCTGTGCTTCACATTAGCCCCCAGTTCAGTTTCATGTCTAGTATAGTAAGGCCCAAATATTTAACACTATTCCGTTGAGGCCTGTGTTTTCTTGTGAAAAGTACAAGTTCAGGTTTTGCCGGGTTTACCCTAAGATCGACTTTTCTGGCCCAGATTTGGATATGGTTCAGCGCCGATTGCTTTGTGGGAATGCACCCCTCACAATTACCACAATTTCATCGACATACGCCACCACCTCAAAGCCTTTGGCCCATAAATTCTCCAGTATTTCGTTGACTGTCAGGATTCAGAAAAGGGGAGATATATTCCCTTCTTGTTGTGTTCCGGTTCCGACTATTCTCTCTGCTTTGGCCTCCAAAAAGGTGTCCTCAATCTGCCTATTGTTGAGCAAGTCCGATGCCCAGGTCGCCAGAGTTTTATCGACTCCATATCGAAGCAAGGCATCGATGATACTCGCAACAGTGAGATTAGTGAAGATCCCCTCAATGTCTAAGAAGGCTTCCAACGTGAATTCCTTTTACTGTACGGGTTTTCCTATTCTACCGACAACATTGCGTAATGTCGTTTCTACTGATCTGCCACTAGATACGCGTGTTGATCGACACAGATTCTCGCGACATCCATTGAGCTCTTGATGTGTAGATCAACAAGCCTCTTTGGGGTTTTGAGCAGAAACGATGTTAAGCTAATTGGTCTAAAGCCCTTCACGTAATGATGTTTCAACCTACCAGGTTTCGGAATGAAGACCACCCTAGTTTTTGTCCATTGCTCGGGTACTATCCCGAGGCAGAGGCATGCGGTAAAAATACGCTGCAGGCTGGGGATGATGGTCATGTCAGCTTTTTGAAGTATGATGGGCGATATCTCATCAATCTCTGTAGCTTTGTAAGGTCGGAGTGTGCCTATATCCCATTCAATCTTGATATCATCTACCACTTCCTTGATCAGCTGCTCGGGCGGCCGGTGGGTTACTCGAAAAACGTCTTCACGCGGCGCTGTGTAAGCCGATTCCGGGAAGTAAGTTTCTAGTAGCATGTCCAAAGCTAAGAGGTCAAAATTAGTTTTTTAAAAATTAAAACGCCGTGTATTTGAATATATAGTGCGGTTAGAAAGGCTAATGACTATATTTACATCGGGGTAAATTATGGTGAGCAGGGTTCGTATAAGGCGTTGAAACAAAAGATAATAAAAACAAAGAAGGTTCGATGTTGGAAAGGATGATGTGCAGGAATTTATTCTTAATATAAATTGGGAAAGCGAGCAAGAAGAATGGAAAGATGATAGAGCAATAGATATATTATTGTAAGGTACAGTACGGAGAGAACCAGAGTCCCGTAGAAAAAAAGTTGATATTTAGGTGAGAAGATTGGTCAGGGACAAATTGTTGAGGCAAATAGAAAATTTGGAGACAAATGGAAGATTTGCAAGGAATATATGTTGAAGCTACAAAAAATGGGGATTTAATAAACGGAGACACACAAACTGCAATGAATTCAACAGGATGAATGGAAACGAAATCAGCGCAGAGTTGACTTTCTACTAGAGTGAACGTGAAAAGCCACAGGACTGTTCAAGACATTCCCCGCACTAAAAGGGTCATAGCATCGCTGATCATATGAATCATTAATTATTAGAAGACGTTCAGATAAATTACACAAAGGAAGTAAGCACAAGAAAGAAGTAAATAACCATGAAGTTGTTAGTAAAAATATTGCGAATTTATTCAGTATTCTCATTGATAGCTTCCGAAAATTTATTGGACACATTAATGGGTTTCTTGTCTAGTTTTAAGCAAACGGTGGTGATTTTGAATCGATTACGGTGAAAATTTAAACGCAACATGGATCATTTTAAATAAACCGCACAAAGCATTTGTTTAAATTAATCCATCGCATATGAACTGCCGCTTATTCAAAATTCAAATCATTTCTCAAAAATCTATTATGGAATAAACAACCATAAACTAATTTTTCATTCATCGCTAGCAAATTTTATACAAAAATTATTGTTGCGCAATAAATACACGTTATTTTTCGCCCGACACCGGATTACATTCGCAGCGTGAATTCATTACGCATTACACCAAAAACTGTAGAGCAACAAAATAAATATTCTGTGATTGTTTTCATGTTGTTTTGAATTCATTTGAATATGGATTAATCGCGCTTTAGGCTTCACTTAGTCACAACGACGACGGTGACTTCATTATTCGACAATTACAAATAAAACACTGAAAAATTCCCACGGCCACGTATTCAACGGACGCAACGTTTCCAAACTTAAGTTTCGTTTTCGACTCACAGAAGCTATCAAAAAGTTGATCTTATACGCGAATGCGTGTGCACTACTTAACCGCACACCCACTATTTATTATGCGAATTACGCTCGAATAAAAGATACGTATTTGCTTGTTGCATACCAAATTCCGAATTGATATAGTGCTAATGAGTTTAAGAGTGTTGGCTGGTGGTGGCCGTTAGTCGGTCAGTGACTTCAAGCTCGGTGTAATTGCAATACTTAATGATGTTTAATTTTGTTTCTTAGCTACATAAGATTTGTAGCTTCAGAGCTACAGTTACAGTTTACAAATGTATCTTATATCAAGACAAGACCACAGCGATGAAGGCGATAAAGGTAAAATTGAGATGATTCTTGAGGACGACGCCTTCACCTTATTTTTATGACTGGATTGTTTGGTTTGCTGATGCTTTGATCTAGGCAAATGGTTTCGTTTGCATTTTGTATACGATGTCATAAATCAATATGCATATGCATCATTTCGTGATTCAGATTCTGAGCGTGCGATGTTAGAAAAAACTTCGAGAAATTCGCCAATCTGACCATAAATCATATCTTATTACTTTATATGCAATTCTATGGAAAATATCCAAGAACATATATGATTACAATTTGTTTTGCACTAATTAAAGTCAAATCTTATGCACTTGTGATCGTAAGATTTGTTGTTTTCTTTCCAATGTATTATCGTCGATATTGCACGTAGACGGATTTATGATTACCAATTGACTGCCAATCAATTTTAATAACGATCAATTGTACATGACTTGGATTAGAATCCCTAAAGTGTTTGACTCCTATAAGACATGTGTGCATCAAATGAATATTTTTTAATGAACAGGTGTTTACACATTCTATTCTAATTTGACATGCGTGGCATTTGCTTCAGTAGTCAATTTATTTTGTCATTTATTGTCCCGCAATACGATTCTATAGCAACTCACAATATTGTACATTGGTGTATCCAAGTATGCATGTACTCATTTCAGAAACAAGACGATAAGCCGGCGACGTGCCGTAACTCCAGTGGAAACATTCAAAAGCTTTCTGTTATCATCAGGTTTTTCGTTATCAGTTTGTAGCATGTTTGCTGTCGTACTATCGGAACGATGCAAGATTATGAGCACATACTTATACAGTGAATTTGACTTTGTATTTGGGTTAATGTGTGAGTTAGAACACTGAAAGTGGAAAATAGGAAGAGGCGAACTATGTCTATTATAAACGACAAACAGCTGTTATTTAATATCAGTCATTGCTAATAATAGACACTTGTGATTGCAGTACAACACTTACCTCAAGAATGACAACTAGCTTTTTACTGATTTTTGAAGAAAGTTAGTATTGGAGTCACTTTGGTGGTAAATTTACATGCATATGAAACATAATTAGAAAGAAGAACTTACGAAGTCAAACCCAATTTACCAATGAATCCTTCGATATAACTCTTTGTCTGATCGAATGGCAATCGAGGGCGATAAAAGGATAGCCGATGCTACTTCTAAAAGAATGGCAGGACAGTTAAGTCCCGAAAAAAACAAGATTTCGAGTGAAAAAGTAATTAGAAATATAAACAATTTATTTTAAAATTCATTTATTTAAACAAATATTTTACAAACAAAAACAATTACAAAAAAACCCTTCTGCTTCGCAACTTATTGTAAGTGATTCGGCATTATCGTTATAAGTCGCCGGAATCTTTTCACAGGTTCTGAATCTTCAGAATCATCTTCACCGCTTCGAAATATTGTTTGTGAAATTTCTTACTGCTTTGGCTTGTTTTATATTTCTTCACAAAAAAAAAAGCAAATGCTCCATTGGATTCAAGTCCAGACTCGTTGATGGATAGTCTAAAACGATGACAATGTTGTTCTCCAGAAATTTCCTTGAGTGCCTTAACGTATGTTTCGGATGGTTATCGTGCTGGAATTTCCATAGAATAAAATCTCCTCATTCCATGGCAACATGATATTTTCTAAGATGTCGACGTACTTTTCTTTGGTTAAACCTTCTTCTATACAGTGTATTGGTCCAAAGCTAAACCACGAGAAACATCCTCAAATATTGATGGTGCCAAATCCGTA